>VZSF01010415.1:229723-335752 GCA_013398295.1 Chionis minor
CCCCGCGCGGCCGCCGTACGGCGGGGCCGGGCCGTGGCTCCGCCCGCTCCCCTCAGCCATGGCGGCCCCGGAGCCGCCGCCGCCGCCTCAGGCACCGGCACCGGCGGCAGGGGAGGGCGGCAAGCCGCTGAGCGGGCTGCTGGGCGGCATCGCCCAGGCCGCTTACTACGGCAAGGCGGGCATCACGGAGGAGCTGCTGCGGGGGCAGCTCTACCCCGAGGCGGCGCCGGAGGAGTTCCGCGCCCTGCGCGCCAAGATGGGCGGCCTCCTGCAGGTCAGGGGGGACGGCGTCGGCTGGGCCCGGCCTGGCCTGGCGGGGGGCTCCGCCGGGACCCGGCGGCGGCGGCGGTCGGGCTCTGCTTCTCCCCCCTCCCCGCCTCCCCTCGGCGGCCCCTCAGCGGGCGGTGGACGAGCATTCCCGGGTTTTCCCTCGCTGCGGGACGGGGTGGGCACCCCGCCGGGTCGCATACCCGGGCCCTGCGTTTTTGGGTGCATTCCTGAGGGAAAAAATCTAACCATCTACCCTCTGGTGAGGCCGCAGCTCGAGTGCTGTGTTCAGTTTTGGGCACCACAGCACAGGAGAGACACTGAGGTGCTGGAGCGTGTCCAGAGAAGGGCAACGGAGCTGGTGAGGGGTCTGGAGAACAAGTCTCATGAGGAGCGGCTGAGGGAGTTGGGATTGTTTGCTGCAGATGAACCCCTCCATGGAATACGTGGTGTTGAAGGTGGTGCTAAGAGGAACAGTGTCTCTCCAAGAAAGTCGCTCAGTTGGATATTAGGAAAAACTTCTTTACGGAAAGGGTNAAACCAAAATAAAAAAAAGAGGGGGGGGGGGGGGGGAAGGACATTTAAAATATTGTCCGAGAGAACAGAGTGGAAAAAAGTTGGAGCTGCGCGTACTTAGTTCTTCTTGTGCCTCTGGCTCCAGGAGATGGGCACCGGGATCCCCTCAGCAAGGACAGCTCACGCCTGGGCTCTACTTATGGAAAGATGCCGAATAAAGCACTGGGCAGCACAGAGCAGGTCGATGACAAACTTAATGTTTTCTGGTTTTGAGCAACGTGCTATTTCTTGTATGTCAGAGAGAGCGCAACCATGAAGGGCTTAAATAATGGAGGCCGCTGTTCTTAGCAGACGAAAATTTCCTGTAGACACGTCTCTTGAGAGCACACGGCCTCTTTTGTGTCTGCATACGCTTGTATAGGCAAAGCATTTAAAGATTTTTTTTTAAATGCATATGTTTAAACTTGTATAGAGTGGTGCACATGGAAAAACACTTAGTTTTTTATCGGTGCCTTTTTCTTAATGGTCCCTGTGTTTCGTGAGCTACCCTCCTTCTTCCAGCGAAGGGACGGAGAGCGAACTTAGGGACCTTTCCTTAAAATACTCGAATATTTGGTAAAAATGCAGTACTTTTTTCTTGAAGAAACGGTTTAGAAAGCAGAAATATATTGTAGCCGATGAGATCTATTCCTGTTTGGTCCTGGTTAAGGGGAGGGGGTTTTTCCGGGTGGTTTTTTTGTTGAAATCAGGCCTAGCTTTTCGAAACATCGCCTGAAACGGGCGGGGAACGGAGGGCCAAGGTCGTTAAACCGTTGTTAATTGTCTCGCTAATGAGTTAAACGGGGCGCCTCAATGGTTGTGCCCGCCCTCAGCGGGCGGTGGACGAGCATTCCCGGGTTTTCCCTCGCTGCGGGACGGGGTGGGCACCCCGCCGGGTCGCATACCCGGGCCCTGCGTTTTTGGGTGCATTCCTGAGGGAAAAAATCTAACCATCTACCCTCTGGTGAGGCCGCAGCTCGAGTGCTGTGTTCAGTTTTGGGCACCACAGCACAGGAGAGACACTGAGGTGCTGGAGCGTGTCCAGAGAAGGGCAACGGAGCTGGTGAGGGGTCTGGAGAACAAGTCTCATGAGGAGCGGCTGAGGGAGTTGGGATTGTTTGCTGCAGATGAACCCCTCCATGGAATACGTGGTGTTGAAGGTGGTGCTAAGAGGAACAGTGTCTCTCCAAGAAAGTCGCTCAGTTGGATATTAGGAAAAACTTCTTTACGGAAAGGGTTCTCAAGCATTGGAACAGGCTGCCCAGGGAGGTGGTGGAATCGCCATCCCTGGAGGTAGTTAAAAGATGGGCAGACGTGGTGCTGAGGGACATGGGTTAGGGGTGGTTTTGGCATAGGTTTATGGCTGGACTCGATGATCTTGAAGGTCTCTTCCAACCCAAGTGATTCTGTGATTCTATGAAATGGAGTAGCCGTTTAGGTTATCCAGTATCCGGCATATTCCGTTCAGGCTGAATAACTTTCATGCCCAAATCCCCGTATTTAGCAGTGAGCTTTTTATCTTGTCTTACTCCTTTGCTAAAGTGTCCTTTTTTTGCTCACAAGTAGAGCCGTGAGGTGTTTGCTGGCTGCTTCCCCCGTCGCTGCACCTTCTTTTCACCTTCTTTTCGCTGCACGCTCTTTGTATTGCTGAAGATCGTCAGTCTGTCTCTCAAAACGATGCCTTTTAAGTCACCGTTCTCTAAAGGAGCCGTGGGGTTGCCTTGCGTTAGTCTGTATGACGGCGGGGAGGAAGTCAGGCTTCCAAAGGGAATTGGCTTTGCTTGCTTTCATCTCATTTGTTACAAGGTCAAAAAGTGGCTGCGTGTGGGTCTTTAAAAGAAAAATTGCTGCAAAATGTCCTCTCTTCTGCCCTCCTCCTTCCTCTGTATCACTGTTTCTGTGTCAGGAGTCAGTACGTTAGTGCAAACGTGCGCGTTAGCGCGGCAGATGAGCAACCAGCCGCTGCTTGAAATGATGGAGCCACTGCGTGCGGTGCCTCCGCGCCGCCTCCGGTAGCGACGCTGCACCTGCAGCGCTGGTGGTGGCAGCCTCCCTCGTGGTGCGTCAGGTAAGGGACCGTGCCTGTGAAACCTGCCGTTTCGGGTTGATGTTGCTGTGGTGTTGCTTACTCCGGATTGCTTCCAGCTCTGGAGCCCCCAACAGCAGGAGGAGACAGAGCTGTTGGAGTGGGGCCAGAGGAGGCCGCGGAGATGCTGGGAAGGCTGGAGCCCCTCTGCTGGGAGGACAGGCTGGGAGAGCTGGGGGGGTTCAGCCTGGAGAAGAGAAGGCTCCAGGGTACCCTCCCAGCCCCTGCCAGTCCCTAAAGGGGCTCCAGGAAAGCTGGGAGGGACTCTGGATCAGGGAGTGGAGCCATAGAATGAGGTGGAACGGTTTTAAACTGAAGGAATGGAGATTTAGATGAGCTATTGGGAAGAAATTGCTGCCTGTGAGGGTGGTGAGCCCCTGGCTGGGATTGCCCAGAGAAGCTGTGGCTGCCCCATCCCTGGAGAGGTTCAAGGCCAGGTTGGACGGGGCTTGGAGCAACCTGGTCTAGTTGTCCCCTCCCCAGGACAGGGGGGTGGGACTGGATGGTCTCTAAGGTCCCTTCTGACTTAAAACCATTCTATGATCTATGCCCGAGGACAGCCCCCTCGGTGGGCAGAGCAGTTGGGTCTGCCATGAGTTCTGCGAGACGCAGGGTGCCAGTTGGGAAGTGTGGTATTGCCAGAGTGGCGGGTCTTGCACCTTTCACCCCATCTGCTGCTTCTTGCTTTCTGACAAATACGGTGCTTTTTGGAGTGCTCTGTGAGCTGACAGCTTTCTGTCGGATTACTGAATAACTCAAAGGGAGGAAGAAAAAAAGAATTACTGCAAAGTTCCTGAGTTTAAGTTGTCTCATGACAAAGATCTGATGAGCATCAGAGATGATTAGAGGCAGTTGGGGCTATGTAGCCAGGAGCAAAGGGCAGTGGGAAGCAAGGTGTGCTCTCACTTCAGTAGCAAGCTATTTTGCTGGCATCCTGAAGTAGGCTGAAATCAGTGGCTGTTGATGTTCTGAGCAGTGAACTAGAGATTCTCAAAATTGGGCACGCTGCCTGTTCCATGCTCTGTCTCGTGAGGTGATGGTGACCTGCGTTACCGGAGCGCAGGAACTAACATGAGGATCAGTGTCTGAATCCATGGCTAAAAGCCAGGAAGTTTGCAGTTCTGCCTGATGGTATCACTAAAAAGCAAAAAAAAAAACCAAAAAAAACCAAACCCAAAAAAACTTTGTGCAGTATCATATTCCTTTAGAAAAAGAAACTAATGCTCCCTATCTTCCCTGCACCCCCCGTGTGTTCTTTCAAGACTTTGCTGTATATTCCTGTTCAGTTCTTGATTTGCTTTTCAGTTTCATTTTTATAATTAGTTTCCTCTCCAAGTCTACCTAAGCCTAACTTTACTGTGGTACCTGCTCTGCCCTGATCTCATCGTAATTTTTCAGACCTGATGGTTATATCCTTCCCCACTTCCCGGCCCCCTTTTTTCTTGGTGCTTTTTCCTGAGGTGCTTATGACTGACTTACCTCTGAGAGATGTGGCAGATAACACAAGAAACGGAAGTAGTATTTTCCTAGTTGTTTCAATGCAGCATAGTAGCATTAGATAAATGATAACTCGTATGAATAATCTCGAAACTCTCTACAGATTTTGTTTTTCTGTTTGCAGAAATGGGTAGCTCTTCAGCCATCACTGGAATGTGGCAGCTGCTCATCCAGCACAATGTGTTTGAGGCCAGAAGAAAAGACAGCGCCACATCCAGAGGACAGAGCTAGAGAAACTTAGGTAGGCAAATGCAGGTGACAGATTCAGGATTTGATGAGGATGCTGGCACTCATTTTCTGCTTTTATGAAGGGTCTGTTGTTTCTTTACTGATCAGATTCATATGATGCCCTGGAAAAGCTGGAACGAAAGCTGGATCGTAACGATTGATTCTTGCAGGACGTTAAGACTCTCTGGTTTTGTCTGTGGGTTTTGTTCCCTTTCCATCTCAAATGCAACTCATTCAAGCGCTGTTGAGATGTCATGTTCTGGACATAACGTTAATTCAGGTCCCAGAAAACACAGACGATTAAAATTATTGCATATTTATCCATTGTTGTAACATAGGCATATAACTTTGGAGGATGGCAATATGTTGGGGAGGGGATATTGCATTCCTCTTCCTCCTGTGCTGCTTTAAGAACCAAAACTGGTAACAGCTGTGGTCTTTGAGGTCACACCTCCCAATCTAAATGAGCATCTCGCTGTTACCAGGTGTGTTTCATGGTCTTCATGGCCACCGCCTGCTCATCTCCTTATGGATGAAATTCCTGGGAAATAACCAAAGTTTATACAGTTTAACACACTTTAAAGTGTTGAGCTAAGCAGTACACAAACTACTTGGTACAGACACAGCTCCATGTCGAGTATGCATGGATTTTGGGATGCTTATTTCTAGCGAGTGACTTGAAGTAACACCTACGTCCTGTGGATACTTTCAGGCTCTCTGTTCTAGAGCATCCTAAAAAAATCCCTTGGCTTTCTGGTCATTTTGAGGGCCCTCTCTCTTTCACGCCTTCTAATATTGGGGGGGAAAGGTTCTTATTAGTGTTGTACTTTGGAAGTGGGGAGGCTTAAACTTACTTTCCTTTCCCTCCGTCTACCTAGTGGAACAAATCCGTTGTCGGAAGCCTTTGCACAGAGATGAGGTGTGAGCTGTTCCCTTCTTTTTGATTGTGGCAGGGGAAGGGTGAGGGGGAAGTCATCTTCGCCTTAGGAGCTACTTAACTAAATCTTGAAGCAGCTGAGAACTGCAAAACATGTACGTGCATACTTCAGAGAGCTGCCTGGAATACTTTTAGTATTTCTGTCAACTTAAATATGGGGAGGGCTTGTGCTGTATTGTATTTGCTGATAACAGCAACCTTCAAAAGTGTTCCTCTGCGCTTATCTTAGTCTTTGGAGACACGTCTTGGATGCTGGTGTCTCCCTGAAGGAGCAAGCTCCACTTGCAGATCTGTGTTGTCCCTTCCCCATCAATTGTCACCTGAACTTCTGAGCACATTTATTCCAGTCTTGATACATAGTTCATTGTGAAAAATCTGCATGATTAAAATGTTAACAGCAATGTTTTTGTTACCTTTTTGTGGTGTTTTGGGTTTGTTTTTTTTTTTCCCTTCCTCCTCTGGGTGGTGGAGGAAGGGAGGCAAGCAGCAGAATAGCAACAGGAGGTCAGAGGACATGTTCATGCAGTCGTTCCCCTTGTGTGCAGTGATCTGGATCTGAAGTTCGGAAGGAGACGGGTAACTTTTATGTCTCCGTTGATAATTGCACCCGGTACAATTTCGGGAGGTGCCTGTACTGTTTATTTTCAAATACCTCATTTAGAAGCCCAGGTCCTTTGTATGGTCAATGTGGAAAAGATCAGATGTCTTACGCCATCTTCTGTTGCCTTTATAGGGAACGCAAGCACCTGAGTTGGATGGGATGAATAATTCCTCATTCCTGTCTCTTGAGGAATTTTTTCTTTCCTGACACCCATCTTGATGCTTAGAAGCAGAGAGATTTGTTGCCCTTGTGACTTAATTGCCGTAGTACTTCATGTCTTCCAAGTAGTCATCATAGATCAGTGCCATAAATCAACCACTTGCTTGTGTTAGAGCTGAGTGTAAATAAGGTGAAAGAATTTCCTGTACCCTCCTGCATTCCACCTGTGCAAAGCATCGCACCTCTGAAAAGTATGGAGATGAATAAGGGCCACAGAAGTGTATCATTTTTACTACAGCAATGAGTACTTTAGTGTTTCTTTTCCCCTAGTTTACGTATAGAGTAGTCCTGGGTTTGTATTTATAAAAGATGTCGTGATAATCTACTTCTTACAGCTTTCTCCTTTCCTGCCCGTAGGTCTGCTGAATGTGCATGAATCATCTGACCTTTCTAAAATGCTGAATTTATTTTCTAGAGAAATCATGTTACCTTATTGCGTTTACTTTTTTAAAAAAATCTCATTTATTTTCTTGCGTGGATTATCCTGGAAGGTAGAACAAAGACCTAGGAAGGCTGGCCCTGGAGAGCCGTACCCTTTCAATATTCTTCTGTCAATTGTTTTTTACCTTCTGCCTTTGTATTTCACAGCCTCCTTCCCCTTAAGATTTCAAAACATTGAGAAACTGGGGGAGATCAGCTTTTGCAGATTCTCACCCCCAGCTTTTTTGGTTTTCAAAGACCTCTTCACTCCGATTAAAATATTAAATTAGTCTCCTCCTTACATAAGTTTAATTTGCTGTGTTAGTTCCACTGGTAATAGTTACTTTACGTCTGGAGTAATTCCACTGTTTTCCTTTTGGTGGCAGCAGGCTATTGGATTTATCAAATGTGATCATTTGCTGCTGTGCTGAAAGCATCCTGGTTTTCCCTTCTGCTCCAGAACAAACTGTACGTTGGCTCAATGACAATAAGAATGTCACCATGAGGAGTCTAAATATTTTATTATGGTTGATTTATAAGCATTTACTTTCACAAATACTGAGGGTGTCACCATCTGTAATAAATACCCTGGTATGTCATTGGTAAAATACGGATCAGACTGTACATAAGTAATATGTGAGAACCAAGAGCTTGATATCCAGCGTATGAGATGCACCCAAACTCTATGTATACACTTTGTAGCCTTCACTAGCCCTCTTCCACTGGTGGTTTTCGTTAGGAATCGTGCTGCTATTTCTACCAGATTTTTCTAATGACCATGATGTTTCATTTCACTGTTTTCAGCCAAGAGGCCGATGGTGCTATCGTTATTTGGCTCTGCCGTGCCACTGGCAAGCCTGGTGTATGTAAGTCCCGCCTAGAAGGTATTTCTATACTGCGAAATGCCCAGCTGTTTCTAGTGTCTACTTTTCTTTGTGCCTTTGGAGAAAATCTGTTGAATAAGAAGCCTTTTGATCAAAATCTCAGGGTCATATGGGCGGAAAACTCAGTGCTGCTAGCAGATAAAATCGCTGGGTGTGTAAAGTGCTCTGGAGTGTGAGGAGAAAACGGTGGGTGCTTTGGAGGCTGATCAGTGCCATTAGCATACGTTGTCCCTAAAGACTGTCACTCCTGCTAGGGACTGCAGTCCTTTCCCCATGAAGTTGCTGCTGTTACCTAGAGAGGAGATCCCAAAGCATCACCACTGCCCCTGCTTGAGAAGGAACAGACTATCAGAGAATAGACTTCAGGGAAGGGATCTGCTCTCGGGTGAAAAGTCAGAGCAGAAAATCAGTTGCAGGGTTCACTTGGTTGTGGAGGATAAAGGCCTTTGCATCTTCTTTAGCAGGATTTCTACTGACGGCCACTGGTGGGAAATAAATGACTTAGTGCATTTTCTAGTAAGGAAATAGAGTTACCATTCTTCCTGCTCCCCGGATACCTTGTGATTCCTCAAGTATGTGGGCTGAGTCATGAACTCTCGAGCGCTTTGCAGTTGTCCAGGCTTCTGCGAGGCAGAACAGCCTTAGTGTGGAAAACTGAGATAAAATTGTTTGGAAAGAGTTAATAGGGGAAGCTGCTTGCTGTCGGCTGTTTGGAATTGCCGTGTGACCTGTGTCTACTAACTCAAAAGAAAACTCAGTAAACATGCTTAGTCTTCTCAATTCAGGTAAAAGGAAACAAGCTGCTTGTAAAGCAGTGTCAACAAGTACCGTGTCTGCCTGAGGTGCTTTCTACCCAAAAATGCATCCTGCGTAGTGTCACACCTTTCACTCTGGCGAATGACTGTGCCTGTTATGAAGAGCTGTATTTGTTATTGGGCGAGGCAAAAATATACTAACAATAATTCTGCACAGAATTGCAGGAGGGAGGGAATGTCTACAGTGTTATAATTGGACATACACAAGCAAATGATTCTTATCTCCATAATGTTTGCCTGGAACAGCTAAATAACAATCCTAGCCTTCCTTTTTCATTTAAAATTTAGCAAAACACCACTGTTACGTAGCTCCCTAATCCGAACACGGCTCGATTGCCACCTCTGCAGTGTCTGGTGTTCCAGCATACATTTTCTCTTCTCAGTATGTAAAGCCTACAGTTACTCCTTTTTTTGCCCTATTTCAGCATCGTCTTAGGAGCCTAGAAAATGGAATGTTTGCTTGAGCTAGCACCTGCCGTGTCACGCTGATGAAAATGTTCGTGGGTGCTGCCTCAAAGCATTCTTATTAGGGCTTCGGTGTGAGTTATTTTAGTGATGTGTATGTGCGGTCAGTTCGAATAAGGACTAGTGCAGCTGGGAGTTGTAGCAATAACATAAAGCAGAGGGTGAAAATCCTTCAAAAGAATGAATTGGAGAGGAAGGTTGGCTGCAGGATTTACATGGTTGAAGGACATCGCTGGGAGCAGTAAGATCGGTGCTTGGCTGCCTACAGCAGCAATTTATTGCTTGTATGTGTCGGCTAGAAAAAAACAATGTATCTGCATCGTTCTGGATTTTTTCTTAATACTCCTGTTCTTGTGATTTCTCCGGTTGTAGAACTTGGTGTTTGTATTGTTAAAGCCTTTCGTATTCACAATACTGGTGTCACTGCTGTTGTAATTACCGGCGAGGTGCGTCAAAGGCAGTGTTCCTGCTGGCAGCTGCCAGCTGTGGAGGTGACGGCGTTGGGCTGGGGTTTTAACACCGGGGTGCGAGCGAGGAGTCCGCACCTCCGCGTCACAAACCTCATAGTCATCCTAGTGCTGTGCAGCCCCAAGTGCAAATCCTGAAGGCAGGCAGAAACAGAAGGGCTCCCACCATTATCATGTTGTTCGTTTAATTTAGTAGTATTTTCTATAACTCAAGCGTGAGACAGAGGTGAAAGGTCATTACCTAACGAGGCCAATCCAAGACTCCTTTCAGTTGAGATTGTGAAGTGCTAATACGCTATAATGGTGCCACTTGAGTGAGAATGGCTTACCTTACATTTAATGGTTTACTTGTCTTCTGCGTCATGTTATTTTTTTATGTTCTTATCTATGGAAAAGCATTAAATTAAAAGAAGTCAGCAAGCCTACGTCATTGATGTGTAATAGGTGTAGTAAACTCTGTACTGCAAAGGAGAAGCAAGTCTCTCTCTCTCTCTGCATTTTTCCTCAATTATGGTGTTGATTATATCTCTGCAAGTAGAGATCTAGTTGCTTTGTTCCAGTTGCGGAGGTGGAGGCTGCTCTATCTGTCCTCTCCTGGTCTGTCTAGAGCAGGCAGGTCAGTGCCAGCTCTTCTTGTTTATAATGACCCTGAGTTACTTCTTCCTTTTAAAATGACCTCCTGCAAATCTGCTAATGGTCTGTTAATGGGCTTCTAGAACAGCATGCTGCTGAGAAAGGTGGATTCCCTGGTGGTCCTGATGCTTTGTATCCTGTTGATTTCCCTTTTCCCTGTCCAAATGTTCAGTTTGTTGCATTTGTGTAACTTCTGCCGGTAAGTAGTATTTTCGTCACATAACGCTAGCAAGTTTTGTATGCACTCTTTATTTCACAGAATGGCAGGGGTTGGAAGGAACCTTTGGAAATCATCTAGTCCAACCCACCTGCCAAAGCTGGTTCATCTAGAGCAGATTGGACAGGATTGTGTCCAGGTGGATTTTGAATATCTCCAGAGAAGGAGACTCCATAGCCTCTCTGGGCAGCCTGTTCCAATGCTCCGGCACCCTCAAAGTTTTTCCTCATGTTGAGAAGGAATTTCCCGTGTTCCAGTTTGTGTCTGTTGCTCCTTGTCCTGTCACCGGGCACCACTGGGAAGAGTCTGGCCCCATCCTCTTGCCACCCGCCCTTTAGATACTGCTCAGCATTGATGAGAACCCTCTGTCTGCTCTTCTCCAGGCTGAACAGCCCCAAGTCTCTCAGCCTTTCCTCACCAGAGAGGTGCTCCAGTCCCTTGATCCTCTTCGTTGCCCTCCACTGGACTCTCTCCAGCAGTTCCTTGTCTTTTTTGAAATGGGGAGCCCAGCACTGGACACAGGACTCCAGATATCCCTCCCCAGGGCAGAGCAGAGGGGGAGGATGACCTCCCTCCACCTGCTGGCCACACTCCTCTTGATGCCCCCCAGGATGCCACTGGCCTTTTTGGCCACCAGGGCACACTGCTGGCTCATGATGATCCTGTTGGCCACCAGGACTCTCAGGTCCCTTTCCACAGAGCTGCTTTCCAGCAGGTCACTCCCAACCTGTCCTGCTGCATGGGGTTATTCCTCCCCAGGTGCAGGACCTTACACTTGCCCTTGTTGAACTCCATGAGGTTCCTCTCCACCCAACTCTCTAGCCTGACCAGGTCTCACTGAATGGAGGCACAGCCTTCTGGTGTGTCAGCCACCCCTCCCAGTTCTGTGTCATCGGCAAACTTGCTGAGGGGACACTCCGTCCCCTCATTCAGGTTGTTGATGAATATGTTGAGTAAGAATGGTTTTTCTCTCACCCCCTAGCCCCCAGGTATGATTAGCATAAGTTACATAGTGTGAGGGAGCATGTGCTGTGTGTGTATATACATGTGTGTGTTCATGCATGCGCACACGCATGCACAGAAAGGCAAAGATATTGATTACGCTGAAATTCGTTAGTCCAGTTTGATCCCTGCAGTGTTTCTCTTGACCTTAACAAGAGTCTCCTCTGATTAAAGACTAGGGAGTCAGATCTTGCCTTTGAAGTTCATTGCTGCAAATTAAATGCTTCTACTATACTTAATTAGTATTCATCAAACACGTGCCGTATGGAGTACATTTGAAAAGGGAAAAGGACTCCCTTAGGCTTCGTGTGTAGTTTCACGCCTTTATTTCCGTAACACTAACTCTCCGTTCCCTATTCCCTAAAGTGTGGGGGAAATGCTGAAGAAGGTAATGAAGTTCACTGCCCTCATCTCAGCACCGATGATTTTCTGGACTGCTGTGAGTTTGTAGAATCATAGAATGCTTAGAGTTGGAAGGGACATTAAAGTCCATCCAGTGCCACCCCCCTGCCCTGGGCAGGGACACCTCCCACTACACCAGGTTGCTCCAAGCCCTGTCCAACCTGGCCTTGAACCTCCAGGGATGGGGCAGCCACAGCTTCTCTGGGCAACCCCAGCCAGGGGCTCGGAACAGGAAGAATTGTCTTTCCTCTTTTAAACGTGGTCTGTGAAAAGGGGAGAACTTGAGTTGTATCTTCTTCAGTTTGATGCATAGAGAAGGACTAAAAGGAAAGGAGAGGCTGTACGCTGAGATTCTATTCTTTATTATATGATGCTTTTAACATTGTGTCTGTTACAACTGGTGTGAAGGGAGATTGGGGCTGCCTTGTTCCAGGAGAGTACCCGTGTTGGCAATGGAGTAAAAATTCTCATTCCAGCCCTGCCAGTCTCCCACGGGGCTGCCACGCAGCTGAGCAGGTAATAGACTTCTTTCTTTCTTCAAACATACGTATTTTTTTTTTCCCCTCGCAAGTAAAGATTAATCTTATTAGGAAAAAAGACTAGTCAGTGGATCCTTTACGTTGGGGTGATCATAATCTCCTCTGCGAACGTATACATCCTCATTTCACAGAAAGTTCACGAGAAGAGAGCAACAGAAAGAGCTGTTAATGCATTGCACAACCAACACCCTGTCACAGAGTCAGAGCTGGGGCAGTCACTTGAGCCACTGAAGTTCACAGCTAGCATACGAAAAGGAAATTTAGATGACAAAAGTCAACCTTTCTACAAGCTGAACCTCTGAAACTTGTCATTCCCAGCATGCTTAGCAGCTACAGTCTTGGTATGATATACGTTAGTTTTTCTAGTGTGCTAGTTCATAGCAACTGGATGTGGTATAGCCAACAACTTGTTTAAAAAAGATAAATTTGATAATACCAAATAGAGTGGTGAAAAATGCTGTGTGGATAGAATTATTCCATTTTGCAGCTTGTACTCTCTGGATTTCTTCCAGTCTGGTAGCCAGGCGCTGGAGACTTGAACTCTTCAACATGTTTGGATGATGTTGATTTTTGCAATAGTGTATTTAACTGTAATTGTTATGTGAAGTCTTTTGTTCACTGATGTTTTAGTCATTGAGGCCAGTGGGCAGAGGTGGTCAGGTAAGAACCTTGGACAACTTCAGCTGCGGCCCGAATGGCCACTCTGGTTCCCTGGACTCTTGGTCAGGGAGTGTAGCCATGAGGGTGATGGTTTTAAACTGGCAGAGGGGAGATTTAGATGAGCTATTGGGAAGAAATTCCTGCCTGTGAGGGTGGTGAGCCCCTGGCCGGGGTTGCCCCGAGAAGCTGTGGCTGCCCCATCCCTGGAGGTTGAAGGCCAGGTTGGACGGGGCTTGGAGCAACCTGGTCTAGTGGGAGTTGTCCCTGCTCAGGGCAGAGGGGTGGCACTGGATGGTCTTTAAGGTGTCTTCCAACCCAAACCATTCTGTGATTCTATGAAGTGACTTTCTTTGAAGGCAGAGCCTAAAATATCCCTTTTTTACATTTTGTATTTATCGTTATAAATAAATGCTTTTGCACGATAAAAAAGGAGGAGGAATTCAGAACTGACTGGAACGTGGATGGCCTCCATCGTGAAGGATTAGGAGTTCATTAGTGGGAAAACCAAATTGTTTTTTTATTTTGGGGCATTTCTTCTGAACACATGAAGCTTAAGCACAGTGGGTTTTCTGTGGTATATTGGAGTCATACGCAAGGAACCTAAATCTTACAAGAAACCAAATCACCCTATACTTCTTGTAGCTACCTGGTGTTTTAAAATGGAATTGTTTGTACAAAGCAAGCGGGATTTACCTTTCCCGTTGTTTACAGCGCATGAGCCTGTTTTAGCTGATATCCCAAGAGTTAATTCAGAGCAATCGATCTCTTACTAAGTTGGTAGTTTTATAGTTGTATAGCAAGCCTGTGACTCCCTCCTCCTTCTCAGCTCTCCATGGACTTCACTAGCTGTTTATCTGCTCTCCTGGAGGACTGCGTGTTTCACTTCTGAAGGTGACAGTGGTCTCGGAATAGGTTTTTTGTCCCTCTAATTCTTTGATGTCTTTTATATTTACCTCTTAACAATGCCAGTTTCTGTGTGATTCCACATAAGTAAAAAAAGAGATTACAACAGAATCTTGCTGAAAGAAGATGCAAAATGTGCTGTGCAGAGCAAATGTGAAATAATAACCAACTTGTCCAGGCAATTTTTAGACTTAAGATAAGTGTTTGTCTAATTATTTTTTTAAAATATTACTGTAATTGTCTCATTTTGCCTATGTTAATATATTTCTGAAAGCATGTTTTCCCTTTCTCTCTCTCTCTCCCCCCTAACAATAAAAATTGGCAATACAAATATAGTTTGAGTGAAATTCTGTGGTTTTCTTCCAAATAAGGTTAGATATTTTTTTTCTGGTTGAGATGTTTTGGGATCTCTGCCAAAAGATTCCTACCTCAGCTTAGTGGGCAGTTTTTACTTTGCCTTCTCTGCAGTCTCTCTAAACCGTGATGCCAGGATTAGGAAACATGTTCTGACGATGCGTACAGATGCTGAAGTAGTATCTGTGTAAAAGGCAAGTAAACAACAGACATTTTTACTCCTCGCCTGACATTTACACATGGCTTTGTTGTCTCTCTTCAGACTGTCGCATCAGATGTGCTGTTCTGTTGTACTCTTTTGGCCATTTCTGCTTGAAGTGCAGTCTGTGTTCTGTCCTAACAAGCTGTTTGTATAAGTACCCTTTAGTTTTGCATGGTCAGATATGGTACAAATATTTTACACGTTTGAACTAGTTGCGATTTATTTTGCATTTTTCATTAAACTCCATTCTTAACTTTTTTGAAGTGAACAAAATATCCGTAGCTCCC
The DNA here is from genome assembly GCA_013398295.1 of Chionis minor. Classification (NCBI taxonomy): domain Eukaryota; kingdom Metazoa; phylum Chordata; class Aves; order Charadriiformes; family Chionidae; genus Chionis; species Chionis minor. The sequence goes on from VZSF01010415.1 coordinate 244,364, forward strand.
TTTTTCTGTAGAAGACGACATGGCCCATGTAGGCAGAGTGCTGTTATTTGCATCGATGGTCAGATATTCACATGCTGCTCACATGTGCGTGTTCAGAGCAAGTGCACGTGTGCAGAGGTGAGAAGAGGGCCCTTCTGGCACCATTTGGTGTCAGACGTAGGTTTTTGTACGTTGCTTAGGGTGACGAAGCCGATAAGCTGTGGTTCTGAGGCTGGTTGGGGTCTTGCGGTGTGGCCCCGCAGTTTGGTTTCCAGCGTTCCGGGTAAGATGTGAGGGGCCGCCTGAGCTGAGCTTTACTGACGGGGCCTCAAGAGGCTCGAGGTTGTTGTGCTGCTCCAGACCTCTTGAGACCTCCAAGATGGTTCTCTCTTGAGGACTTGAAAGAGCCCAAAAGCACGAGCGGCTGATGCAACTGTGCAGAAGGACTCTTCCCCCATCGGTTAATGGACGTGCCTCCTTGTGCCCGACGAGCACGCCTGTGCGTGCCTCTGTTTTGCGTCATTTGTAGAAGGTCTCCTTCTGCATGGCCAAAAGAGAGGGACCTGCCTTGGGCTTCTTGAGAAGCAGGTTAGAAGTGTGGTGGTTGTTCCTTGCTTGGCAGGGAGAGACCTTTTGTTCATAGGATTCATTTTATGATGTGTCAGTTTACAATGTGTCAGGAAATCCATAAAAAGTCTTGTAATGAAAAGAAGGCACTAGAGGAATTTTCCAGTTTGTGTGGACAAATAGTAGGGAGTTTATCGGATACACATAGCCCCTGATTTGACTAAAAGCCAAAGAAAAGCCACGGGAAAAATGAATTGCATTCTTTTTAAGGGGCTGGGCTGCACTGTCTTGGGGGATCTGAATGCTGCAGTTTTCAGCTGTTCAGGGTGACAGCTAGAGCCAGGTTTTGTTGGGCACCAGGCAATTTTCACGGGGGGTGTGGGTGTCTGCGAGCTCCATGAAGGGCCATAGCGCATGTGCAGGCGGTTTTAGAGGGCAGCGCGCATTGTGGACACACAGCGGTGGGGAGTTGTTCCTACGGACTTGCTGGAAAACCTGATTACTTGGCCAGCTTTCCCGATAGGTGTTTTGGTCAGGAGCCTAACCTGATGGAAACAGAGAACCCCCTCTGGGGTCATTAAGGCAGCCATTAATATTTAATGTCGTTCTACTGGAGAAGACTTTCAGATTGATATTTTGGCTGCTTCATGAAGTCTTTAGCCTTCCCCCCCCCCCCCCCCCCAAAAAAAAAAAAACCCATTCATTAGCTCTAAAAGCATTTTTGAAACAGCAAATGGTACTTAAATCCTCATGGGAAAATGGGTTTCTTCTGAGCTCCCCAGCATGGGCTTCGCTCCCGGGCAAGCGTTGTTGTCCAGCTCTAGGGGGTGAGTGGGACCTTCTGAGGGCAGTTATGATTCCCAGGATGAAGAGTTTGACCTGCTGCCCCTTTCTCCTCATAAAGGCTCAGCTAACAACCACCACGGCTGCTTTGGGGAACGTGTTTTCCATTTCACTCGGCCGTGACGGGAGGGAAAACCATCTTAGCCATGCCGTTAGGAAGAGCTGCCGGCTGGTATCTGGAGACGGGCAGCTTACCTCTCTCCTGGCAAACCTGTCAGCAGGTACCACGAGTTGTCAGAACAGGTGATGAATGACCAGATGGCAAAGCCCTCTTGTTTGCTCCCGTGGAAAGTGTGTGGTCTGTAAAACTTGTCTCCTTTACTTGCTCGTCTCTTCGCTGCCATGAAAAGGCTCTGCGGGGTTATGGGCCATGGCGGTGTGAGCCTGGTTTAGGAGTGCAGGAACCCTTCTCCTTCCAGGTAGGAAAATGCAACTCTAGCTCTGGCCCGGAATACTACGGCTAATAGACAGTGGTGCTGTGAAAGGAAGGAAAGCAGAGCCCGGAGTCAGAGTTTGGCTCTGAATCCGAGCCTCTGGCAAGACACCCCGTACAGCTGAGGGATGTGACGCACGCGTTCCACGTTGTTCGCTGCTGGAGCATCTACGCTTTGCTATAAAGGAAGCCCATGTCCAGAGGTAAACCACAGGGGCGGGGGGGGGGAGGAAATCAGCCTAGTTAACGATTGACTTCTAAGATGCCAACAATCGAGATACACGGAGTAAAAGTGAAAGTTGATTCGTGTTTTCTGTGCGTGGTTCATTATAAAGCGAGTTTGCGCTTTGCCTGGTTGCATCGGCAGGGTCGCTGCCTGCAGAGAGCTACAGTGAGCTCTGCTGATGCCTGCACCATTACTGCGCCCAGGGTAGGGCTGCAACTTTTTTTTTTTGGTTTTTTTTTTTTTGTTTTCCCCCCGCGCCTTCAAAATACAAGCTGCTCCAACTTCTATTTTTAACTCTCTTAAGCGAAATGAGATTAAACACGAAGCAGTAGTCCGCGGCGGCAAGTAATTTTCCCAGAATGATTGTAGAGACCTGATAAATGCGGTTCTCATTTATTTTACTGTAAGAGAACGGAGGAGCAGGAAAAACGCTGAGCACATGGTCTCTTAAGGGAACGACAGGTCACGTCACCAATTCTGGGGTTGTCACCGTGTTTGTCTGTCTCTCTTTTCCTGCTTTTACTCCCTCAAATTTTTTTCATATATACCATCTGGTATTTATTCTGCCAATCTGGATTACTCTCTGCCTTTTATTTTCCTCTCTGTCTTTAGCAATACTGCATTAAATGGCTTCCATCTGTCGGCAGGTCTTATTTCTGAATGCAGCTCCTTCAGGAGGACTGAAGAAGAAACATTTTAGCCTGAATAACCTAAGCCGTGAAGATTTAGACATTCTCCAAGGAAACAACTTGCTTCTGACTGAAGCGTAGTTCAGGGAGCACATGTGCATGCACATTCGTTTTGAAAAAGGTTGAACCTGTCAAACTTGTCTGTAATACGGCCGCATGTTTAAGAACTACTAGAAATGTGACACTTCTTTGCCTCCACCCCAAGTGGCAAAATGCCTTTTAAACAGCAGCAAAGAATTTGACTCAAGTGGGGAGAAAACTGATAGCAAAGCTTGGGATTTTTTTTTTTTGGTGTAATTCAGTTACGTACAGGCCAGGAAGGACAACTTATATTTCTTATTTCAATTTTAATATGTGTTTTTAATCCTGCTATTTGAATTTTCTAGTTGCAAGGATATCTGCTATTAATAGAATGTTTCCTTATTTTTTTTGGTTCCCTGTTTTATCTCCCTGTAGCCTGTCCAACACCTATCTGTGCTCTCTGAGAAGTGCTTTCCATTGCCTTTTTTCTTGTACATCTCTTCCTCTTTCTATTTTAAACAACTTCAGTAGTTTGGAAACTATTATTCAGGAAGGGGATGGTGCTTCTTTTTTTGTTTAGTGCTTAAACCCCAAGCTTTTAGTATCTATTCATAATCTGAGTGTGCAGGCATCGTTTGGAGATCTTGCTACGACTAATTTATTAGTAGGTGGGCTTATTCTGTTTGGTTGGGTTTTTTTTTTTATTTATTCTTGTTCTGTAAGTGGTATAAGGCCTAGACAGAGTCTTTAAGTAGGTCCAGACAGAGTAATCTCGATGATTCTCAGTTTTCCTTCAGCCAAAGATTTTTTTTTTGGGAGGGGAGCCACTTTTTTGAGCTCACCACAGGAGGTTTGCAAGGAAGTCTCATCTGACCGTGGGAGCGAGGGTCAGGTTGCGGTTCATCTGGTGACTGCCTATTTAAATCAACCTTTCATCCTCCTTTGTCATCAAATGAGTCCTCATGCTGCAGAAAAATGACGCCTCCTGCAAATAAATTTAGGAAGAGGTATTTTATGGAATTATGAGTTCAAACTGGTTGTTTCTAGCAGACACACAGACTAATGGCAGGGGCAGGATGGAGAGAAAAATGTTGTGGTCACTTTAGATGCTTTTAAAAACTAACGCTAAGATCTCTTTTGCGTTCAATTGTAAGCTAGGCCAAAAATAGCTGTAGATCTACTCCCCGTTATTGAACTTCATGTTCAAATGAAAAAAGTAATTTTAGCAGAGAACATTGTGTTTGGTGCGCTTGTATGCAGGGAAAAAATATGATGGGGGTCTGGAGGGTGTCCGCGTGGTGGGAACCTGGGAGCCTTGGTGGGGAAAAGGGAAGGAGGCGTGGAAGGGACCCATTGAGAAGAGTTTTACCTTCCCTGTGTACCTATCTGACAAGTCTGGGTGGAATCAAGCTTAATAAGATCAGAAATGCAGGAGGGATGTAATTTTGCCTGCAACGTCATGATGCACATGCATTTTTCCCATCTGCAGTAGCAGTTGCATAATTTTTTTGTTGTTGCTGTGTGTTGTGAGTCCTCTGATCCAAGAAGAAAGCTTGGTGAAAGTCCGTAAAACTCCAGAATATTTACAAGTCTACTGAACGTCCCTTTTCCTGCTTACCGTCTCCTCGGCAATGAATCGAAAGGCTCTACAGGTTGGAATAAGAAATAGGTGTTGCAGAAGATCTATTACTGAAAAAAAATTAAACCGTTTTTAAACAATATGTATATTATTATCCTCTTAATGATTCGCAGTTAGCTCTTTTTCTCTTAGCAAAGAGTTTTATCTCACTTTTAGCTGGGTGTTACAGCTCAGCGAGAAGCAAACTAAAATAATATTAGGACATAATGTGGAACTTGAATAAAAGAAATTCCTGTGATCTCCCATGGATTAGATATAGGCTTAAAGATCAATTAAAATCTTTCTACTTTGATGTAGAAGTACTAAATGTATTGTTAGGGTCACTTGTGATTTCTGACTTACAAATTTGGGGGGGGGTGTAGCGGCCTTTAGCTTTGGGTTTTTTTCCAAAAAGATGGATCGCCATTTTCAAGTGCAGACAAGCAGGCTGTTGCATCTAATTTTATCTTAATTCCAATTCTCAGGAGAGCTCTTGGACTCTAATAAACAGCGTTTGTGAGGCACAACCTACCAACTAGTTGAAAAGCTCTGCTGTCTCCAGAAACGTGGGAAAGTCTACTGGACTAATATCCAGGGAACATATATGGGAACAGCTCGTTTATTACGGGACTGGATAACTCGGCCGCCCTTGGGAGAGAGTCTGGTTAGTTACATGCTCACAAAGGAGGACCCAGAAACCACAGGGTTGCGGAGATGTTCTCATATTCCTCCTCTGTTTGCAGAAGAATGTGCTGAGCTGACTCAGACAAACAGCTTGGTGTCACTAGGACCTGCATGTGCCGTTATGCCCAAAGATGATGAGAGCCGTTTCTGTTCCCTTCCCTGCTTTCCCAGGGTTGCTTTCCTTTTTAAATACGGAGAAAGCAGCTATGCACCGCAAAGCCGGCACCCCCTGTTTGCCCCAAATCCAGTTAAGGGTTTTCTTGTAAGAATAAGCGAAGGAAACACGCGGTGTCTTGATGTGAACAGGAGTTAGCTTTGTGTGATCAAAACGTTTTGGCCGAGCCGCGTCCCTTGGCGCGTTCCTCCTGCTTGCAGCTGGTCCCCGCTCTCCGTGCACGTGCGCCGAGGGTCTGAGAAACTGTTTTCAAGGTTATTTCTAAGAGCATCCAAGGGTTTATTACGAGGGTTCTGTTACAGGAATAGCCCCTCACTCCCGCCTCCCAAAAACCTGAAGAGAGGAGTTCGTTAGTACGGTATGTGGAGCGGAGTTGTTTGTTTCTCTGAGCTTGTGATTTCTTTGTGCTACAGCCTGGCAGCAGCCTGCGATTTTGAGGGTCAGCCGGAGAAAATGCCTACACGTGCTGGCACGGCCAGCTCTTGGAGCGCTTCCGTAGTGGTTGACAAGCAGTGTTTTATTTCTGGAAGCAAAGTGTTTGCTTTTTCTCCCAGTGGGTTTTACCAATTGTTGTTCCTCACTAGTATTGCGTGCTCGTCAGGCTTTTATTTCTCAGAAGAGGTAATGAATTTAAGTCTGTTTTCCTGTTCTGTGTACCAAGGCACACGCCTAATGGATCTAATTAAGCCAATACAAACCCCTCCAGATTATCAAATACTGTTCCATTAAGGAAATAGTATTTGAAGTCATATTTTTATTGGCTGAATTATATTTGAAGACATACTGGGTATGTGTTGTAGGTGAACACAAGGAGAAGTCAGTACGACCAAAACTGTTTCTTGTTGTTTAAAAGCATCTGCCCAGGCTCTGGAAGGAAAAGTGTAGCCCGTTGCTGAGGGGAGGATTTGCATGCTTGTAGTGTGACGTGCTGTCCGTAAGCCGTGCTTCCTAGGGGGGAAAAAAAAGGCATATTTTGACAAATCTCAGATTATATAATGTGAGGAAATTTTTATTATTTAATGGTGTTCTCTTACAGACTCTGGTTTTGAAAATAGTCTCTTTTCACTGAGTCACTTGAGTGAACGGTTGTGGTAATGTAAATTAAATTACTCATTGGCATAGAGCAGCTATGGTTTTGTACATTCGTTGAAAACTTTGCTGCTTTTTCTTGGTTGAAGATTTTTTTGGGGGGGGAAAAGAGTAAATAATTTGTGACTACCAATAAAAACTGGAATTAGGGCCTACGTAACATTTTTTTTTTTTTCCCTTTGTGCCATGCTTTTAAGACAGCACTTCTTGACGTAGAGATGGGAAAGTCTGTAAATAAAAAGGGGGCTGTGGTAATATATTGCAAAAAATAAGCTTGTCTGGGACTGTTGAAGAGATGAGGTGGGAAACGATTAAGGATCTCCATGTACACACACTTATTAGTGCAGAATGTAAAGTCTATATAATACAACGACGTGTGCCACTGACAGTACAGCGACTCAAGTTACTGCAGTAGATCCTGCACGTCAGGGTCTGTCCGGACTACGTAATTGGCATTAATAAGATTAATAATATGTATCCCTCTTGAACCCATGCAGACGGTGATTCAGCTGTAGGAGCTGATGGATAAAATAGGTTTCAACACCTTTAAGATGTGAGAAGGTTCCTGTAACCATGCTGAATTGTGCGTGTGTTGTTTATCCTGGCAATGGAACTATCTTCATCCCTCCTGTGGGAGCTGGGCAACAGCTCATCGTTGTCCTGGGGGTGGTAAATGCTCATCCGAAGCTCCGAGGGTTTAAAAGCATGAGCAGGAGACCTATAATCAGATGTGTTTTATCTGTCTTCAGTTATAAGCGCAGAAGAATCACTCATGTTTTAACTTTAACTGAATCCTCAGAAATATGAATAAGGTGCGTTCACTGTAATTTGGTATTCTATGTAATAAATGAGCATTGTTGAAAGTAATGGAAAGAATTGTTCGTAATACTGTGAAGAATAAGACTGGAAATACTTTTTTTTTTTTTTTGCCAAGTTAAATTAAAACACTGAAGCTTTAAAAAAGTCCAAAATGTAACTGTGGCCATTCATATGAGCAATGGAGTAGAACTACACTTGTTTAAAGAATGAGTTGTATGTTTGTACAGTAAAGGAGATGGAAGAGCAGCAAAGACCTCAATAGTTCTCTCATTCTTTGTAACTTGTATCAGGCTTCCCATCCACAATGAAATGTTTCCAAGTTAAGACAAAAACGAGTAGACAAATGAGTTGCCGTTCTTCTGTGACTTGAAAACCTTTATAGCTGGTGGGTTTTATTGGGGAATTTAGAAGAAAATATGTCTTTGTTAATATATTCACGCAGCTATATTGATTGCTTATACCTGCTTCCAATTAAAATTGATATTCTTTTTTTCTTTTAAAAATGTGTGTTTTGGTCGTCCTGTTTCCAACTGAGAGTCTAGTCGGAGTGATGGACTGTATAGGTGTATTATTTAAAGCATGCATTATCTGATAAACAGTCCACCAAAACACATGTGGTTGTTACTTTCTGGCTTCTTAGCTGTGTACACGTTCGGTATAAAGCGATCCATATTACGGGTATGTGTGCACTTGTGTCTGAGAGAGAGAGAGAGGGAGATAAAAGGTAGCTAATTATGAGACATGGTTTCCTTCCTCTGTTTTATGTGTATTTAGGTAGCAAACTCCATCAGGGTGCTTCTAGTACATAAATGTATGGTTTTTAAACGTAGCCCCTGCCGGATCTTAACTTATCATCAATCTGATGATAATCTTTGCCAGACAGGCAAGTTTAACTGTCCTGTGTAAGCCTTAGTAATGCTGTTTTTTCTTCCTTATGCTTAAAACGGCAAGCTTGGTCATAAGCTTCCTCTTTCGCGTACACTTTGAAATCAGATTTCCATCATGTGTCAAGCACAACAAGGAACTTGGTGTGTGTGGTTTTTATCAGCTTAGCAAAGTGCTGCCCAAGGTCTTCCTGCATCTTGCAAAAAGGGTCGTTGGGAAGGAGGTATGGTTGAAAGAAACCCCTGAGAATTACAAATATGAAATATTGGAAGGTTATAAAGTCCCTGGTTATTTGATCCAGTGAATCCGCGTTAGGTTCACATTTAGTGCAGATTATATGTTTCTCCGTGACGCCTTTGCTTCGTTCAGTGCAGTTTGTGTTCTTGGTTCCTGCGCAGGAATAAAACAGAAGGCAATTTTCTGCGCAGCTGAATGGAGACCAACGTTGGCATCTCAACTTGATCTTGGTCTTGACAGGACTCACACAAGGTGCTGGGGTCTGGAGTTGCTTTTTCACCTCTATTCCTCCCGCCCTTCCCAGAAAACCAGCACAGAAGGTAGAACAGTAGTTGGTGTCACTCAGCATGCAAACACATCCCCACACAGGTGTAGTGACACGAGAAACGTTAAACCAGAAAATATTTCCCACTGCTGTTCATAGATAGTCCTGGTCCTGTAAGATGTGGATGTAGGAAAGGATTGTAAGTCTAAACAGTTTTTCTTTTCCAAATGAAAATAAGTGGTTTTTTTCCACTTACAGCGTAACTAGATATTCCAGGCTAATTGCCTCTTAAGTTAAATATCTTCATGATAAAAAGAAACAATACATACAGGTATGATGATTGCCCTGTGGAAAGGACAGAGCGGTACACTAGGCGTCTCAAATTTTATAATAAATTGGCAGATGCTCCTGTTAAGCTGGAAGCCTGGTACAGCTGAGCGGTCGCTTCGGAGGGATTGCCATTTCTTTTCTCGATCCCGTAACAGATGGCAGGTAATCCGTTGCGAGAGGGAGGGAAGGCAGTGCTTCCTCTTACAAAAATACGATAAGATTGGATGATAAAAGGCAATGTAACCGTTGTAGATTGCAAGTTGTTTGTTGGGCTCTGGTGGGGTCGGAGAGGGGGGAGGTTGATTCTGGTCTGCTTTTGTCTTGAAAAACAAAACTCAGGGGAAGGAGGATGTGGTGGTGTATCTGCTGAAGGCTGAGCACGTTGTGGTGTTGGCTTTACTCCCTTCAGAGCAGCAAACCTGCCGCTGTTCCCCATTGCTTATGTGACGTGCGAGCTCTTTGTTTTGGGCTCAGTCTCATGGTTTTGGTGTGGTTTTGGGTTTTTTTTACCTGCCGTTTTATTTCAGGCCACTCTGATGTGACTAAGATTGCGTACTTTGACATCTGTCTGGTCGAGAAGAAAGCCTGCCAGTAGCTCACCCCGCTGACAATTTTAGTTCGTCGCCGATGAAGTGGGGAGAAGCAGCAGGTCTTGCGTCCTCGGCGAACTCCCGGGGCGCCAATTCATCAGTTTTTAGATAAGCAATACCCGATTTTTTGCAGACAAGCGACACGAAGCGCGCGGCATGCCTCCAGCCAAAAGCCATGGCATGTCATAGAATCATAGAATCACTTGGGTTGGAAGAGACCTTTAAGATCATCGAGTCCAACCATAAACCTATGCCAAAACCACCCCTAACCCATGTCCCTCAGCACCACGTCTGCCCGGCTTTTAAATACCTCCAGGGACGGCGATTCCACCACCTCCCTGGGCAGCCTGTTCCAATGCTTGAGAACCCTTCCAGTAAAGAAGTTTTTCCTAATATCCAATCTAAACCTCCCCTGGCACAACTTGAGGCCATTTCCTCTTGTCCTGTTGCTTGTTCCTTGGGAGAAGAGATTGACCCCACCTGGCTATAACCTCCTTTCAGGGAGTTGTAGAGAGGGATAAGGTCTCCCCTCAATCTTCTCTTCTCCAGGCTGAACAATCCCAACTGTCTCGTGTGTCCCCCCCTTGGTTACATGAGACCGAGATCGTTATTTCCCTGAACACATGGAATACAGCGGTAGGAATATGGCACTAAGGGAAGTTAAGCCAAGGCGCAAATCCCAAGGATTGGAGCGGTGGCTACGCTTCACCTTGCCGCAGCCCATATCGCTGTGTGCTTGGAGGTGGCATGTTCATTTAGGATAAGCTCCATCCGTTTTGGGTGAGAATGAAGTAAAAGTGTCTGCTTGAAACTACCATGGGGAAACTTAGCCACGGTTTCCTCTCCCCGCCTCCCTTCCTCCCCTCCCTTCGCGGCCATATTTAGCAACTGCTGCCGGTTAGGCAATGTGGATTTAACGCTGTGGGCTTATCAGATTTGGAAAAACAGGTGGAAAAACTGGATATCTGTTAAAAGGGGAGATTGGGACAAATAATTGCTGTTGGAGGGAGGAGGAGTAAATGATCCCTTACTCCCCCTTGCAAAGGACAAACGCAGCATTTAGCCGGACAGAACCCACTGATGCTTCAGAAGAAGCTGCGGTTGCATTTTCAGGGGTGGCTTCGCGCTCGCCCTTGAAAGACTCGTGGTTCTGCTGTGGCCGGTGCTGCCCGCCCTGCCTGGCCGCTGCAGCGTTCGCCAGTTTGGCTTCCTTTGTCACTGGTGGGGAGGTGGCGAGTGAAGCTCTGGGTGTTGCAACCAGCTGGGATGTCTCCTCGCTTGCTTCAGGCCTGGGGGCATCCCGTGTAGCCCCCGGCTTTCTGACCATCGCAGCAGCGGTGTCGCGCCGGCCCCTAACCCAGCAGCTCCCAGCAGCGACCAGTCAGCTGTGCATGCTGCATACTGGGGCCAGGCAGTGAGGAGCCTCCTCCTTATCCTGTAGCAGGACTGCATTCCCAAAGGCGCTCCCGGTTTCCCCATCGCTGTTACCGACCCATTACCCTCTAGCTATCCGCGGGCAGGAATCTGGGATAAGCGCTAGGCACTTGCAAGTTGAGTTTTAATGAAAGTTGTTCAGGTTATTTCCATAACTCAGCCTTGTTTACACTATCCCTTTAAAATCCCGTATTTGTAAAACCCTAAAGATGCGACCTTCCGGTAGACTGTTCAGTTTAAAGAGAATTTTTGAGCACGCTTTTCCCTTTTTCTCCTCTTATTTTCCCTACAGTCAATTGCTTCAGCGGACATGGATTTGAATCAGCTGGAGGCTTTTCTCACCGCCCAAACCAAAAAACAAGGTGGCATCACAGCCGATCAAGCTGCAGTCATTGCAAAATTCTGGAAGAACCACCGGATGAAGATCCACGAGAGCCTGATCAATCAAAGCCGCTGGGATAATGTCTTGAAAAACATGAACTGGCGAGTGGATCTGAAGTCGCAGTCAAGACACGTCGATCAGATAAACACTCCTGTTGCAATAGTTGAAATGGAATTGGGAAAAAATGGGCAGGTAAGCTTTCTTTTGCAAAATGTATAAACCTGATTTAGCTATGTATGTGCTGAGACGTTTTACCTGTTGCTGGATTCATGGCATCCAAATCAAATCGGTGTATTTTTCACCACCAGGCCTTTAATGTACTTGAACTTGTGGTCCATCTTTGGGTACAGAGACACATTCTGGGTGGTGAATGCAATTTTTGTTTATTTTATATCTTCATGTATGTATTAAATGCTCTCTTTACATTAAGCTTGGAAAATCTGGGGACGTAGAAATAAAACGTAAAATCAGCCATACTAGCAATTACATTAAAATTATATTTTTATTCCGTGCGCTGCAAAGTCAATTAGTCTTTTTTTTTCTTCCGAATCAAATACTAAAGTTGGGTAATACCTGCAAAGTAGAAGGTGAAAAAGAATAAATTTCACAAATTATGGTGATTGAGCATCCCTTACTTTTTAGGACAAATGAGGGGAACGACTTCTCCTTATTTTATATAACACTTCTTTTCATGTGACAAGTACATCTTTGTTACCAGTCACATTTTACAATCTGGTCTTATCTGCCTGAAAGAGATGTATAGCTCTATCAGTGCTGAACACTGCATTTCTTTTTAATCTTTATAATTCATATGAATGTACAACACAGTTTCCCGTCTTCAATTTTTGTCTTTTTCTGACAGGAAGTGTGTTTCCATTTGGTGTATTTTTCCTCTGCAACGTGTTGGCGAATCTTAAAACCTCATTTCTTAGCAGTAGCCTACTACAGATCATACCATGAGTTAATTTGATGTTAATAGTTAACATTGAGCAAGTTTCCTTGGATTTCGTACTATTTTAGTAGCTTACAGCAAGAGAGTACCTGGATTAGGTGTTCCTAAGGGGGTGTGTGTATACACACAGAGGCACACACATATTTATCCACACACCTGGAGTATACCTGTGCAGACTGAATGATTTAATTGACACTGTAGGCCTATACGAAGGCCAGAATGAAAGTACAAGTAAATTGGGATCCTGCTGAGACAGTTTATATCCTTGAAGTTACCCTCCTAGTCCGCTTTTCCTCTCGCGCTTTGAAAGCTTACCCTTCCTGAGTGCTGACCCTCCACCTCCAGAGAAACTCCTGCATCTCTCCAGTGACCAATACAATAATGATGGGTGTTTTTAGGTTTTTGCTAGCCTCGAAAAAGTGGAGTTTTCTGCTCAGGATCTTGAGATTGGAAATAATTATATTCCGTTAGTAACAAATGGAAAAAGTTGAAAAAAAATAATAAAAAATAATTTGGCTGATGGACGGCTCAGTGGATAAGGAACTGGCTGGACGGTTGCACTCAAAGAGTTGCGTCAACAGGTCAACGTCCAAGCAGCGAGCAGTGACGGGTGGTGTTCCTCAGGGCTTGGTACTGGGAGCGGTACTATTTAACATCTTTGTTGGCCACATGGATGTAAGGACTGAGCGCACCCTCAGCAAGTTTGCCAATGACACCAAGCTGTGTGGAGTGGTGGATATGCTGGAGGGAAGGGATGCCATCCAGAGGGACCTGAACAGGCTGGAGAGGTGGCCCGTGTCAACCTCATGAGGTTCAACAAGGCCAAAGGCAAGGTCCTGCATGTGGGTGGGGCAATCCCAAGCACAAATCCAGGCTGGGGGGAGAGTGGCTGGAGAGCAGCCCCCAGGAGAGGGACTTGGGGGTGTTGGTGGGAGAGAAGCTCACCATGAGCTGGCACCATGCGCTGGCAGCCCAGAACCCCCCTGCCCCCTGGGCTGCATCCCCACAGCGTGGGCAGCAGGGCCGGGGGGGGGNGCCATAGGACAAGGGGAAATGCTTTTACACTGACAGAGGGGAGATTTAGATGAGATAATTGGGAAGAAATTGCTGCCTGTGAGGGTGGTGAGCCCCTGGCTGGGATTGCCCAGGGAAGCTGTGGCTGCCCCATCCCTGGAGGTTCAAGGCCAGGCTGGATGGGGCTTGGAGCAACCTGGTCTAGTGGGAGGTGTCCCTGCCCAGGGCAGGGGGTGGGAGTAGATGGTTTTTAAGGTCCCTTCCAACCTAAACCATTCCATGAAAAGGTTACAGTGAGTACATTAGAATGAGTACATTAGTGAGCAAATGGGGAAAAATACCTGTGTTCATTAAAAGAAAATAAATCCTTAACTCAGAACAACTGTTGTATTTCATAAGGGAATTATGTCGTTAGCGACTCTTGTTTTGAAATTGCTTTTTCCCCAGTAATGGATTATTACAGTCACCTCAATCAGCAAGTACATTTATATTTATTCTGCCCTGTGGAAGAGAGAAAGGGGATATGAACGCGAAGGCAGAATACGTGTTTCTGAGACACTGTAATTTCTCTTACCCAAGAGCCCCACAACAAAACCAGAATGAATTATCTTAGCGACGCAGCTCCGTATTTCAAACACACCGAGGGAAGTGGTGGTGTAGTTTTTGAACCGCCTCCGGGCATTTGTCTCCTTTGCTGAGGACAGTGAGCTGTCGGCAAGGCCGACGCTCAGAGCGAGCAAGGGTATTAGAGTGGTACTTACAGAAATAATCACGGAGTAATTGGGATTGTCGCCACTTGAGTCGAAATCGGTGTTTATTTTAAGGAGCTGTGGTTTCACATAGCCTTTAGCTTTGGTTTAAATAGGTTCTCTGCTGAAGAGCCTTTGGCTGAGACAGTCCCCGGCATGCTCACGTGATGGGCTGAGAAAGGGGAGCTGGGGGAATCCTGGGATCAAAACAGCGACAAGCATGTTGCCAGAAGAGTTCCTGGAGCCCTCACCTCTTCCCATGGGTGTTTGGGAACCTCCTGGAAAGACAGACCTCCTGGAAGGATGGTTGCAGAGACTTTACTATTGGAGGCTGAATGAGTTATTCTTGCAGGCTGGATCCAGCTCACAAACTTAAACCCGTCACGTTTTATAGCTTTTATATGTATTTTCACTTTATCGTTAGCACATCTGTTCTAAATATCAAGTTTGGTAGCACATCAAATACACGTACGCTGGTACCTTTCTGAATGTTGACAGGTAGAACATCTTTTCTAAAAGGCTGTCAGTCACAGATGTGATTTGGCGAATACTGAAGATCTCCTGGATTTGTGGAAGAAAGCTGGCTGATGATTCAGGAGTAAATTATTCAGAACAGACTGTTTTCATTTGGATACTTGATAACAGGGGAGTATACAAATGCATTGATGTATAATGAATTGACATTAATATTTCATATGTTTCGACAGAAGCAAAGAAATGCTCTGTAGAAAACGTCCCTTTCCAGAATTTAAAGTCGCTCTGATTCTTTGTGTTGCTGGACTAGATTTAGATCTCTGCCCAGCAGAAGGCCAGGCAGTTTGGTGGAGTGTCTGCTCCTTCTGCTTCAATAAGTAACCTTGTTTTCTGCTGGCCATCTCTGAATTTTAAGCAGTCGGTTCTTTCAGGATGGAAAGAGTGAGTGTGTGTAAGACCTAACACGGCTAGAAAAGGGGAACTTCAAGTGACTGGTTCCTAAGTGCTAGTAGACTGAGTTACATGAATTATGTCAAATTGCATTAAAGCTTTTTGATGGAAGAGAGATGTTTCTGGGTTTGAGAACCCATTACAACTTGCATGTGTTAGTTCTTACTAACCTGGGCATTACTGATACTAGGAAAAAAGCAACCCTTCCTGCTAAACGCTCTTAAAAACACTTCTACTGAGAAACATTTGGAAATACTGATGCTCCAAACTTTGGAAAGTTTGGTTCAAGACCTGTACCTTGCAGTTTGAACTCTTCTTCTTCAGGAAAGATTTTATAGCAACATTTAAAGTTTCCTTTATGCTGGTGATGTAGCCTTTATACATCTTTATACGTCTGCCTGGTTAAAGGCAGGCAAACATGCTAACCGTGACCCTACGCTGCTTTGAAAGCCCACTTGCTTTAACAACATGACTAAAAATAAAATCCTAAAGCAGTTGCAGTTGCACTTTAGCCTGCGTTTGCCTTTATCTCTTCGTGATACTTGGTGCTCGTCGCTGCCGGCCCATTCTTTCCTTTTGAACAGCCCATCTTTTTTTTTTGGCGCAGTGGTTTTATCCTCCCGTATCTCTATGCCTTGCTGGCTTCCTCTTAAAACATCCTTAGCGCCCTGCCCTCTTCTTTATGTCCTTTTTAATCTTGTTCTCCCTCTCTGAGCGTAGCTGCAAAGCTTCTTTTGGCATGAAATTTCAACCGGACAGGAATCTGCCGGGAGGGACAGCGGAGTGAGCTGGAGAGTCGCCCTTCTTGTGCCCTTCCTGCCCCGCTGCATCAACGCTGCTCCGTATGGCGAACGGTCCCTGCTGCGTGACGTTGGCTTACCTGCAGCTCGCAGTCGCAGATTTATGTGAGACCTGGTCATTAATAGAAAAGAAATAGAAATAGAAAGTGCATTGGTTTTGCACTGCGGCTTGGCGTTAAGGTATATTTAGACTTGTTTAGTGGACTTTGTTATGTTATTTCCCTTAGGAGATGTGCCCCTCCCTCCTTTGGGGCTTCCCACTAGTGTTCTGAGCTGATTTGCCAATGAGTTTTACTTTCTTGCAGCATTATATATTTTGCAGTTTAACGTCTGAGACTGATCAAATCTTATAGATTAGCCTGAGTATTTCTTCTTGGCTTTTATGTTTGAACTTATTTACAGAGTGGGTAAATAAGTTCACATCTGTTTCTTTTCAGTGTTTTAAGATACTAATAGTCCACGTAACAGCACTTTCATTGGAGTTTTGTGGGATGTTGAGCGTGTTTTGTGAGCGTTTTCTGCCCTAATTTAACGTGAAGTCTGGGATCCCACTGCAGGATTCTTCCCAGAAAGACCTGAGGAAATGGCATCAGTATTATGGATTAGAGGTTTTATTTCCAAAACATTGTATATCTCTTCTCTTTCTTTTTTTAAAACATCTACCTGACAGAGGTGTCCTAAAGCTTAGTTAATAGTATACAGTAGGCAAATACTACTAGTATATAGCAATTACTAAAAGCCACAATATATAAAAAATTGGGATAATTTCTTTTAAATTTGAGGGTAAAGAGCAGCCTCTCATTCCGTACCATTTTTCTGAAGGCTGAAATCACCAGGGATATGTATCTTCATGTAAAACAAATATCTTTGAAGAATGGGCAAGCATTAGTAATAGACTTTTGCTAAATTGCAAATCTAATATTTGCTAGTTCTGACTATATTTTGAGTGTCACTTTAAACCCTCACCAGTGAGAGAAATACTTTCTGATTAAAGGACTTAGGAGATGAAGCGATCCTTTGCCAGTGCAGGAACTTACCTGATACTGGAAAAGTAAGAACTGTCAGCTCACAGTTTACGTTGGGTGTATCACATCTGCTGTCTGCTAATGGCTGGGTCCACACCATGGTAATTCAGAGAAAATAACGATAATTCAGCTACTAATTCTGATGTCAGGCACGGAAAGACTTCATAATGAACATAGACGATTGTCTTGTACTATATGTAGCAGGTAAAATGCCACCAGGATTTGGAAGGTCTGGGGCTTGAAACGTCGTCAACTTTTAGTTTGTACGACTGTGAAGATTTAATCCTTCTAATGTTCTGGGAAGGAGTGAAGTAGGTCTCCAAGGAGACTTTTTTGGGATCAAAATTGTTTCTGACTTGTTAATTGTGTATATTCTACGCAAATTTAGGTTGAAATTTTTATCACCCATGCTATAAACAAATGATAAGCTGAATTCCCACACGTAAACAAATATTAAAATTGAACATGCTTTCAAAGTGTAATAAAAAATCTTAGGGTTTAGCTTCTTTAAATCTCATTACCTTGCTAGGATTACAGACTGGATGCTGCTGAGGATCTGTTGGTGTTTTTCACATTTTTGTAAGCGCGGGTCTCTTGGTTTCCCTGGGCTGTGTTATCTCCAGCAATAGCTTTCACCGCTGAGGAAAGGTCAGATCAAGAAAACGTCAGGAGTAAACTCATGCCATAGGGAGGAAGGATTATGGCTGCGCTTGCTTTTGCCTCCGTGCGATGCCAGGTCAGGCTGCTTCACAGCTATCGCTGAAAATAACTGCAGATAATAGACTTCCAGTCCTTTTGATGTAGGATCTCTTCTGCAAAGACAGACTGCCTTTTGTAGGGTATCGGTCCAGGCAAAGCGATGCTTGGGGAGATGAAAAGCAATTCTAGCTACCTGAACCAAAATAAAGGCAGCCTGACCTATGAAGAGGAAGGAAAAACAACCACCAAACTATTTTTCCTTTCCAGCCTTAATCCATTTTAATCTTTGTAGTTATTAACATTATCAGAAATATTGTT
Source organism: Chionis minor (assembly GCA_013398295.1). Classification (NCBI taxonomy): domain Eukaryota; kingdom Metazoa; phylum Chordata; class Aves; order Charadriiformes; family Chionidae; genus Chionis; species Chionis minor. The sequence goes on from VZSF01010415.1 coordinate 262,111, forward strand.
CTGCTTGAAAATGGGAAAGCGTGGGCATTTAGAAGCCGAATTGATCAACTTAACCGCAGAGGGCTTAATACTTTTATGTGATTAAAAAGATAAAACCCAGTAAGTAGAAGTTAGTGGAAAAAAATCACCTTTCTGGCCAAGCTGAATGTAATCACTTGAGCTTTTGTTCACCTTGGAAATTTATGGGCTGGAGGGAACAGTTACATAAGGCCGTACAGTGCAAAAGCAAATAAAAACCAGAGAGGGCAACAGGTCACTCAGCACAGAGAACTGGAACACAGTTGAATGACTTAGCTGAGTTATTTCGTTAATCCTCTGCATGGCGCTTTTAGTAGTTCTTTGCTTTGATAGTTCAATTTTTGTCACCTGAAAAGCGGAGTGAAATTTGGGGAACGAGAAGTGAACTTTGTTATTTGTGGCCGTTAGGATTTTTGAGTCTAACGTGGTACAGAAACAAGAGTATTAAACTGAGGTGTTAGTTAAATAACCGTCTGACTCGAATTGTCACATATCCACTATGTATATTTGACTATGTTTTGATGTGTACCTCGTCTGTTTATCCTATACCAAGTAAGGATATTCCCCAATTAGTGGTACTAACAGTCTCCATCCTTGTTTATTTGTGCCGTGTGTATACACATACCAGCACACGTGCTTACGTGCACACATGCACACACATATTCCTTGTCAACTGTTTTTACTCTGGAACTGGATTTGCTGAAGTAGTTAAATAGCCCCCTGGGCTGCATCCCCACAGCGTGTGGGCAGCAGGGCCGGGGGGTGATTCTGCCCCTCTGCTCCGCTCGGGGGAGACCCCACCTGGAATACTGCCTCCAGCTCCACCTGTGGGGTCCCAACAGCAGGAGGACACGGAGCTGGTGGAGCGGGGCCAGAGGAGGCCGCGGAGATGCTGGGAAGGCTGGAGCCCCTCTGCTGGGAGGACAGGCTGGGAGACCTGGTGGAGTTCAGCCTGGAGAAGAGAAGGCTCCAGGGACACCTTCCAGCCCCTGCCAGTATCTGAGAGGGGCTCCAGGAAAGCTGTGGAGGGACTCTGGATGAGGGAGTGGAGCCATAGGATGAGGGGGAATGGGCTTAAACTGGAAGAGGGGAGATTTAGATGAGATATTGGGAAGAAATTGCTGCCTGTGAGGGTGGTGAGCCCCTGGCCGGGGTTGCCCCGAGAAGCTGTGGCTGCTCCATCCCTGGAGGTTCAAGGCCAGGTTGGACGGGGCTTGGAGCAACCTGGTCTAGTGGGAGGTGTCCCTGCCCAGGGCAGGGGGTGGGACTGGATGGTCTTTAAGGTCCCTTCCAACCCAAACCATGCTGTGATTCTATGAATTTTTTACCTTCTCAGAAAATGTACTGAGGTCTTGGACATTATGACAGGGAATGTGCCATCTGTTACGTTATCTCATGCAATCAACAAGTATTTTGCAATCTTAACATCAGTCTGATGTTCTCATGCAGCGATGAAATGTCGTGTAGCTTTAAGGAAACACCCTGCCAAGCTGACTCGTGCAGCCTTGGGATACAGACTAGGATGAGGCTGGGGCCGGGGCAGCTGGATTCAACACACCGGTCTGTTGAAGATTGTCTCAGCAAATGCATTTCATCACTCATTTATACCTTCTTCTGTAACTGGCACTACACATTTGTGAGTCAGAAGGACCTGTTCTTCTTGTTCTGATCATCCCTATGTTGGGATCCCTTTGTGCTCGTGGCTTTTCTGGAAGTCCTCTCCCTGGATTTCTACCAGCTCCCTTGCCCCCAAAGTGGTTGGTACAGTTTTGGAACCTGCCGTTAGCTAACAGCCCTCGATCCGCATCCTGGGTTCCCTATTGAAAGTATTTCTATAACTTTGCAACTTTTTCTTATCTGTTCCTGCAGTGCTGGGGTAGGTTCCCCTGAGAGTTTGCAGCGTTGCAGCCTTTGAGATCTTCAAGGCTCAAGCTGGATAAAGTCACTGCAGTCAGACGTAGGGTCAGGGTCTCCACTACAACAGACCCAAGCATTTCGCCTGCAGGTTTTTAGGCGAAATGGATGGTTTCATGCTCCTTGTTTAATCCAGTCCGCTGGATTATGCATTCCAGTTCCTTCTCTGTTCAACAAACCTCACGTGGAAGATTGAGCGAAGAGCGTGTTTCTGTTGCTCTTGCATTTTGTGCCAAAAGGCTTCAGATTTGTTCTGTCTGAAGGTTTCCAACTTCTGGGTCAGGAAATCGGGAGTTGAGTTTCAGCAGAGGGAGAGCGGTTGTTTGGGAACTGTGATGCTGCACGTTGTGTTGGGGGGGACAGACAAGAAAAAAGCTGACAGCATTTAAGGAGAACACATTGCAGAGGCTGGAGGCAAAGACTGAGTCATGGAATCATTGAGGGTGGAAGGGACTTTTAAGATCATCGAGTCCAACCATCAACACTGCCAAACCCACCCCTAACCCATGTCCCTCAGCACCGCGTCTGGGACACCTCCAAGGGACCTGGGAAACACCTCCAGGGACGGCGACTCCACCACTGCCCTGGGCAGCTTCTTCCAATGCTTGACAACACTTTCCATGAAGAAATTTTTCCTAAATTTTTTTCCTAACCTCCCCGGGCGCAACTTGAGGCTGTTTCCTCCTGTCCTACTGCCTGTTGCTTGGGAGAAGAGACAGACCCCCCTTCACTACACCCTCCTTTCAGGGCGCTGTGGAGAGGGCTGATGAGCTTCAAGACCTCCACAGCTCTGGCTCTGTTCTCTAATAAGAAAATTTGTGTGTTGCTAATGAGCTTAGAGGATTGTTATGAGTTTCTTGTGCTTCCTCATCACTTTGCATTAACTGGGTCATTTGGGGACCCTAAATTGCCTGCCCCCCATCGCTGAAGGAATTGCTTGGTGTGAGGCAGGTTGGCAGAGCAGTTTCAGTGTGACACTTGCGCTGCTGCTGTCGTGAAATAATCGCAGATGACTCCACTGTCCGTGCAGTCCCCAACCACCGTGGAGGTGTGTAGAGATGGATTGCACATTGTTATGGTTTGAGAAAACCCATAACAATTTATGGTCATTTAGACAATTATTCTCTCACCTGATGACCCCTCCCCACCCAGGAAGGGGAATCAGGAAGAAAACAAGAAAACCCAGGGGTTGAAAGATAAACAGATTTAATAGGATAGAACTGGATAATTACCAGTACTAACACAAAGGAACCCATATTGATCCCGATACCCATATATACTATACAAGGATTATACTCAGCCAACTCTATCCATAGGCAGCCGAGCACTCCCAGCAGTGGACAGTAAATGTCAGACAGTGGGAGTGCTACAGCTTCAGGAGGAAAGGAAGGGCTCAGGGATCCGGCACCGGGGCAAGAAGTCCTCTGGATCGTTGCCATCAGGGGGGAAAGCATGAGCGAGGGGAAAAACCCCCCTACCTTGCAGCAGACTTTCTAATTTCTATGGAATGTGACATTCATGGTATGAAATAATCCTGTTGGCAGCTTGGGTCAAGTGCCCGGGTCTCGCTCCTCCTCATCCCTGTACCTGGCCAGCTTGAAAACACTGAGACCTTGAAACCCACACACCAGAGCTGGCCATAAAGTAAATATCTTCACTAATTCAGACACTGGAGTCTTACACAAACACAGCTTTCCCAAGCATTAGGAAAGAAATTAGTCCTGTGTCGCTCACACCAGGACACACATACACGAGTTAAAGCGTTGCATTTGAACAAAAATGCCACGGTTAGACTGGTATCATTGGGCTGCATGACCCTGCTCTCAGACAAGCCTTGTCGGAGCTTCTGCCTTCTTCAGAGCGCACCACCTGGCCTGGGTCGCTGCCGGAGGGTAGAAGAGCAGCTCTGCGTTACCCACATCTACCGACCGGCTGGAGAGTCAACCTTGCTGCAGCAAAACCCGGCTTTGGATTGCGGCAAAAGGGAGGGTAAGGCTTGGAAAGATGGAGCTTTAGCATAAGAAGTGGAATATCTTTGGAGGTTTGCAGAAGGTGAGATAAAACTGAAATGGAAAAGGCAGTTTGAGAAATGCTGACGTTTCTCATTGTACTTACACCAGACCTGGGGCAGAAGGCGGAGGGGACCATGCTTGGCCACTGTGATCGATTCCTGGCTTATTAACAAGCAACTTTGCAATGCGAAGATGGGGTCTATTGGGTGCCGTGTTGGCAACTGTTGAGGACTCAGAGAGAGCATATGCTGCTGTCAGGCCTCCTAGGGGTAAATGTATAAGAGAGAATGTGTTCTGTTTCGTGAAATAATTTATCTTGGGATAAATCCCAGAATAAATATACTTTGTGAAATCTGTTTACCCTAGGAGGCCTTCAGGGATGGGAGCTTGGTTGAAGAACCCAAAATTGTAATCTCCGCTAGCTTCTTTTTAATAAAAGTAAAAAGTTTTGCTGGATTCGGAAAAAAAAAAAAAAAAATTTAAAAGTGGAATTTCTTTACTGAAGAGTCTGTATACAGCAAATCAAAACGACTGGCCTCTTAGCTCCAGTGTTGCAGGCCATCTGCGTTCTTCAGAGGACTTGGACGTCAGCATTAGCAAGTAATTTGTTCTTAGAAAACTCAGGGGAAAAAAAGGAGTTGTTATGAACATAAGTGCCCACTGCATTGGCTGACAAAGCGTCTTGTTTTTACAGGCCTAGCCTGGCCAAGTACATTTAAAATTGTTGTTTTGCCAGTTGGCCAGCCTTCCCACTCTTGACAATATGCCACATTGCCGCTGAAAAGCGCTTTGGAGATTATTCCAGGTTTGTCACGGTCTCTCTTGAGATCCCTAAATATCAGTGTTCGGGGATGTAAATAAGAACAGGTTATAATTTATTTTAATTAGGAAGAGCTGCTCAGGAGGAGATGTCAGAAGATAGAAAAATGGAAAGCTGGCATGTAATTGGGGAGAAACTTACACCCTACTTTACTGCTTAATCATTTGGATTCTCTTGATTCTGTCTTACATATGTGTGTGTGTGTATATATATATTTATATATGCTCTTTATAAAACCCAGAATCCAGCTTTGGCTCTGCAAGAATTGAACCAACAAAAAAACCCCAACATGGTCCACAGTAGCAAAGCAAAATCCCTGCAAACTACCATTAAATTCGCTGTGTGTCTCTGCGTGTATTAGTTTTTTGAGGGAAGAGCGAACCTGTGGCATCTCTTTTGAGCAGCTTGTATGTTATCTGCCAGCAGCTTTGTTTTTTTCACCTTTCTTCACGGATTGAATTCCCACGTGGTGAGCAGTTCTATTAATACGTTAGGCAGCAGAAGGCATGGCCAACAGGAGAACGCAATTCGTAGGCAGTTCCCGGTATAATCTTTTTATCGAGGGGATATTTCTCTTCTGATTTCTAGCGAGCTGTGGCTTCCTGTCCTTCTAGTGCTTCTACTCATATGTCTCATCCTAGTTAAAAATGAAGATAAGCATTATTTTTTTCCCCTTCATTTTCTTCTTATTGTTCCATTTGCAAAATCTCTTAACTGAGGGATTTTGGCGGTAGCTGCTGGAATTTGCCGGTGTACAAAACTCGCCTTGGCAATCAGTAACGGAGCGTTAATGCTGAGGTATTATGAGCTCCCTGAACAGAAATGTAGTTAATCAACATGTGAAATGCTTGAAATACAGCGCCGTGTCTGTGTAAAAGCAACCTCTCATTCCTGCTGCAGATGCTGTTGCTGCTACCAGTGGAACCTTGGGACTTCTAGATGCCAGCAAGGAAATTTTGGGAGGTGCTCGTGCCCCTTCCCAAGGGAATGAATTAAGACCGGAGGAAGCAAGGCTCTTTTTCGGAGAGCAACTTCTGCGTCGTGTAGGTCAGGTTGTCGGCAGATGACCGGTTGGTGGGGAGTTTGCGCTGAAGAAGATCAAGCATTCCACCTGCGTTTGCAGGTTCGCTTACCTCCATGTTAAATGGATTTGTCTTACAGGTGCACCTTAGTCCCCTGGCTTTAACATAATAACTGGCTTCGTCACGTTAAAAACATTGACTGAAAGGAAGGCAGTAGATAGAACTGCCATGGAAAATCATATGTGGGTCTAAGGTGGCAGTTTCAGCTTACAGGTCCTCTTCTTGTAGTGGTGTGGACTTACAGAGCTCCTGAGCTTTGCTACTTGTTCTCACCATCGCGTTACCCCAGTCATTACACGTTTGCGGAGCTGCAAGTCAAAATCGGCTGAGGGAGTCCAACTTAAATTTTTGTTCTTCCCTCCCCACCCACCCTTTTTATTTTTTCCCAAATTATTTTTAGCCTCGATCAATTTGTTGAAGGGGCAGGGTGAGGGCAAAATTGAGCAAAAGAAATGGAGAATTCTGCTGTGCCGTTAAAAAAAGCGCTTTTAAACATAGACGTTCAAAGGATCATCCGTTTTGAACCCTAGCTAGTGGTCTCTGGACCATGAGAAGTAAAGCAGCTTTCCTTGAGCGCTAAGGATAACCTCTCCAAAGTGCCAAGTTTTCTTCAAGGGATGGAGGAGGAATAGAAAATGAGAGGCACGGCTGTTGGATGAATTTCGTATTGTAGACTTAATCTGGAGAAGTGTGGAAAAGGTGTCTGGTTGGGAAATGATCTTAAAATGGTATCTGGAGGTGGGAACCTGCTAAGATTGCAGGAGCAGAGGAGTCTTGGTATTTTAGCAGCGTTTCCAGAATATTTCTCAGCTATGTGCGTTCACAATGGTCATTAATGAGAAACACGGTTGAAGTATGTCGCGGTTTCAGGTGGGACAGAGTTAACTTTTTGATTAGCAGCTGGTGTAGTGCTGTGTTTTGGGTTTAGGATGAGAAATGCTGTTGATAGCGCACTGGTGGTTTTTGGTTGTTGCTAAGCTCTCGAGGACTTCTCTGCTCCTCACCCCACAATGCCAGCAGGCAGGCTGGGAGGGCACACGGAGTCGGGAGGGGACACAGCCGGGACAGCTGACCCCAGCTGCCCAAAGGGATATTCCATGCCTTATGGAATGCTTGGCATACAAAGGTGGGTGAAGAATAAGGAAAGAGGGGACATTTGGAGTAATGGCGTTTGTCTTCCCAAGTAACCATTACATGTGGTGGAGCCCTGCTTTCCTGGAGACAGCTGAATGGGAAGCAGGGAATTAATGCCTTGTTTTGCTTTGCTTGAGTACAGGCTCTACCTATTAAACCGCATTTTGCTCTACCTATTAAGCTGTCTGTATCTCAACCCACAGGTTTTTTGTTACTTTTACTCTTCCAATTCTCTCCCCCATCCCAGCTGGGGGGGGTGTAAGCAAGCGACTCTGTGGTTGTCGTTGCCGGCTGGGGTTAAACCGCACCAAAATACTTGCAATTTGTCCAGTGGCAGGTGGGAAACACGGCAAGCTGAACCACAGGGCTGGCTGAGTTGCCTGGAGCAATGCTGAGAAGTCTGAGAACAGCGAGGAGTAGAGCTGAACAGCAAGCGGGTCCCAACTTCGTCACAGCTTTAACAAATAAACTGCCTTTTATTGGGGATTTTTTTCATTTGGTGGTTACGAGAAATTTATTGGTGTCAACAATGTCATTGTCAAAATAGCTTTCACTGTTTCCTTGCGTGCCTCTTCCTTTTTATTTCCCTCCCTTTTTGCTTGTTTTGAAAATACGACTGAGGCAGTGTGGTAAAGCGTAAGCTTCCCCTCTTTTCTCTGAAAGGAGATGGTTGGGAGGAGATCATTGGCAGCACTTTTGGTTAAAATGTCGTCGTCCTATTTACTGCTTTAAAAGTTAAGGAAATGACTGCTTTGAACATAATTCCAAGAGCAAGTCCTCAACATTTAGAAAGAGTTTCTCATTTTAGCTTATAAAAGACACAAAACAACCCTTTGATTAAGGAACCTCTCTAGGCTGTAATTTTGCATAGACCTTGACACAAGTGGGGTTTTTTTCTGTCCTCCTTTCAAATCGTCAGTTACAAAACTCCACAAAGATAATCAGACATGCAAATCTTCCATATATTTTTAGTTCAGCTGGCTGATGTATATTCATTAATATGTTAATAAGACAAGGAAATCATAATTTAAATTGCATATGCTTAATTTGGTTAATAAATGCTTGAAATATAGTTCCACTTTTAAAAGTAACCAGACAAACGATGCCACTTTTTCAGAGAAGAAATGCTGAAGTCACGAGGAAGGTATAAAGCCTCACGTTTTAGTGGCAAAACTGAAGTTTCTAGTGCTTTTTACCCTGATCCTGTGCAACCAAAGGACCTCCGTGCTGAGTTTTAGTCCTCCTTGTATGCACCGTCACATTCCTGGTGTAGTAATAAATTCAGTGTAATAAATCCCACCAATGGAGACCTAGTGAAGATTGTGGTAGTGTAGTTTGAGTTCCCAAACTCAAGTGGTGGAGTGTTAGATAGGTAGATACGAGATGGAAAGACCAAAGTTTCCTTGGGTTCAAATATGGCCGAGCTCCACCAAAGCAAATCAGGGACATGCTCGCCCTATATTCATTTTTCAGCGGCCTCACCAAATGAGATAGTCACAAATTACTACTGGAATTAGAATAAATGCTCTGACAGCTTCTGAACCTTCGTTGAACATGCAGAGCTACTATATTATCTATTTCTTCAAACCTCTGAAGCAATGCTCGAATGCTTATAGGCCGTAAACTTTTACGTCAATTGATTCCATTTCTGTTGAATTGCTCTCAAAAGTGGAGCTGTGCTTTAAGAACTATTAAAAAAATTTCATCCCATTTAACCTGTAAATATGCCACAGGACTTGAGAAAATGAGTTTGATAATGGCTTTTTTTTTTAAAGGCTTTAGCCTGGAAGGCAGCATCTTAAAAGAACTCGGCGTTGAGGAGAGTCTCTAATGTCTCCAGTTACACTGGGCCGACTTATTTGGTCTGAAGTAATGAGGCATGACAGATCATGAGTGCGGTGCATCGTGTTCAGAACCAATAACCCCNGCTTTCCTGGAGACAGCTGAATGGGAAGCAGGGAATTAATGCCTTGTTTTGCTTTGCTTGAGTACAGGCTCTACCTATTAAACCGCATTTTGCTCTACCTATTAAGCTGTCTGTATCTCAACCCACAGGTTTTTTGTTACTTTTACTCTTCCAATTCTCTCCCCCATCCCAGCTGGGGGGGGTGTAAGCAAGCGACTCTGTGGTTGTCGTTGCCGGCTGGGGTTAAACCGCACCAAAATACTTGCAATTTGTCCAGTGGCAGGTGGGAAACACGGCAAGCTGAACCACAGGGCTGGCTGAGTTGCCTGGAGCAATGCTGAGAAGTCTGAGAACAGCGAGGAGTAGAGCTGAACAGCAAGCGGGTCCCAACTTCGTCACAGCTTTAACAAATAAACTGCCTTTTATTGGGGATTTTTTTCATTTGGTGGTTACGAGAAATTTATTGGTGTCAACAATGTCATTGTCAAAATAGCTTTCACTGTTTCCTTGCGTGCCTCTTCCTTTTTATTTCCCTCCCTTTTTGCTTGTTTTGAAAATACGACTGAGGCAGTGTGGTAAAGCGTAAGCTTCCCCTCTTTTCTCTGAAAGGAGATGGTTGGGAGGAGATCATTGGCAGCACTTTTGGTTAAAATGTCGTCGTCCTATTTACTGCTTTAAAAGTTAAGGAAATGACTGCTTTGAACATAATTCCAAGAGCAAGTCCTCAACATTTAGAAAGAGTTTCTCATTTTAGCTTATAAAAGACACAAAACAACCCTTTGATTAAGGAACCTCTCTAGGCTGTAATTTTGCATAGACCTTGACACAAGTGGGGTTTTTTTCTGTCCTCCTTTCAAATCGTCAGTTACAAAACTCCACAAAGATAATCAGACATGCAAATCTTCCATATATTTTTAGTTCAGCTGGCTGATGTATATTCATTAATATGTTAATAAGACAAGGAAATCATAATTTAAATTGCATATGCTTAATTTGGTTAATAAATGCTTGAAATATAGTTCCACTTTTAAAAGTAACCAGACAAACGATGCCACTTTTTCAGAGAAGAAATGCTGAAGTCACGAGGAAGGTATAAAGCCTCACGTTTTAGTGGCAAAACTGAAGTTTCTAGTGCTTTTTACCCTGATCCTGTGCAACCAAAGGACCTCCGTGCTGAGTTTTAGTCCTCCTTGTATGCACCGTCACATTCCTGGTGTAGTAATAAATTCAGTGTAATAAATCCCACCAATGGAGACCTAGTGAAGATTGTGGTAGTGTAGTTTGAGTTCCCAAACTCAAGTGGTGGAGTGTTAGATAGGTAGATACGAGATGGAAAGACCAAAGTTTCCTTGGGTTCAAATATGGCCGAGCTCCACCAAAGCAAATCAGGGACATGCTCGCCCTATATTCATTTTTCAGCGGCCTCACCAAATGAGATAGTCACAAATTACTACTGGAATTAGAATAAATGCTCTGACAGCTTCTGAACCTTCGTTGAACATGCAGAGCTACTATATTATCTATTTCTTCAAACCTCTGAAGCAATGCTCGAATGCTTATAGGCCGTAAACTTTTACGTCAATTGATTCCATTTCTGTTGAATTGCTCTCAAAAGTGGAGCTGTGCTTTAAGAACTATTAAAAAAATTTCATCCCATTTAACCTGTAAATATGCCACAGGACTTGAGAAAATGAGTTTGATAATGGCTTTTTTTTTTAAAGGCTTTAGCCTGGAAGGCAGCATCTTAAAAGAACTCGGCGTTGAGGAGAGTCTCTAATGTCTCCAGTTACACTGGGCCGACTTATTTGGTCTGAAGTAATGAGGCATGACAGATCATGAGTGCGGTGCATCGTGTTCAGAACCAATAACCCCTTTCAGAAAATTACATTTCTGCTCTAAGCAGTCATTTTGAGTTATCTGCAGCTAATTTTAAACTGCCTGCTTTTATGGGAATGGAGCGCTTGCATTTCCCAGTAAATATCACCATGGTGCTCAGAGACGGCTGTAAAGCGCGGCTGTCTGGGAAAAAGCTCAAGTCTGATCAAACTTAATTAGACTGGAACCTGTTCCTGCCTACAAATATCTTGATTATAAGATGGGAGCAAACATGACACTCGGCAGAATTGGCTTTTGTGATACGTACTGCTGCGAGGACGTGAAAAAGAGCTGTTAAATCACATGCTCGCTCTCAAATAAGGTGCAGGCATTGGCAACAGCGTCTTCCCATCTTGTTTCTCTCCTTACTGACCCTTTCCACTAGAAGAGAAAAGGTATTGATTGAATCCAGTCGACTTCTGTGTGTAGTAGAACATGCCTTTTTTCCCATTGTCATTGCTCTCCTGTGGCGTTCAGGTTGCCACCCTTGGTGTTTGAGCAATGAGCCATGTCTGCATCCAGCCCGTTGCCTGGAGCTCACCAACGAGCATGTGGAGAAACCCGGGCTGTTTGAGGGAGTGGAAAATCTGGTTCAGTTCACGTGTCTGCCTTGGAATATTCCCTCAAAGAATCTGTTTCCATGGATGGATATTGAGGTGCCGGAGTATGCTCAGAGAAAGGCAATGAAGGTGGTGAAAGGTCTAGACCACAAGGAGCAGCTGAGGGAACTGGGGTTGTTCAGCCTGGAGAAGAGGAGGCTGAGGGGAGACCTTCTCGTTCCCTACAACTGCCTGAAAGGAGGGTGTAGCCAGCGCAGGTTGGACTCTTCTCCCAAGTAACAAGCGACAGGACAAGAGGAAACACCCTCAAGTTGTGCCAGGAGAGGTTTAGGATGGATATTAGGAAAACTTTCTTCACGGAAAGGGTTGTGAAGCATTGGAACAGGCTGCCCAGGGAGGTGGTGGAATCGCCGTCCCTGGAGGTATTTAAAAGCCGGGCAGACGTGGTGCTGAGGGACATGGGTTAGGGGTGGTTTTGGCATAGGTTCATGGTTGGACTCGATGATCTTGAAGGTCTCTTCCAACCCAAGTGATTCTATGATTCTAGGGGCCTGAAGTTTGGTGAGACAGATCCCACCTTTCGCCTGAGCTGCACACTGGTTAACGATGGCGTAACAACCACTCTTCTCAGATGAACGGAATGGATAAAACTTTGCCCCTTAGTTCATTTTGGGGCGGATGAGGCAAAGTGTCTCAGCCTTCATTTTCTAGGAAGCAAAACCAAGAGAAAGGCAGCTCCTCCACTTATCCTGGGGGAAGAGTAGTCTAGGGAATGCCATTAAACTGTCAGCCAAAGAAGTGCAGGCTGCTGGGTGACAGACACCTGTGTTTGCATTAAATCGAAACTCTCGGGGTAAGATTAATGCAAGATATAAATGAAAAGGTAAATAAACGCTCTTTAAATGTGTTCCTCTTTTTTTTTTAAAGTCATATTAAACGAGTGTTAAGTTTGCAGAGCAGAAGTGCTTACAGGTTTAAACATGCCAAATGCCATGCGTGACAGTTAATGGCTCTGATTAGCAGTGACCCTGGAGCACTAAAATATCATCATGGTCTGCATGTGACGTGCGACCAAGCCACTTTGGGTCATAATGCTGCAAATATCTCCTCTGCAAACACACCGAGTCACGTTTAGCGGATGCTGAGGCAGAATAAAAGAAGAAAGACAATACCCCCACAACTGAGAGCAAGAACTTGAAAGACAGTGGACAAATGGGTTGGTTCCAACGTTTCAAGGGCTTGAAGCTTCTCCCTTGGCGGGGGGGCGTGAAGGAAAAAAAGAGTCTTGGTTTTCCAGACACAGAGCTTGGAGATCAAAAAGGCTTGCTCGCCTCTGAAGGAGACTGTTCCCCAGAGCTTCTGGAAGAGAGCTTAGCTTGAGGGACCTAGCTTGGGGTTGGACGGTGCTGCCACATCCCTGTGGCCTTGGGGTTGTCTGGGGGATGTTGGCTTGCCGTGATCCTCCTGAAGGAGCTACCTGGTAGGAAAACCGCGTTTAGTGAATCCTTGTATTCTATTCTAAACCATTGGATCTGCACAGGCAGGTCTTTCTTTCAAAGAGCTTTGGACCTTGCTTTTCTCAGCCATTGCTTTTTGGAAGAGGGTCTTTGGAAGGCGTTGATAGAGGCGTGCGTGATGCTTGATGCGTGATGCAGAGGTGCTCCAAGCCCACCACACAGCCTCCTTCCCTCTGCCCTTTCCTGTGCATTCCTTGCAGCCTGCTGTTCGCGTGATGATGTGTAGAGCTCTCCACAAGCTGTTCTGGTTCCCAGGGGAGCTTTCAGCTCATACCTGCCCCTTGAGGCAGCGAGCGGAGGGCTGGCTGTCGCAAGCACTTTTACGTGCCGATGGGGTGCGAGAAATTTGCCGTCGGCTAGGAACTTGCACGTGACTCCCGACACCTGCCGTGCTCTGGGTCAGCCCGGCTCGTGACCTCCCATCCGCAGAAGCGACGGCAGCGTCCAGCAACGCTCCCTCCGCTCAGAGGACAGGGCTCTCTCCTTTGGGCAGGGAGTTGTCATCAGGGCTCTCCCTTTGCTGTCTCACCGCCTTCCCCATTTGGCACCATTCCCTGCTTGAGCGCGGCTCCTCTGCGCCCTCCTTTCTTTTCTGCCCTTCGCTTGGCTCCGGTTGTGTGTTTGTTTTCTCTCCCACACGGTCTCCGTTTCATTCACTGCCCAGAATAATAAGGGGCTTGTTGAAAGGGTGCTGCTAAGTAATTTGTCTTCTTCATTCATTCTCTCCTTTATTTATTCAACATTCATTTTCAGTGTGCATCGAATACGAAATTATTAATTTTTTTTGTGGTTTATTTTAATACTACTTATTATTTTGGAGGTTCCTATGCAAGCCTTCTAGCTGCCATAAAATCTCATAAATAAATAGCTATGATCGGTTATGATGGTATTATAATTCCCACTTTGAGGATACAATCTGAGGGCAGAGAACATAAATGGAAGGCTTTGCACTAATTCTGGGGCCCAGTTTGAAAAACCCTCAACCTGAGTTCCCAGAGCGCTGAGCCTTGGTGGTGGAGCCGGTGTACGTTTGTGATTGTGCACCCATGGCTGTGGCGGACGTCAGTCCTTCTGCAAACCCCCTCAGACTGAGCCCGGAGAAAACAGGGAACACACAGCGAGTGACTAACCTGGAAAAATGGTGTTGGTGTGACTTGCTTGCCATTTCACAGACTTTCCTGTAAATCATAGAGTCATAGAATGGTTTGAGTTGGACGGGACCTGTCCTGGTTTGAGCGACACAGGACTAATCAAGGATCAATATGGGTTCCTTTGTGTTAGTGCTGGTGATTATCCAGTTCTATCCTATTAAATCTGTTTCTCTTTCAACCCCTGGGTTTTCTTGTTTTCTTCCCGATTCCCCTTCCTGGGTGGAGAGGGGTCATTGGGTGAGAGAATAATTGTCTAAACGACCATAAATTGTTATGGGTTTTCTCAAACCATAACAGGACCTTAAAGACCATCCAGTACCACCCCCTGCCCTGGGCAGGGACACCTCCCACTACACCAGGTTGCTCCAAGCCCTGTCCAGCCTGGCGTTGAACCTCCAGGGATGGGGCAGCCACAGCTTCTCTGGGCAACCCCGGCCAGGGGCTCACCGCCCTCACAGGCAGGAATTTCTTCCCAATATCTCATCTAAATCTCCCCTCTTTTGCTGGGCTTGAGTCACAGCGAAAGTTCTCCGGGGTGTCGTTCAGCACAGCCCAGTTCTCCAGGCTATCATCCAGCTGCTTTAACCAGAGGATCCGTCTCTCTCTTCCTACACCTCCCCATCTGCTTCACTCCGCATCTTCCAGGTCCCGGAATGCGAGTGAGCCTGGGCGGCCCGCAGACACAGCCTGCTTTGCTCCCCAGCCCCGATTCTTTGCCTGGGCGCTGCCCACCACGGAGTTCGGCTGGAAAATAAGTTGTAGTGTTGGATCTTGACATGGCAGCCTGTGTTCCAGAGTGTATGCAAAAGGGCAGGAGGTTATTTAAGGTTGCCTGGCAACTGTAATTCTGACATTTTGTGTGTTTTGATGATTTTGCCTTGTAGCGCTCATGTTCTTTAATGCAGTTTTTAAGAATGGGGTTGGAAAGAGTTTCTTAAGATTATGCGTGCAGAAAATCCTGGCTTGGACCTCCCATATGCGCACAAGACCGTTTACTTCTGGGTAAGTAAGTTTACTTAATGCCCGCATGCAAATAAGGCAGAACACTCATCATATTCATAAGCCACTGGAGAAAATATTAGTGGCATTCTCCTAGCCAAAGAAAATCTGGGATGGAGGTATATTGGAGCAGAATATTAATACCTCCCCATCCAAAACCTGGGAAATGGCTTTTAGTGCTTCTCTTTTCTTCCCCTGTTGTTAGAACCTAACTCAAATGCTCCTTTTTATCTGAAGTGATTTGCCCAGAGACTTGCGTTCCGTGTGAGTGTGTGTGTTAACCGGCCTAATCCTTTTCTTAGCATCTTCCTTCTTCCAAATTTCGAAGCGTGAAGCAATACCGTTTTATGCATAGTGAAATGTAATCGTATGATTACATTGTGTGCTCTCTAGCCAGTGAGGTGAAGCTCAGGCTTAGCTTCGGGAGCAGGCAGTCATGCAGAAAAATCTAAATTATACTGGTGTAGCAGGATAGGTGGAACACACCTGTGCTTTTGGAAACCAGAGCCTGCCCAGCTGCCACTGGAGTACCCCCTGGGCAGGGGCTGCCTTTTTTTTTTTTTTCCTTGGCTAAAATGTGTGTTTTGCACGGCTGGAAGGCCAGGCAGGAAGCACGTTATAAAACAACCAGCGCCGGGCTGTGTTTGTTCAAGGAAGAGTCTGTCGTCTTTGATAGGGGAGAAAGGTCGTTTTCTTTGGAACATCTGCAGAAGATCGTTCAACGTGTGGCACGTCAATACGCAGGGTTCGCTTTTAAGACGCTCTGCTGCTTTTCTAAATTGTAGGCCATTGCTTGAAGATGCCCGGGCATCAGTTATGATGGGTTTGCTGGTAGATGGGACTGTGCCCAGGGTTTGCTGCTTGATAGGGGCTGCTGGAGAAGGGCCGGTTGGGAATGGGAGGCTCTGGCAGAGTCCTGGGGAGGGCTCAGGCTCCAGCAGGTCCCGAGATGCAGGTCACCTCTCGGCATTTTGCGTACCCCTGGCTGTGTTGGAGTCTTCCCGCTTCTCCCTTACCTTTCTCTGCTGCTTCCGCGTTCGTTTCTTCTGCTTCTCCCCTTTTCCCTTCTGCTCCCGCACCCTCAGGGCGCTGCTCTGCCTCTTCCCTCCCGCTTTTCATCCCCTTGGCTTCCTCCTTGCTCTCGGACTTGCTTCTTGGTTTCATTTCAGCAGAGCTACCTCGCTTCTTTATCGGAATTGTGTGGCGCAGCGGAGGGCCGTGAACCGTCCCCGGTCAAAGCTGCCCACGGACCATGTGGAAGTATGGAGGCTCTCCTGGGGGAGGTCCAGGTTTGCAAGCTGTCTCCACTTGCTGTCTCTATACGTTACTGTACTCAGACCAGTGGTGTGGTATGGAAACAGCATATTCTTCTTGCTCCGTGGTGAAACTTACTGTTCTAGGAAGCTGTGAATAGATGAAGTTGCGTTCTTGGGGCTTGCGGGTGGTTTCTTGTTGGTTTTTTTCAAGGATGTATGAAATCTTCACTTGCAACTGCGTGAAACTCCATGTTTGTAGTTCTTCTGTGGATTTAGTGAGCTGCAATATCAAAGTCGAGCTTGGAAAACAAGGATGGAGCATGTAGGAATTACTTGGCACCTGTGTGTTCTAATGTATTCTAAATAATGAGCTTTATGTGGTAAGTTTATGTAGCTGAGCTGTATAATTTTGTTCGTGATGATAATTACACGGAGAATGAGCTTTGCTAGTTGAGATACGCGTGAGCACAACTCAGGCTTATTATCCTGGAGACTCGATTAGTAATAGTGCTGGGATTGGGCAGAGGGCAGCTTAAAAGTCAGGATATTTGCATTTCAAGTGAGCTGCAGTTGCCGTGGAGGTACGCAAACCGCTCTCAATTAAAATGGTACATCAGACTGTACCAATGACACTGCAGGCTAATGCTCTGACACATGGCTTGAAGGTGTGTGAGGATGCTGGTTCTTCTTTCTGGTGGTTTTTCCCCTTTGAACTCGTGGATCATGTGGCAATTTCAGCTTCAAACAGGCTACCAGCAAGGGGTTTAGTAGATTTACCGAGAGAATCGATTGTGCACGCGTTGGCTGAAGTCTTCAGATGTCTCATTAAATATCAGGAAACCAAAGGTTCATCATCTCTTCCCCTCTCCCCCCTGACTTCATCTGTCAACTGTTCATAGCCTGGACAAAAGTCTTCCTCTCTAGACCTTTACTTTTGAGTTGGACTTACTTGTAAAGAAATTCTGAGAACTGAAGGTCGACATATATAGCAACAAACCGGTCCATTTATTTAGAGAAGACTAGCTCTGTATGTTGCATATGGAAACAGATTTTTTAACGTTTTTTCTTTTCCCCAGTGGCAAACATACTTCACACTACAAGCATTGTTAATGCAAAGCCCGGCATCCTGTTGACGCTCGATGATATTTTTGACGGAGGCAAGTGTTGGGTCACCAAACATGACTTTTTGTGCTGAGAACAAACACGTTCAAATCTCTTGCGCTTGAAGTTATGAAGACGCATTTTGTCCCTCGTTTTTTCCTCTGTACAAACACATCTTTATCTCTCAGGCTTGTGTTTCGACTTTACACTTGGCTGGGACTAGGTAGAGACAGACCAGGTGGAAAGCAATGAGTCAGATGCTGGGGAAAAGATGTGGCTTTTTTGGATCAAAGCAAAGAGCTTTATGTATACACTCTATATTTCTGGATAAGCAGGAGGACTTCTTTATGTCCTTCCAGGGTATTTTTTGGGTATTAAAGTGATAGCATAAGAACGTAAACAGAGAAGATGCATCTTACAATTATGGGTGTGTTGCATCACCAGGGAAGTTGCCTTCGTGCACACCGAGCGCTGCGCTGTGCTCCTGGGCAGAAGAAGTCGTGCTTTACAAAGCTAATGGCATATCTCCCTGCCCCTCAAAAATTTTGAATATATTTGGTTTCATATGCAGCCTGCCATCTGCATAAACATCTGGGTACAACAAGCTATTCTAGCTTTTCCTGCTTTTCGCTTTGTCTCCTCTTCCTTCTCGCCTCTGAAATTTCCACTCTGATTTGAGTCATTGCGACGTGTCAGGGACTCTTCTTAACTCGCCCCCTCACAAACATACGCGCCCGCAGACTTTTATCTTTTTTGTAAACTCGTGTTCGAGCTCACCAGGCGGCATCCCTGCCAACTTGCTGTATGTAGGTGTGCCAGGAGCAAAGTATCAATTACTGACGCCCAGCGAAATTTCCTGAGTGGAGGAGGCCCCAGAGATACCCAGGGAATGTTCTTCTGAGGTTCCTGCAAGGCTGGAAGTGCAGTTACTTTAACGGGAATCCAGCGGTCCGTAGAAGTAAACGCAGAAGTCTGTTCTACTCATGTTAGTACCGATGTTATCTGTGTTCCCCGTGATTTATTTTTTATTCCTGTCATAGTAAAGATGTCACACGTGGGTAAATAATTCTTACATGTCTCAGCACAGGAGTGGGATACAGACAGTTGTTTCCGTGCGGATGGGAGGAATACAGAGCTTACCATTTGCTCATTCATTATCAAAATTACCGTTTGCGTTAAATATTTGCCATAGCAGCTCTGCCCTGTCCACAGCTCATCTTGCTTGTCTCCTTCCTCACAGGAGGGCAGGGAAACAGAAATTCTTCCCTTCTTTCTGGATGCAGCAAAGAGGTGGGTTAGTCCCATGTGTCACGCTCATGAACGATGTGTCCCAAGCCTGACCTTACAAAGATGCTGTTGGGTGCTATATTTGTGTATTTTTGAAGGTTTTACTTCTCCTCTAGCATTTCTTAATAACTCCTGGATTAAGGGAGTGTTTTAAGGGGGGAGGGGAGGGAGTACGTACTGGTTTTAAAGTACCAAATTGCTGATTAGTCTATGCTGCATCATCCTGGAGCTGCTTCATCCCCAGGGACTCTGAACACAGTCATCATCACTAGGTTTTCTGAGTGCTAGAGGAAATGAGTGTCTTTCATCCCCCTGCCCAGGTTGCAAGGTCTTTCCTTTTGCAGTAAGTAATACCGAGAATATCTTTTCTTTGCGCACTTGCCTCCCCTTTCTTTTTCCACCCGAGGAAATCAGAATCTAAGAGGCAGCCTTGGAGCTTCTCTCGTTTGAAACACCTCCAGATTTCTGGCTTGCTGTCACTGTCGTTGCGACAGCGTTGCCGTCAGGTACCATGGTGATCTTAAACACTGTCACACTGCCTGCATGTACTTGTCAAATAATTTTTATAAGGGTTTTTTTATTGCTCTGATTCCAAGATGATTAAACAACAGGCATATCAAATTCCCACTGCGATTTCAATGCTATTTGCCTTAGAAGAAAGTAATTTTTACTGATTTGCTTAGCGCTTATCACTGCCTTATTACTGTGTGCTGCTTTAGCTTCATGAGAGCAGCTTCTGACATGGGAATCTGCCTGTGTAAAACGTGTTTCAAATGAACACCGTTAAGGAACTCTTGTGCTCTACTCTGAAAGCAGGAATGCAAAACAGTGCAATATTGGCCAAACTTCCCTGGCCTTTACTTTGTTCTGGAAGCAATTCTTCATGGTCCTGTTCTGAAACCCGAAACAGAATTTTTTAAACCATGGGAAAACGCGTTGCGTACAGACCTCAAGGCTGTGGCCACGCGTGTGAGAGCAGAACCAGCTCAGAATTTTGTTTAGACATCGCTGGTGACAGCAGAGGCGGGGTTTACAGTTTTCCTTCCCTGTGTGGCAAAGCCTCCTGTGATTCCAGAAGCACTTTGGAGTTACAGGTAAAATGGTACCTTACTCCTTACAGGGCAGGAGAGTGGTTAGTAGTGGATTTAGCTAATATTATCCTGGAGAAATTTGCCACATGGATTAAGACTGAAGTTCTGCATCGTGCTTCAGTGGGTTTAACAAATGGCCATAGCTAAAAGAGGGGTTTCGGTCCCCTCTCCCCTCCTCTGCTCCATTCCTCTCCCAGAAAGCAGTTTACTTGCTTTACTGGGTTAATTTTTGGCCAGGTTAGCGGGCAAAATCCGCTCACAGAAGACTCCAGTGGTTGCCAGCGCCGGCATGGGAGGGGATCCACTGCTTGTACAAGGATTTAGGGGCTGGAGAGGGGGAGGTGGTTTGGATTTCTTGAGGGTTTTCTGGAAAGGGGGAGAGGATCTCTGTTCGGCCACCTTGTGTAGCTGGAGGAGGCTCCGCTGGAAACGTGCTCCAAGTGACGCTGCTCATGAGCTGCCTATGACAGTTGCGATTCTGAAGGGTCCATCCTCTCTCTGAGCTGTAATTAATGCTTCTTCCTGACCTGAAGCATACTTTGTTTTCAGTGATCAAAATAAGCTAAGAATTTATTTTGAGGGGCCATTAAGTTTGGTAAAGTCAACAAACAAGTTAATGAGAATTTAAACTGCATAAGCATACCATAATTCTTCCTTTTTTTCTCCTGTTCCATGGGTCACATAAGGATCGAGGGGCCAGACGCACTAAAAACTAACTTACTGTATAGCAGGAAGTTGGGGAGGAAATAAATCTGTTGAGTGGGATAGCTTTCTCCTGGGAGAACTCTAAGAATATAAACATTGAAACACAGAAAATGCGGTTCTGTTGTATCTAAATAACTCCTCCTGTTGGCTTCACGTAGGCTAATTTTCAGTACCTAAAGTAAAAGGGGCCTTTAACTGATTTTTGGGAGCATTATTTGTTTCTAGTCTCAGGATCTGAGATTCAAAGTAGTTTAATTTTTTTCCCCCTCCTTCAAAAAGAAAGCCACAGCCTTGTTGCCAACGGCTTGAGGAAGATAATTCTGTTGGATTTCACGGAAAGGATCCTGTTTCGCTGTGGATTTATGAGGAGCTTAAAAGAGTTGAAGCTAAGTCATATTAGCAATAATTAGATTTAGAAATTAAGAGTGATATATAATTTTTTTTTTAAAAAAAAGATTGGCTGACAGGAATATATGGAGCTGCCTGAATATAGAATCATGTGAAAGATACAGCGGACCATGAGCTAAAGCACTTTTCCAGCAGAGAAAGTCTATTAAGAATTAGTTAAAACAGACATTCGATCCTACTGTTTCTCTACGCCTTTGTGCACCAGAGTCGCAGGTTGGCAGGCTCTTCCCAGGGCTGATGCTGCGCGCTAGGCAGCTCCCATGGGAGAGAGACCCGGAGAGGTTGTCCCCTCGTTTTGCTGGGTTGAGTGAAGTTGCGGGGTGCTGAATACGACATGAAGACCGGAGCATCGCAAGTGTAAAATTCTGGGATAGCTGTTGAGTTCGTAGTGAAATAGCCTCCTGTAAAGGAGTATTTAGATGCCGGCAGCCCTGCTGAGTCGTTCCTCCGGCGGAGCTCTGCCACAGCATCCAACACCTACCTGGGGTCAAGCCTTTTTGTGGCTGCCCCATCCCTGGAGGTTCAAGGCCAGGTTGGACGGGGCTTGGAGCAACGTGGTGTAGTGGGAGGTGTCCCTGCCCAGGGCAGGGGGTGGGACTGGATGGGCTTTAAGGTCCCTTCCAACTCTAACCATCCTGTGATTCCTGGGACAAAGCCCTGGGGTTTTTTGTTCGTTCATCTCTAAGGTCGTCCTTGATGTTCGTACATGAGCGACAAGAGGCCCCAGGTGATGAATTACGGGTCTGTTTTACTAATGGCTTGTATTTCACTGAGGACATAACTGAAATCTGGCAATATCACTTGCTCAAAGAGATGTTGTTACAGCAGGAATTTTGAAAATATTACAGTGGTTTGTTTGCTTTCACGAGGACTTCAATCCCAGCTTTTCTATGTGATGCTTGTCTTCCCTAGTGTAGCCTCATTACACTGGCTGCCTGTTTTCCTGCTTCCCAGGGGCTTGGGCTAGCGTCTGAAAACGTGAATTACAGTGAAGTGAGTGGAATGGCTTTAGTTTTAGTTTGTTCCCCCTCCTGCCAGCGGGAGAGGATTTTTTGTCAAAGTACAGTGCCAGAACGTCATTGACATTTCTGATGGACGCTTCTTTCCTGAGACATAACAGTACTTTGTTCTTCTTCAGCTTGGGTGGACCTGCAGAAGTCTTCATCTGCAAGTTAGGTGGGTTTTTCCTCTGTATTACGGATCCTGATACACTTACTGACCTTTTGGCTATTTCTTAAAATGGAGCATGTATCCATGGT
The DNA here is from genome assembly GCA_013398295.1 of Chionis minor. Taxonomy (NCBI): domain Eukaryota; kingdom Metazoa; phylum Chordata; class Aves; order Charadriiformes; family Chionidae; genus Chionis; species Chionis minor. The sequence continues at coordinate 284,206 of VZSF01010415.1, forward strand.
GCCAGAGATAATCCTGGAAAAGATCTTTTTTTTTGGGGGGTGGGGAGATACAACATTAACATGACCCGGTGGGCTGTCTGAATAAAAACAGTGAAGAAACAAAAAACTAGACAAAAAATTCAGGCAACTGCCTCCAAGAAGTGCTGAAGTGCAAGAATCGTCCAGCTGGGACGATGTATTCCCTACCTATTCTTTGGCAGCCGAAATTGCTTCTGAAGCGCCTGTGCCGAGTCTCGCCTCTGTAGGTGCCTTGTGTAGTCAGCGGAGGGAGAGGCTTCCGCCGGGAATGAGCTCTTTAAAGGCACGATATAACTTTCGATGTAAGAACAACGTGATGTGAGCTGTCTGTTCTCATCTCTGAGCAAGCTGGAATTCAAACTATTTGGGCAATCTCTCAGAGCTCTGGTGGAGCCCTGCTCGAGCCCCACGTTGGGCACCAATAAATCTGTCGTGGGTTTGGGCCGGATCAGCCCAGGCGAGCCGAGCGACAGATGTTCCCTCTCTCCTGCCGAGCAGGAGAGAGGGAAGAAGAGAGACTAGTTTAGTAAGAACTAAACTACTTTAATGAAATATAAGGAATAAAATAATAAAAAGAAAATAATGAAATATGTACAAAACCGTATCAAGCTCCCAGANAACAAGTACAAGCCAGGGCCTCTCTGCACACCGTGCCTCGGCATCAGCTGTGAACATGGGTCTGATCCCTCTGAGAAAGAGCAGTTTTCTGCACAATCTGCTGCTAATTTCAGCAGTTAGAAGAGGCCTAGTTAGAAAGCAGAGTTACTGAACAAAATCAGGCCTGTTTCACCTCAAAGTGGGACATTCAGGGTTGATTCAGAGGGCAAACGTAGCTCGGTGCTGACTACCTTACGCACCGTGGCTAGCTGGACCCGATGTGACCACCCCTCAGCGTGGTTTATTGAGCAAATAATTTCTCAAAGACCGTTGGGTGTTCGGCTGGCACCTCAAACAAGTTCAGCTGGTGCCCTAAAGAGAAGTTTCTTTGTGATATGAGTATGAATGTTTACTGTGCATCCTCAGCATTAGTCCTCTTTTCCTGTCCTGCCCCTGCTTGATCTTGATGCCCTCCAAAAATCACACACACTCATGCTTTGGGCGATGGCGTTTTCCTCTATCTTTTTGGTAGCTCACGCTGTTCAATCTTTTTGTTGCTGGTGGTGGTAAGAAGGGGGTCAAAAGGAAGGGTGTGCAACCAAAGGAATTTTTAGCGAGGTGTTTCTTTGTCTCATATTATCTCAGTGACGTTGTAACGGCGGTGCCTGTAACATCATCCTTAAATACAAGCTGAGAGTTTTGCTGATCGTTGCCCTCCGCTGCCGGAGGAGTGTCCTGTTTCATCCTGTGCGAAGCGGTATTGCTTTGTCCTTTACACTTTGACTTCTCGGTCAGTTTTTTTTTTAAACAAGATGGAAATTCAAGATGAGGGCGATTTTGTGATAAAGGGTATGCTTTCCTAGAAGTTGTAATAGAACAACTAACAGGGAATAAGGGGGAAAATACTTTTCTGCTTCTAAAAAACCAGGAAGTGGCTGAAGAATTTGTTCCTCTAGTGTCTAAATGAACAAAATCTTCATGCACAAATTAATCAGGTGTCGCCAACAGAAATAGTTCTGTGTGCCTCTGAGTAGTTTTCTAAACTTGCAACCAAAGATTTGAACGCTTCTGCAAAAACAATTCAACCTCTTTATTTCTGATTTCCTTTCTCTTTTGCATGAGAGCGTTCTGCCTGTATTAATCTTTAGCAAGTCTATCTTTCTGTCTTAAAAATACAGAATAATTTAACATCATGTCAATATTTTCACAGTGAATACCAGTCATAGTAAGAAAGATTTACCGTAGGGTTAATAAAATCATTTAAATGTTCTTTCTTGGAAAATTGTAGGAGACTGCGGTGCATCAAATTGCTCGCTACATCGTGTTCAGAGCAGGAGGGACTTGGATTTGAGAGCATGGCTCTGCAGACAGGTGGAATTAAAGCCAGTTTGTTTTATCTTTTCATTGAAAGATGTCAATGTATCCTAAAAAGCAACCATTTATTTAACTTTTGAACATGATCTGCAATGGTCAAATTAATCCCTTTCCGCCTGAGCAGGAAGTGGCCAGTGCTATCTACGGAGTTTTCCCGTTGGGTATAAATCTGTGGGAATGCCTGCTGACCTCTCCGGGTCTTAAACTTCCAACTAGGCTTAGTCTGGTTTGCCTGTTTATCTCGTGGGCTCCTTGGATAAGGGAATTACACACAGAGAGCAGCCCTGCTGAAAATCGGGATTCAGAAACCTCCTTAAAAAAAACCCAAACAAGTAAACATGCAGGTCAAAAAGAGGGAAATTTTAGTTGAGGTTTTATTGGTAGTTTTTTTATTATTATCACTTTACAGAAGTATATTTTGTATTAATAGTAAGCCAGACAAAAAGTGCTGTGTACTTTTGCTTCTTAGGGGATTTGTACGTACAAAACGCATATATTTGAGGTGACATATCAGCAAATTCACTGCTAAGGGAAAAAACTCTTGCTGGGTTTCGTTGCAGGGCTTTCAGTGGAAGGAGCTGCCCAGTCAAATCCTGTCGTGCAGATGCTGCCACCTCAGAAGGACTTTTCAAATTCTCCCCTTTCAGCGGTCTCAAGCGTGGTAGAAAGATCGCTGGCACAGGATGTGCGGTGAATGGGAAGCTGCGGGGTCAGGCTGAGGAGTTTCGGACCACGGAGCTCTGAGTTTCTCACTCTTCTAGGTTTAGGAGCAGCAGCCATCTTGGGTCTCTTCAGGAAGGACTTAATCATAGAATCATGGAATGGTTTGGGTGTGAAGGGACCTTAAAGACCATCTGGTCCCACCCCCTGCCCTGGGCAGGGACACCTCCCGCTAGACCAGGTTGCTCCAAGCCCCGTCCAACCTGGCCTTGGACACTTGAACAGGGCTGGTTTGTCTGTCAAGCGTGGGAATCCACAGTTTAGGGTTTCTGCTGGCAGGAGAGGTTGTCTTCAGCCCTGCTCACGCTGCCATGGATTTGCTCATCGACACTGCCCAGGTGTTGAAGGAGGAGCTGTACCCTTGAATTTAACGTCGCCTTCCAAAAATCCACGCGTCTGTGTTGTTGTACTGCGCGTGCATTCCCTGTGGCACAAAAAAAAACCCCAGAAAAAGGTGTGGAGGCGACGGCCGGTAGCTGAAGGGCACGGCCCGGTGTGGCTGAGCAAAGGGTTTGGCCTTGGGATGGGGATTGCTGCAGCTCGTGGCGGCCAGGTTTTAAAGCTTTGGGTTTGTTTCTGGTCTTCCCAGCTTTGAAAAGTTTTGTTTTTGTAGTGTTTCTTTGTAGTGTAGTAGGAGAGTGACTAAAAAGTAAGGTTAAATTCTTTCAGGACAAGTTAATTGTATCTGACCTGGGGGGCAGGGGGAAGTCTTTTGTGCTTATCGCTGAATTGCATTTCAAATGAAAATTAAAGAAAAACAACCAAGGAGACAGTGCTATTTCTGTCATCTGATATTCTGCCTTCTGTCCCACGTGACGCATGCTGTAATTTATCATAGCGTTTGCCCTTGTAGGAGGTTAGGTCAGTACCTGGCATAAAACATGTAGAAATTAGCTCCGCAAAGAGGTTTTTCGGCAGAGGGGTGTAATGGCGTGCCCGCATGCACAAAGCCTGCGAGGGAGATGGAGCCCTTTTCCCTGGCGTGGCGGTGCAGCTGGGGGTCGGAGGAGTCTCTCTCCCCTTTCTAGCAGGGAAGGAGATGTTTTCCTGCCAAATTCAGCTTCTCTCACGTTGGCTTGCTTGGTGCCTGGCGAAAGAGGAGTAGCAGGGGAGAGTAGCTCACGAAGAAGAACTGGAACAGCATCTCCTTTATTTCCAGTCTTTAAATTTAGTGCCTTGTGGCTTTGCTACATGAAAAACGTGGGCCTGATGGCTAAAATTCAGCTTTGCCGTAGGTTTATTTATTCAGGTCGCTGTTCGGCTTGTTCTCGTGGGAAGGATCGGGTCTGCTGTTGTTTTCTGGGCACTGAATTGCAGTCCTTGTTACGGCTCCTGATTATAAAGTCACATCTCCCAAGAAAGGCTTTTTTGTCTTGTAAAGTGGAGAAGGCGGAACCCTTGCGAGCAGCACGGCCTGGCCAGCTGGGCAGCAGTTGCAGACACTTGGGTTTTCAACGCTCTGCCTGCCGGATTGCGGCGGTATCTGATGGAGGCCCTTCCGGCCACTTCTTCCCCATGTAACGGTCAAGATGCTGACGCCTGTTATCGTTTACAAATGGGTTGTTGAAAAAGGTTTTGGGGCAGGGTATGTTTTCCCAGGGAGAGGGCTTGTTTTTTTCCAACGCCTTGCTAGCAGACTGTTGCACCAGAGCTTTGTGAAGGTGGCATGGTGGCCACCCATGACACTCCCGTGTCAGGCCGGCATGTGGTTCTTCAACACCCGTGGGACATCCAGGTCACCTGAAAAGCTTTAGGGACGTTTTGTGACCTGAAGCCATGCTCGGAGCGTGAACCAGCCCAGCCCCTCCTCCCAGTGCCAGAGCCCCGGGCACATTCCCAGCTTCCGCTGCTGAGGGAGGAAGGCTCACGTCTCCTGCCGTTCAGGTAAACATAATTAATTTGGACTTTGTTTTTTGGACAATACACATTAATTGTGTGGTGAAGCTTTTATTCGTAGAACGATAGAATGGTTTGGGTTGGAAGCGACCTTAAAGCCCATCCAGTCCCACCCCCTGCCCTGGGCAGGGACACCTCCCACTAGACCAGGTTGCTCCAGTCCAACCTGGCCTTGAACCTCCAGGGATGGGGCAGCCACAGCTTCTCTGGGCAACCCCGGCCAGGGGCTCACCACCCTCACAGGCAGGAATTTCTTCCTAATATGTCATCTAAATCCCCCCTCTTCTAGTTTAAAATTGTGACCCCTTGTCCTATCACTACTGTCAATTATGTGTTTGCTTGTCCCCCATGAATTTCCTCACACACCGACACCGTCCTTTGGTTTAAGAGACAGGTGTTTTGGGGAGACACGCTGTATTGCCGTTGTCTGAAGTTACCTCAGGCTCATGTCGGTGGTGGTAGATCTTGCCTCTTTTTTTAGAAAAGGCCTTGGACATGATTGCAACCAAGGTCGCAGTGGTGCTTTTCCCTCTTGTGATGCCGGGCTTTGGTCTTCCACATGCATTTTCTTGCTCTGCTGGTCAAAAACATTGAAAGACTCTTAGTTGCATGTCTTAAAGCTGTGTTTCCATCAGTGTCGTGGGGTTTTGGTGGTGTTTTATGAACAACTTAAAAAAAGCTGAGGTGAGCTACACTTTCTCATACCATATCTGGTCTTTTGTGTCTGTTTAGGTTTTCAGGCTGCTGTTGAGAAAGAAAAACCAAAATGTCCAAAATTGCATTCTCCAGCTGCTTCAAAAATGAATCCGATAACTGTTTGGGAAAGTTTCCATCACAGCCCTGACATGAAGTTAGTGTTAAAGTGTTAAAGATTGCAAATTATTTTTAGCTCACACCATGTTTTTCCAAAGCACTGGCCGTATTGCACGGGGACCGCTCCATCTCAGACCAGTGGTTTCGAGCAGGGAGCACAGTGCTGCCCCTCAGCATCAGCGTGTGCCTGCTTTGGGAAGACACGTGAGATGTCCATCACGCATCCGTGAGGTGATAAGCTTAATTTTCCAGGAAGGGTTTTTAATACATTTGGGGACCCTTCAGTCACGTCTTAAACATGTTTTTTGTTTCCTGTGGCTTGTGGGATGTCCAATAATCAAACTCGCACAAGTCTTCTTCCCGACTTGTTGTTCTGTTTAATAATGTGTTAGTGGTAATATGGGCTTCGTTTTTATTTACTCTCAGCAGACGCTTGGAGAAGAGAATTAATCTCGTCTCTTCTCCAAGAAGTCAAAAATGTTCAGGATCGAAGTTAAGGTGCTAAATCCCGTGGGAGCCCTGGCCGTGGACTGGCTCGCGGCGTTGCGTTCTCCTGCACATGTTGTTGAACGCACACCCGTTAGCTGTTGCGGCATGGCTCCTCGGGCGCTCGAGAAGCTGGAGCATAAACTGCTAATATGGTCTAAGCGTGTAGATAATACATAATATTAAAGTGTATTCATAGATACTTTTGTGAACAGAGCGGTTGGAGCCAAATCATAGAATCGTAGAATCACTTGGGTTGGAAGAGACCTTCAAGATCATCGAGTCCAACCATAAACCTATGCCAAAACCACCCCTAACCCATGTCCCTCAGCACCACGTCTGCCTGTCTTTTAAATACCTCCAGGGACGGCAATTCCACCACCTCCCTGGGCAGCCTGTTCCAATGCTTGAGAACCCTTTCCGTAAAGAAGTTTTTCCTAATATCCATCCTAAACCTCCCCGGCACAACTTGAGGCCATTTCCTCTTGTCATATTGCTTGTTCCTTGGGAGAAGAGATTGACCCCACCTGGCTATAACCTCCTTTCAAATCGTCAGTGCGTGATTAGGGTCCAGCAAAAGCTGTACTGTGTGAAATCATCAGCCTTGTAAAACCGAACAAAATTATAGCTTAGGCATTTACAGATTTGGGTTTTCTTATTTCTAAATGAAAGTATTTCTTAAGGATTCTCTTTATTACTTTAGTCATAAATCTTGCAAAACGCAAAAGTATTTAATGATTACTGCTATTCAGGAAATGTGGAATTCGTTGCAAATTTAGAAAAATATTCTGATATTTTGTGCTTATTTCACTACCAAGCTTTACTGCAAAGTAATTGTTATCCCTTCAAATGATACTTACTTCTTAAAATCAGTTGTGGTTACGCTCTGTCTTTAAGAAGGGAGAAACTGATGATGTCCCCTGTTTATCCAGCTGTCTTTTGTGAGTATTTAAACCAGATGCAAATAACCACTTACCCTCCAATTTACATTGTTATAATTAAAGGCATCTCTTCTTCCTGTGTGATTCCCTGTCTTCAGACATTGGTCATTCTGTTGGTTTTAAGGGTCTTCCTCAAGAAGGCTGGTGACTCGCCCCTTGCTTGCAGAGATAAATTATAACTACTGCTGTAAATTCCTGTTAAGATGAAAAAGAAGAACTTGCTGTTAATAGTTTCTATTTTTGACAAAGTATTAGGTAGAAATGCATTGCGTAGCATAAAGCTTGCCTGTATTTCAAAGCAAGAAACGTGGAAATGAGCAGCAAGCAGCTTTGCGGAGGTGCGCACCAGGATTTAGAGTTGTCCTTTAGCTATGGCTACACGAAAAGATTATTTTTCTCATTAGTGCATCAGCCAATATAAGCGATAGCATTTGGGCCAAAATAAGCAGGTCAGGGAACTGGGAGGTGAAGTTTTGTCAACAAAGGTGATATCTTAAAATAGTGCAGCAGATGGACATAGTAGACTGGTAATCTGCAAATTTGGGTGGATTTCTGGGATTTGGGATGGGGGAGCTGCCCAAGTCTGACAGTGAAACCAGCTCCGGTAGAAAAACCAGCTATAATAAAAGTTTCTGCGATGTGTTTGACGTGAATAAACCATCAGGTTTTATTACCAGTAAATATCCTGGGAGTGGAAGAGGGAATTTTTGAAACGTGGAACTTGAAGTGAGCATTTAACAGCACTTAGGAGAAAAGCAGATTGTTCAAGCACGGATGTTTTAATGAAAAGCCTCGTAGAAAGTCCTGGTCTTTTCTTGCATTCATTCTGTATTTTTCACAGTCTTCTGTTTCTTAAAATATTTTCGATTTGGGGTTTGTTCTGGGGCTTATTCGGGATGCTCAATGACGATCTTCAGGGGGAATGCTCGTAATCCTGTGCTTTGGGAAGAGCGTGACCAATTGATGATCCAGTGCCAGGAGCTCAGGTTCAACTTGTGGAATGGTTGGCTTTAACATGTTCTACCCTTTCAGACACTTGAAGAGCTAATTAACCACTTTCCGGCTTTCGTTTCGGACACCGTAGAGCTCAGGCTGCTGCACTCCTCCGCGCTGGAACTCTGTTAGAGTCTGGAGGTTTGGTAGTTTGGAGGAAGAGAAAGCTGCTATTTTTGTTTCTGTTTCCTTTGGCAGGCGTAGCGTTCAGAGGATAAGGAGGGAACGGTGCTTATTAAACTGGATAATTTGTTTTGGTCAAAACTCTCTTAAGGGCAAGCTATTTTTAGAGCTTTATCTGCAGCATGAGTTAACGGAGGTGTTTTGAAGCTCGCTCTGACAGGAACATGGATTGTTTTACCAGCAAATGTGAACAACTTTGCTTTGTGACTTGAAATCTGTGTTCAGTTACTCTGTCAGTGGTTTTGTGGATGACAGTTGTGAGAAGATTCAAGACACAGATATCAAGGGAAGCTGCTCAAATGTACCCGGGGAGCAAAACTGAAAGGGCTGTGGAGATGTATTGTGCCTTTTTTTACATTCATTGCCCAAAATAACTTCGCTTTTCATGTTACAGAATATTGATTGTTTTCCATAATTTGCTAATGATAACAATGGCTCATCTGTGTTGAACAGCATGAATGAGTAAACCCAACCCAGATGCAACATCAGCCTCAATTAAACGTAATAAACCTTTCATTAGCAGATTCCATAGACCTCCGTTTCCTCAATTTTTTTTAGAAGAAACCTCTGGACAGGCATCAGGAAGCAGAGTTAGAGAAGAGAAATGCTGAAGGTTTCTGGTGATGCTAAACTAATTTCTTACGTGCAGAAGGATGAACTGACCAGGAAGGGTCCAGGTCAGTAGATTGCAGACCAAGTGCTCTCATCAAAAGAAACCAGGGGTTTCTCTTTTCCCTTGCCGTACGCTGAGATTCCCAGATAATATTTCATGCGTGAGTTTACCCTGACCTCTTGAAAGACCTCTTGAAAGTTAGCACTTCTAGTGCTCTATTGATTAGGATATTGAGGGCCTCTCTCCATCAATCTTTAACCCTTGAGATTTTCCAGGATGTGCACGTAATAAGTGTACTGGTTTTTTTGAAGAAAAAAAAAAATACTGGCAGGTACTTCTAGACTTAAGAAAAACAAGTGTTTGTAGCTTAAAAAAAAGTACTTGTTGCTAATGAAACCTTCAAATGAGAGTAAAATGCACTGGAGCAAGGCGTGTTCATGTCAGCATAGGGCATTGCGCTGGCACTTCCTTACTCGACTGAGAGTATCCCGGCCTTGAATTAATCGAGATTGCTGGATGGAGTAGCAGAAGTTTGTGGTCTCAGGTCTGGCTTGTATTTTGGTCTTCTGCCTTTTAATGGATGTGGAAAGAGCACTCTGATTGGAGCTCTTAATTTCAAAAGCAGGCACTGTAAAAACTGAAAACCAGGAGAAATCCCTTTGTCAGGGCAGGTGCCTTCCTCACAAGAGTTTGACTGGTGCTCGCCTGCACCCATAGACATCCCTTAAAAAAAAAAAGTCAAATATAGGTGAAAAGGACTTAAAATCCCTTCAGGCTTCTGCAGTCTCCTGGAACAATGTCTGGAGCTGAAGGCGGGAGTGGGTCCTGTTGGTTTTAGTTCTGCCTGTTGCTTCTCCTGGTGGTTAGTCATTAGCCCTCCCCCAGCTTCAAAGAGCCACCGCTAGCTTCTCCCGTATTTGAATGGGAGGAGGGATGGGATTCCTTGCCGATGGAGATTTCATTTTCTAAGGTGGGAAGTCTCAAACGTAATTTTTCTTCTGGACATTCAAGGATCTGAAAGATCCCTTAGCCTTCATGTTGGGCCCTTCACATTCCTTCACCTTCCTCCAAGTTTTAAGGTGCAAAGCCTATCATGCAGCTCTGCAAATTCATCCCAGCTGGAATGTGGCTGTTAGCTGCCATTGCTGGCTTGTCTCAATCCCTTGCTAAACCATGACTTAAAACCAAGTCCATTTACTTAAAAACAAGTCCAGCTGCTGTCATCTGACAGAGGCAATTATTTGAGAGGTCCTTCCCTGCTTCTTTAAAATTATTTTTTTTTCTGTGGAAATTAATCGGGATTTATAGCTGCTGTCATTAATGGATGGTAGATACATGTAAAATTCATTTAAAACTCACTCTGAAGGAAAAAAAGAGCAAGCGTCACGCAAACATTAATTCACCACCCATATAAACATTCTTATTCATAGCAAGCATCATCTCACCGGCTCATCTCAAACATTTTCAGGTTCTTTTTCTTACAAAGAGGGAACTAAAGTGACATTTTTGGAAACTAGATTATAAACTAGACACATTGATCAAGATGAAATCCACGTACCATCCGGTTTCCTTTAAGGCTTATGCGACAGGTTTGAAATCTTAGACCAACTGTTCTCACCCTGAATGTGTTACGGCTTTGTATAATAAGAGTCTGACGCTGCGTCTACCATTTCTAAAGCCGAGCTGAATAGTCCATGACCAAAACAGAGTCATTTTGAAATGGAAGACTAACGACTACTGCTGGATTGCTGAATTTCTGGATTTGAAACTAAAGGTAGTCGCTTTGCCTTTGAACTGGCATCTCCTTTGCAAATAACCAGACTGGCTCGGGCGTTAGAGCCAGAGTTTTTGCATGAACTTCCTGGCTGTGGTAGTTCCTGAAAGATTCGCATTATTCAGTTAGGGATGTCTCCTTTCTTGTGCAGTCCATAACAGTAGGACAGAATATAAAATTCTGGTGATAAATCCAGTCCTTGATGATAAAACTCTAGTGGTAAAAATTCTTGGTATTATAAAACTCTCATCATAAAACTGGTCCTTGATTAGATAGATAAATACACCCGTGCTGCACCGTTCTCTGCGAGGAGTGGCATGCTTTTCCTAAGAGCTCCAGGCGCATGGTGGGGCAGTTTTAAGAACTTGTTAGGTTAAGCAAGAGGAAACATCAAAGCAGCGGATGAGGAAGATCTCCAGCAGAGCAATGGAGGTGGCGGCTCTCTGATAGCCCTTTCTCAGAACGGTCCCTCAAGACGGAGCCCTCCCCTCCCCAGCCAGGAATGCCGTTTTGTCACATGAGGAGCCAAACTCCTGAAAGGTCTGACCACGTTTCAGGCTGTTTCTGGTGCGTGCCGTTGAATAACAAATCCTTTAACGCGTTAAGAAACCTTCAAAATCACGTGAAGGTATTGAGGAGTATTTCTGAGACGGCAACCTTTGTGTAGAAGTGGCTTCAGATTTTTGCTTTTCCATCCTGAGTTGTATTGTGTTTGACGGAAATGAAGTCTCTGATGGCTCATGTAGATGCCCTGGCGCGTTGCTTGTTTGCTAAAGAAAAAAGAAAATAGACGCTAATTTGATTTCTTCAGCCAGAAGTCTTTTGTGCATGGTTAGGCAGTTACATCTGTAGTGCCTGATGACAGTGATGTAAAAGGAACGGGAAAGATTTTGCAGGAATTTTCTTCCCTCCCAACAAGAACCATTTCTGTGTTTACTTCAAAGAGGGCTGCCCGGTCATGTCATCTATGAGAACAGCAAATGAAAGGCAGCAAAAGCACCTGAAAAAATTCTTTCTTCTGTGGACCCCTTTGGTAATGGTGGTCCCCACCATTACAAGGTGGGGACCCTACTCCACACTAGTGGAGTTTTGTACTGACTTCAAATTGTCTTCTCCCCAAAAGAAACTGTACCACCCTTCATTTACTGCGAGCTGTGACACCTGGTAGCTCTAAGGGTGGACTGTTCCTCCGTTCTTTGACCTTTACAATTTTTTTTTCCCTAACAACCTTTTTCTTGCTATTGTTATCTTTTTGCTACAACTGTTCCTCCTCCCCTCTTCATGCAGAAGTGCATTAATCATTAACGTTTGTGCATGTGGCTGAAAAAGTGCCTTTTGAAAGCTGCTTTTAGCTGATGTATAAATATTAACTGGCAGATCCACCACTAGCTTTTTAAATACTGCTTCTATTAGATGGCCTGGTTTGGCATTTGAGATGTACAGGTCTGCCATTATGCACTTTGAGATGCTCAATCTCTGGATAATGGATAACCAAAAACCCAGCAAAACAAGGACAGAAGAGGCATGATCTCAAAATGAACAGCATCCCGGCCCGTATCAGGAATAGCGTGGCCAGCAGGACTGGGGCGGTGATGGTCCCCTTGTACTGGGCACTGGGGAGGCCCCACCTCAAATCCTGGGTTCAGTTTTGGGCCCCTCACACCAAGAAAGACATGGAAGTGCTGGAGCGTGTCCAGAGAAGGGCAATGGAGCTGGTGAGGGGTCTGGAGCACAAGTCTCCTGAGGAGCAGCTGAAGGAACTGGGGTTGTTCAGCCTGGAGAAGAGGAGGCTGAGGGGAGACCTTCTCGCTCTCTGCAGCTACCTGAGAGGCGGTGGAAAGAGGTGGGGATTAGTCTCTTCTCCCAAGTAAGAAGCGATAGGAAGGGGAAATGGCCTCAAGTTGCACCAGAGGAGGTTTAGATTGGGTATTAGGAAAACTTTCTTCACAGAAAGGGTTGCCAAGCGTTGGAACAGGCTGCCCAGGGCAGTGGTGGAGTTGCCATCCCTGGAGGTGTTTCCCAGCCAGGCCGACGTGGTGCTGCGGGACATGGGTTAGGGGTGGGTTTGGCAGTGCTGAGTTCGTTGATGGTTGGACTCGATGATCTTAAAAGTCCCTTCCGACCTAGGGGGATTCCCTGATTCTATGATTATAGGACGTGGCCTCTGTTAAGCCCCTTTTCATTTCATATACTCTTGGGATGGTGCCTGTAGTGTGGGATCATCTTTTTTGAGTTACCAAGCCCATTATATTTTTCTGGAGGTACTGGACCCTTTGGAAGTGACACATGCAGGTGGCTCCAAAGCAGAAGCATGAAATAAGTTTTCTTAGTTCACTTTCCCTCATGTCTTGAAAGTGGTTCGTGGATTTTGGGATAAAACCCGCTGCATTAGGTGCATTGAAAACTTGTTCTAAGAAATGGTCTCTTGTTACCAAAGTGCTAATGGAAAGCAACAAGGGAAGATGAGGAGGAAGAAACAACTTATTTTTTTAGATGATAATTGCTGTTCTTCTGCATGGGTTTTTCTGTCTTCTCTCTTTGTTGTGATCACACAGTCACCCTGGTAGGAGGAAACGTATTGTAATTTGAACATAAAGATGCCGTAAACATATAGCAAAGGTTGTCCCAATGAAGGGATATCGCGGCCAAAGCGGCAAGGGGTGGTCTCTGCTTCTGCAGAGGCGGAGAGGTGAGATAGGAATCAGAAAAACAAAACCGGAGAAGCTTGTAATATTGCTGATGTGAGATAGAGAGGGGAGAGGGTATCCCACCGGTGGGAAAAAGACGAAGATGCGTTAGATTTAGTGTTAGATTGAACCCTCATCCAACTGCTTACTTAGGCTCTCATTAGGGGACGTTCTGGACTGCAAACCAAAGTGTGATGTTTCAGCCAACAGGAGGAACAGCAAGCAGCTCTTCCCAGGCCTCGTTATACGTTTATAACCTTTCTGTGTGTTTAACACTGGCTTTAGAGCCGCTAGAAAATGTCACCGATGCCAAGAAGTTATCGAGGGGGATGTTTCAGATACAAATTGAAGGTAACACATTCAAACGATTTGAGGGGGGGGGCACTGATGCCATCTTTTTGGAAAAAGGGAAGTGAAACTCAGCTTCGTAGACAATTTGTCTTTTCCACTTGAAAATTGTGTTCCCTGCTGTCAGTGAAGAGTCCCAAAATGCCTGCTCTGAATCGCGCGGAGAGTGCCTGTGACAGGAGGAAAAAGTAGATCACAGACTAAGCACAAGAGGTAGCAAACTGCAGGGCATCTTTAGGGAAAAATATCCTCTGGGCTCCGTGGTCCAGATTCCCCACCCCTCCTTTGAGGAATAAACTGAATTATTTCTCTTTCTGTAAGGAAATTCAGCCCCACCTGAGCAACTTAAGGCGGTCGCTTGCCCTGCTCTGGAGGCATCAGCTGGTGGCACGTGATGGCACTGCGCCTGCAGCCGGCTCTCGCTGCGGCAGCGTGTCTCTTGGGTCAGCAAGGGTGCGGGGAGGGATGAGGTAACTGAAACGCCGAACATAGCGTGGGGTTGGGGGTTTTTTTGGTTTTTACTTAAAAAAAACCCCAACAACAACAAACACCACCCCACCCCCCCAGTTTTGCCCTTGGTAGCTGAAAATGAAGAGGACAGTGATTAGAGCTTTTTTACCTAAGACAAAAAAATTAGTAAAGCTGCTTTTCTAGCCATTTTGTCTAATAGCAATAAATCTCCCCGGGCAGAGTGCATCCGTCCTTGCGGCTGCGGCTGTTCTGAGCCTGGAGAACTTCAGAGGGTGCTACCGGCGCTTTAGACCCGGGTACCAGGGTCTTTTTGCTCCTGCGGGAGTTATATTTTAGTGGGTGATTCTGCAGAGATTAGAACATCAAAATGCTGGCTCCTCGTTATAGTCAGATAAAGGGGATATAGCTGGGGAAAAATACGGTGGTTCATTTTTTAATGAAAAGAAATGGCTTTGGTTCTGCTCCGTTTCTGGTAATAGGCTGTCTTCTAAATGTGTTGTCTTGAAAAAGTCTAACCCCAGTTTTAAATGCTGCATTTTTTGGATTTGAACGCCCAAACCACAACAACTTACTGCCTTGGTTTTCCAGCACGAGTATTCCTCTCAGGCTATTATTTTTAGATGCTTAACTCTTGTTCAAAAATAAAAAGTATGTAGCTTGGAGTTGAACTCAGCCAGGCCAGTAAATAAGAATAATTTTTCAGTGTTTCCATCCCTCGATCTTCCCCATCTGGAGCTCCTGAAGGGGACATATATTTTTATTGTCCCTTACTGATGAGATTGTCCCTAGTTATTATACCCATTACAAAGGGGTGAGAGGATGGTCCAGACAGCCTTTATTGTCTTCATCCTGTTCATGAATGATTCAAAGAACAGTATCCAGTTCCTGGAAGCTATAGGGCTTCGTTTTTAATTTTGACTAATTGTTTTCTTGAAATAATGAGCAGTGATGAGTTCAGAAAGCACAGTCTTCTGGCGCCCAGATCATTAATGACTCACAGTATCTTTAGTAACACTTAAAAATATGCTTCACCACAATTTTAAAAAGTCACGGTCATTTTCCTTACAAAGGTTGTATAACCTATGGTAGGAATAAGTGGAGATGCTGTATTTGCTTATTATTGCCTATTCGTGGCCATTTTGAGACACAGAATCGGAAACAACAAAAAACTAGCAAGAAAAAGGGACTTGCATTGGAGGACTAGTCCAGATGGGAAATATTGTCTGGGGTGTCTTTTTAACTTGGCCCATCATGACCCTCATGACCGTGATAACCCAACATGACCCTCTTGCCTCCTCCTTAACTCCTCCGCAGCAATCTAGTGCAAGTACCACTCTACTGCAAGTTTTTGAGGCTCATCTGTAGTGGGAGCACTAAAATTAGTCCCTTGTTCACGAAGACATCGGCTTTCTTGGAGGTTTCGTGGTGGAGATTTCATCGCACACATACTTCAAGAGCAGCGCTAGAGGACAGTGGAGGGAGGAGAGCGTGTTACCCACCCTACGTTGGCACTAGGCAGGATAGGTTTCCAGACAGGAAAATCCCTCATGACTGACTTCTCTCAAGTGCTGAGGGGGCAGGTCTGTTCTCATCCCAACTTAGTTTTTCCCTTGAGGAAAAGTCCTGTAGGGCCTGGTGCTGTCAGAGCTTCAAATGCATCCATGAAGTTGCCACTCAGGATTGACCAGTGAGTCTTTCCAGCCCGGGGTGTGACCGGCAACAGGGCAATGGCTGCCCCGAGCAAACACCAAGCTTTTGGCCACTCATCCAAAATGTGCTTTCCCAGCTGCCAGTTAAACTTTTGGTCAGGAACTTCCCACGGCGGTGGCCACCACGTGTACTTCCCTCTGCCTGTGACACCCCGAAGGCCAGCAGGAAGAGACTGGCTGTGGTCATCAGCTCCTTTTGGAGGCAGCCACCTGCCACAAACAGCGCACACAGAAGTTGGTCAGAGATCAGACGGACGACAGTGCTCAATGCAGAGAGGTTATCGCACCAAAAGTGGGACCTTTGGCACGGTTTTCACAAAGCTTTGAGGTGGTTATGTGATGGGAACAGAGAAGAGCTTTGTATTTTTGCTGTGACTGGAAGGAAGCTTGGAACGGGAGGCAAAGAAACGTCATCCTGGTGTTTGATTCCCTATTCCATCTTGCTGAACAAAACCCAGTGCCTATAGGTGTACGTTTTTGGTCACGTATACACGAAGTGTGTGCATGCAGAGACACACGTTTCTCAGTCTACGTCAGCTTTCTCTCTTTAAGACATCCCAAAATACATCTGGGTCGAAAAGAGGTGGTGAACCGTGACGGGGAGGATGCATTCGAAGTGTAATACCGGCCTGCTGGAGAATTCAGTGTCCATTGTGCTTGGGCGG
The DNA here is from genome assembly GCA_013398295.1 of Chionis minor. Classification (NCBI taxonomy): domain Eukaryota; kingdom Metazoa; phylum Chordata; class Aves; order Charadriiformes; family Chionidae; genus Chionis; species Chionis minor. The sequence continues at coordinate 300,494 of VZSF01010415.1, forward strand.
AGTGAAGCGCAGGGCCGGTCACCGCCGGGTGTAACTCTGGAAGCATCTTCTGGAATTGGGCCGGTTCCATCTGCTTTGACCTCACCAAGCTCAGAGGTGTCCAGGTCTGTGGTAAGGTCAAAAAGTTGCACAGGATTGCCTGAAGTTACAGGGAAAATGGTAAAAGTCAAGGATATGGTACCCCCAGTTGAGCGAAGGACAACTCTTCTTGGCAGAGGGAAGAAATGTTAGACAGAGTTTTGCCAGCTCTTGCAGACACTTTGCTATTAATCCTGCCAAATTGTTCACGTAGCTCTGAACTTCCCCGCCCTGCCCCACACCCCCCCCGCCCCGTTTGGTGACGTCTTCTTTTTAACCGTCTCCAAAATGGCTGTATCAGAGTTTCCTCGGATCTGATGAGATAATATGCTTTCTATATATCAAGGCTGTAGCCCCACCTTCAGAGACAACCATTGAGCGGTTCGTCCGGCCTTTCCTCCCTCCGTCATTTGCGTTGCGCTGGGAAACCATATTGAGAAGAGCAGTTTGAGAAGATAAACCCAGTGAGGTTAAAAAAGAAAAAGGCAAGTCTAATGTTGTCTTGTAACTATTTTATTGTTTAAAATCCAGTGGTGGCCTGAAACGTCTGTCAGCCCCTTTACAACGGCGCAGGACTCAACGGCACAGTAGAAGTTTCTTCTGGAAAGCATCTCTGGGATGTTTTTTGCTGGAGGGGTTCTGTGTTTCTGGTGCACCACAGGTGTGTTTGAATTCTTCGTGTGACTGACCGGCTTGGTTAAAAGTGACAGTGCAAGTTACTTTTTTGGAAGTTACTCTTCTATTGTTGCTTTTTTGGCGCAGGGGATGCTCGTGGTGGCACTGCTGCCACAACGGCAACAAAAAAAAAAACCCCAAATAAAAACCTGTTGCTGCCACCACGTTGGTTTGAAATGAGAAGCTGAGGTCTGTAATGTCAAGTTAAGGTATTTTATCAGCGTTTAATTACAGCCCTTTGTTAAATGGGCACATACAGAAGTAGCATAAACCCATTAAATGGTAATGCTGGGTTCTCATCAAGGACTTGTTTATTGGAGAATCAATCGAAGGAGGCCAAAAATGCCATCTTCACTCCCTGTTTATTTTAGGAGCTCATTACAACACAAACACCGTTTTCATAACCCGGGCTGATATTTTAGAAAATATCACTGTAGTAAAATGTTCTTTACACGTCTACAACTTGTTTCCAAAACTGTTAATCGGGCCTGCGGGGAGAAAAGCTGTTCCAAATGTAAAGCTGCTTCCCAGCGTACTTTATCTCAGGATAATCCTTTTATCCAAGGAAGTTAAGGAACATTTTATAACATCCGGCAGTACATTACCCAGCCTACAGTGGAGCGGTATGAATGCAATAAGCCCAGCACGCCGCCATGTCCATTTTTCTTAGAACTTCTTAGCTATTTATCAAACTGGGTTTTCAATTTATGGGCGAATTTCGTCCTCCTGAAAAACGAAATGTTGCTTTTGGCTTTGCATCACGAGTAATGCAGGCAAGCTCATGCCGGCGTTGCCTGCGCAGCCCTGCCGATGCACCACTCCCTTCCTCTGCAGCGCCGCAAACGGTTTAGCACGATCCGAGAAATTAATCATAGAATCACGGAATGGTTTGGGTTGGAAGGGACCTTGAAGACCACTCAGCCCCACCCCCCTGCCCTGGGCAGGGACACCTCCCACTAGACCAGGTTGCTCCAAGCCCCGTCCAACCTGGCCTTGAACCTCCAGGGATGGGGAATCCACAATCACTACGGTTTTGCGGTAGATACAAACAACAGCTAATGAGGCTTGAACCCAGCTTTGCTAATTAATATAGCCAAAATGAGGGGGTTTTTAAAATCTCTGGGAGGAGAGGTGGAATGGTGCTTTGGAGGAGTCGTTTGGATTTTGCAAACCTTGCTGAGCTTGCGAAGGAAGGGAAGGTCGGGGCCGCGGGGGTTGGATGGTCGGTGAACGTCCCTGTTTGGCATTCAGCAGCAGTGCAAAGCAAGCCTAAAAATGGGAGGAAATAAACCTGAAAATTTAATCATTTACCGCTGCTGCAAAAATCTGTGCTAGCCTTTGTCTCCTAACCTTGATGAAAGATGTCATAGATGTGGAAAGATCGAACAGGGCTGAGCAGGGTGAGGAGAGGCGTGAAGATCCTGTGGGCAGGGAGGGGAGGCGGACTTTCCCTGTTGTCACCGCCATTTTATGGCTTTGTACGCAGGTCTCTCTTTGCTCCCGCAGCCCCCAAAATAGTCCAAGTCTTTCCATACAATCTCTACTGCCTCCCAGCCCTTTGGCAGGATGAGTAAGCAGGGGAACTGAAAAGCAAAACATTTAAACCAGAAGCAAGTGTTTTTATGGCTGCGGTGCAGTGTTAGTCCTGGGTTTGTTGGAGTTTGTTGCTCAAAGTGCAGCAGAAGGATACAGCAGCCACCGGTGCAAACCCCGGGGCTGGCAGGGATTGAGAAGGTGCTTCGATGTTTGAAAGGAGAAGAAACATGTTTGTTTAAAGGCACGGCCCCGGTCACAAATTTTATTATACTTCCACTTTAGGACAGCTGTCTACAACCAAGCAGCAGCGTTCATTAGTGCACATCCTCCTCCTCCTCTCTGTTTCCGTAAGGAAGTGGGAGCCTTGGGGTTTGTGGAGCTCTTCTCCCTGCTTTAAGTGACAGCACGACTCATTTTTCTTTTATCTGAGAGCTGCTACAAATCATGACTTGGTTCTTGTCCTTCAGCTCAGGAGCTGAAGTGAGAGACAGAGGTTGGTGTCGCTGCGCCCCCGTGGCCGTGGCGTGCCGGGCCGGCATGAGGAGCACGAGGCCAGGTCCTTGGTGCTTGGGTTGGTCTCCCAGGAGATGTCCGGAACGGGGAGGAGGTGAAACACATCCCGTTTCTCACAGTCCTACAGCAGGAGCGGTGACCCAATGGTCTGCCAAGGGGAACCAGCCATAAATCCCAGGTTTTGTGGATGCAGGAGACGAGGGCTGAGGCGTTACAGATTTGCCACCGATGAGAAATGCGTCTGTCCTGCTAAATGCTGGTGTCCGAACCGTGGATGCAGACCAAAAAAGAAAGGTTGCTGTTGTGGAGAGGATAAAAAAAAAGAGAGACGACTTCTCTGCTTCAGAGACAGAAAGCTAAATGAGCTGTTCACATCGTCTCCATTTTCCTCTGGAGAAGCATTTAGGTTCTTTTGTATTTCATCGCCCTCTCCTCCCCTTGCTCATGGGGAGAAAAAGAAAGAAAGAACCAATTAAATATCTGACGTGGAGGAGCTGCAGCCTTTCTTTGTGCAGAGGTAGCTCCAATTCTCACATGCTTATTTTCATATTCAGTATTCATATGCCGAGCGGATCATTTATTAATTGTTAAATGACTGCTGGGCAATTTAGTTATGGAAATGATTTCTACTTCAGTACCACTTGCCCTTGAAGTGAGAACAAGAGGTCAACCAAAATTAGATAACTTTTCTTTGAATCTTTTCTCTTTCTAAAAAAAGATACGGTTCAACACAATGCCTGGCAAGAAGACTGTGAAGCGCCGCCAGTCTCCGTGGCAAGGCTGGTTTTGGGAATCATGTTGGGAACCGGTGTCCCGGTCTGGCCTGGTTTAAACAAATGACTCCAGGTGTGGTGCATCGATGTAAGGCAGAGTTTGTATTCCATTGCCTGGGTTCATTTCCAGGATGAATTTTGAACAAGCAGCCGGAAGAAAAGAAAGCTGGGATATTAGCTGAGGCAGAGAGCGCTGCGCGGGCAGAGCCTACGGCCCCTCGGCTTCCGTGGGATTCTGCACAGGCATGAGTGTCCTCCCACGCTAATCGCTTTGCACCTCCAGCTTTGCCTTTCATTGCCAGCCTTTGCTTTTTGCTCTTACACAATGAAAGAGGCTGGGGAAAAGGGGAAAAACAAAGAAAAAAAAAAAAAGAGGAGTTACGTATCATGCAGCAAATATTAGCAAGGACATATCCTGTGGTTTGGTTGGGTTTTTTTTTAAAAAAAAAAAAGGCAAAGAAAAATGCACATCTGTAGCTTCTCCATATTTTTTTTTTTAGCAGCTTCTTCATTTTTTTGTTCCTCCAGCATCTCCCTGCCGGCCTGTAGCACTGATACTGCGGTGGATTTGATCCAAAGGTCACTGAAGTCAGTGCAGAGATTCCCGCTGTGTTTACTGGGCTTTGCACCACACCCAGCAAAAGCTGCTGGTTTGCTGGTTTGCTGATAAATGTGACCGCGATGCCTGTCCCGAGGCTTCGGAACAGCAATAGCAGCAGCCTTGGAGGGGCTGTAAAACAGGCTGGACTCCGACTACGTGGCTGCCCTCCTGTCCGTGGGAGGTTTGTCATGGTGAACCGAAAATCAGCAGTTTTGCGTTCTAAAACAAATGAGAAAAAAATACCAAAAATTAAATAAAACAGGTGGGGTGGTTTGGGGTTTTTTTTTTTTTCCATTTTGGCTTTTTGCCCCTTCGTACATTTGAATTGCTAAAATGAAACAAGTATAGTTATTTTGGTCCCGCTGAGACTGTGCGTTTGCAGTGGCAGCGTAACTCTGAGTAGTCCCTTTTGTCCCCCTAAATTCTATTTTCAGATCATTAGAAAGGGTATAGATAAATGCCATAAAAACAGAAAAAAAAAAAAAATAGCCTATTTGGCCTGTTCACTTTGTCTTGTTGTATGTTTTAAGGAGGAAAACTCAGCCGAATGCGGGCTGAACTGCAGGTGGATTTTCAAGCCTTTGGTACAGTGTTTTCATATTTTTTGATGAGCCCTTCTGCCCAAATGAGAGTAATGTTTCGCTGTCCATTTAGAGGCATGTCCGTGTGTCATTCCGGATTTGCATGATGCGCCAGTGTGCCAGGGACAGAGGGTTAACATTTCTGTAAGGAGACGGGGATGCGGCTGGTGGGGTGTGTGTGCCTGCGGATCTGTTTTGCCAGGCTTTGTGCTCTCCCCCCCCTCCCTCCAGGTGGTAAAATACCCTGGAGAAAACGGATGCCTGGCATCGCTGCGCTGTTGCAAACACAGCCGGGATAGATGTGCGTAAACAGATGCCCTTGAAAAAATTACTCTATGAAAAAAATTCCATTTTCTGGGCACAAATGTGTCTGTTGTAGCCGGGTGGCGCTGGTCTTAGGCGCAAGAACATAGGGACTTTTTTGAATATGGGACTTTTTGAGGGCATTGCCTGTCATTGCTCGGAGGTGGAAACGCGCGGAGGATTTGCATGGCCCTTTACTAACCACTTGCAAAACTTGCAGCGACCAAAATAAACAGGGCCGCACTTTCTGTGCAGCTCCACGTGTTGAAGGATTCCGGCGACAAGCCCCGTGCTCCCCTCCCTCTTCTGCTCCTCTGTTTCAGGCCATCCAGGTGCCTTTTAGACACAGGGCAAGTACGCACCGTTCAGAACAGGGCAGAAAAGGTTTCAAAAACGTCTTATTCCAAAATGCTGCTTCAAAGTCACCTTAATTTTCGGTCTCTTTGATCAAACCAGGTATGGTCTTGGCTGGAGACAGATCGGAGTGGAAAAGCCAAGATCTTCCAACCGTTGCCATCAACAGGAGCCAGCCTTGCCTGCTGTCATGGAAAATAAGGCCACTTGAACTGTCCTAGGTTATTAATTTCCACTCGGCGTTTATATTCAGGCTAATACTTTTAGGCAGGACATTAATGGGCAGTTGCATCCTTTATATAACAGATCACCGAAAGCATTTAAAGAGCTGGGAGGGAGCAAGAGCGATCTGTTTTGGGGGATGCTAGCCGAGTTGTTTGGCCTGCCAGCTGATAGTGCTGTCATCCGGAATATGCCAGGATCCCAAATCACACAGCCTCCTAAAGGTCAGGTATTCTCTGCTCAGGTTTTGACGGAATTCTCTGACTGTGAGATTATTTTTAAATGCACGTTACTTAAACTTCCGTGTATGTAGTTGGTATAAAAGTAGTTCTTAGGCCCCACGGCTCACTCCTGTTTTCCTGCCAGTCGATACTGCAGGAGCGGAGAAGAACGTGTCTGACACCGATTTGATTAACTAAACAGTTAAGTTAAAAGTGCAGAAATTTCCTCATGTAGTTAAGAGTTAACTAAACGCACAGGCTGCAAACTGTTCTATAACAAAAATACACCCCAGTGGCACAGAGGATTTGATGTTACGATGCGGTACTTTCTGAAAATGATAATTAATATCACAAAGTAGGGGAAATTTAATTCTGAAAAGGATATTTTTTTTTTTTCCAATGCTGAACGACTCCTGTGTTTGATAACACGGATGTTAAAATGTAATGAATATGAATTCCAGGTCTGATTAATGTTCTCACTAGAGAAGCTGAATTTAGGGTAAAAGAGAAGGTCCTTCCAGTAAGGGCTCTCATTTTCTTAGACTAATTTCATACTGCAATTAGGTGCTACAAGACTGAAGAACAGAGGCTGGCCTAGGTATTGGGAGATTAAACGTGCAGAGAAAGCTGCAGACTGGTATTTCAGTTTTGGGAGCGGGCTGAAAAAAACCCCCGACCAAACAGAACGTGGCACAAGAGAAGAAGTACAGCTGTCAAACAAGATAGAAATAGAAAAATGCAGATCAGCACGGGGAGGCAACAATCATAAGCCAGGAAGGACCTTTAAGGTGCCCTGCAGGGGACTTTTGGAGGAAAGTACATCACCTTGCAGCAGTTCCACTGAGAGACTCCCTCAGTTAAGAGCTGACACAGCAGAGCTGGAATAAATGATGACGGAGTGTTCCGGTCCCTGGTACCATTGTGAGCAGCGGCAGCGGAAGGGCTACCAGGGGTAGGGGAGCTGAGCTGAGCTGCAGAAAAATGTGATTAAGAAGTAAGCCGAAATCCTGAGACCCTGCCAGAAATATTGTGTATTTCCTTTAGTTTTTAAATACTAAAAGTGCCGATCTCACAGTGATACAAAGGTCATTTAATTTGTCGGTTTTTTAATGCTGTCTTTATATGCTTCTCTGTCCAGTTTGGTGAAACTTGCAGGTATCGCTGTATTATTTTTTCTTTTAAAGCCTCTTACGCCCTGCTGGATGCCCATAGGCACGTGCTGGGGCATTCACGTGGAGAAAGATACATACAGATATTAAACGTGGTATTTCAGCTTCTATTTCCCTAAGACTGCATCCTCTGACAGACACACCGGAATTGCATAGGATGGCTAAAAGCTTTCTTCTAAAGGAGGAAAAATAATGTGAAACTTTCAGTCTAATTTACACTTTTAGGGTGATTGGAGACTGGAGTTACAAAATCAACGTGATTCCGCGTAAAGCTTTAATGTACCATCTCCCAGATGGGGGTTAGACTGGTGGTGACTGGTCTATGAGGGGAGACTTAGACTAGGGATACGGAAGAATTTTTTTTTTTCCCTCTGAGGGTGGTGAGCCCCTGGCCGGGGTTGCCCAGAGAAGCTGTGGCTGCCCCGTCCCTGGAGGTTCAAGGCCAGGTTGGACAGGGCTTGGAGCAACCTGGTCTAGTGGGAGGTGTCCCTGCCCAGGGCAGGGGGGTGGAATTGGGTGGTCTTTAAGGTCCCTTCCAACCCAAACCATTCCGGGATTCTACGATTTCTAAAAATTGAACATAAGCCCCTAAATAAATTCTCCCTAAATTCTCCCATAATAAGCCTTGACCTTGAGGAGTCCCGGCTCTCTAAACTTGTATTGCCTCTTTCTTCTTGTAGGAAAGAGGAGATGGCCGTGCCTGTAGGCCAGGGGAAGAGCAGGGCCTTGTCCCTAATATGGACACGGCCCGAAATGACTGAAATCTCTGCAACCCGTCCGCACAGAGGTCTTTTAAGCTTGCCCGATGGAAACAACGGTTGTGCGAAGAATAGTTAGGAAGCAAATACATTTCTTAGTTGATGATTTTAACTCTCTGCTTGTTTACACCTTCCTCTACCTGATGGCTGGGCTGGAGACCCAGCTGGAGCTGCGTACCAGCGTCACCACGGGAATCTCAGCGGGCTTAGCAGGTGAAGTGATTTAATTTGCATGCTGTTACACCTATTGACTTCCAGCCGGCTGGGCAGCAGGAGGAAAATGCCCCCGTTGAAGATTAAACGCTTGTTGTTGTAGGGTTTGAAAGAACTCTTAAGCTCCGCTGTGCTTTCAGAGGTGCTGGGGCTCGACTGGAAACAGTCTTGATGTGCTTTCAGTGTCAGAACAGCGTCCGCAGGGGCAGCGAGGAGTTGGGGGAGGGAATTTTTGCATCATTTTTTGAAAATCAGTTTGGATACAGAGATGTATCGCTTTCCATTCACACACCAGGGGTTAAAGCGCAACACTTTCCGTTCTCTTGCCTTTTTGGTACCTGGCTCTGGATTCGGGCTGCCGAACAGCCTCCTTAAGGGTAGGACACAGGGCATTGCCGGAAGGTGAGAGACAACCTCATGTGTAAGACGAGATGGGAACTCCATTCCCATCTAAAGAAGGCGACAGCGACGGTGGCGCCTTTGGTTAGGATTCCCCAGCCCTGTATTTGGTGACCTTTAGCTTTGACCAGCTCACAAGGTCAGTATTACCCTTGCCAAGCTGAATCCTTCCCCAAACTGGTTTGTCCATCTCCAACCAAGATCAAGACTAGGAGGGAAAAATGTTCCAGGGGGGTTTCTCCTACAATATCAAATAGGAAATGCCGTAATGTTTTTGGGGAAAAAAAAGGCTTGGGAATAGTAAGCTCAAGGCTTACAGCAAGATCAGCAACGTGCCTCTTGGCGCCCTTATGAAAAAAATAAATTGCCTTAAACAAGTTAGGAGCCTCTGCAAATCTTGTTTGTGCATCCTTGATAGAAATTTTGTCCAGCAGCTCAGTTCCTAGAGGATTTTGTTTGAATCAAGCACATTCCAGAGTGGAAATGCAGCCTCTGGATGCTCTGGGCGCTGCTGTAGGTACCCGGCTCTGGGTTCGGGCTGCCGAACGGGCTCCTTAAGGGTAGGACACAGGGTGTTGCCAGAAGGTGAGAGACAACCTCGTGTGTAAGACACCGAAACACAAGCCCTTCCGGCTTATTTCAGTTGGCAGAGCCCTGGCGTGGGGTTTGGTAAAGCTGGCCACAGCGGAGCGTTTCGGAGTTGTTTCCCGACAAGATGTTCCCTGTTTTCCGGGCGCCAGAAGCAGAAGCGGGTAAATCTGCAGAGCCACACGCTTAACAACCACAGGTGGTCGGGGCCGGGTTGAAAAGGTGTGGAGCATGACTGAAAACACCGCAGGTTTCTGAAGAACGGGGTAAATACCTCAAACTGTGGCTACGCTGGAGGGGTTTTGGATTCTGCATCTCTTTGTCTGTTTACCAAGCGCTGAAGTGAAGCCGATGCAGCTTCACGGCGATGATTGACTTTGCGGCCTTAGCGTTGGTGCTCACCCTTGGCACGTGGGACTCAGGAGGACAAACCAGGATGTCTTTAAACAATTATTATTAACACATTTCAGTCAGTCCACATTTGTGAAGGTGGTTGGCTACGGGGTTGGAGAAATTCCTGGGAATTCCCTATCAAATTCACAGTTTTGTAATTAGTGACTTGAACTGTGAACAGGCAAGAGGCCAAAATACTACGTACGATATATGCATTTAAACATACACCGCTCTTCAATGGGAGAGAGCCAGGAAGGGTTTCCATTCCCCCCCCACCCCCTACGAGGGGCAACGATTGCAGCAGATTTGGGAAGGCATTTTATAGGGTAACCTGAGTCTCAGCTACTCAAAGACATTGTAAAGACGCTGGTGCTGGCAGCCCAGAACCCCCCCGCCCCCTGGGCTGCATCCCCACAGCGTGGGCAGCAGGGCCGGGGGGGGATTCTGCCCCTCTGCTCCGCTCGGGGGGAGACCCCACCTGCACTAGTGCCTCCAGCTCCAGCTGTGGGGTCCCAACAGCAGGAGGACACGGAGCTGGTGGAGTGGGGCCGGAGGAGGCCGCGGAGATGCTGGGAGGGCTGGAGCCCCTCTGCTGGGAGGACAGGCTGGGAGAGCTGGGGGGGTTCAGCCTGGAGAAGAGAAGGCTTCGGGGAGACTTTCCAGCCCCTGCCAGTATCTGAAAGGGGCTCCAGGAAAGCTGGGGAGGGACTCTGGATCAGGGATTGTAGCCATAGGATGAGGGGTGATGGCTTCAAACTGGAAGAGGGGAGATTTAGATGAGATATTGGGAAGAAATTCCTGCCTGTGAGGGAGGAGAGCCCCTGGCTGGGGTTGCCCAGGGAAGCTGTGGCTGCCCCCTCCCTGGAGGTTCAAGGCCAGGTTGGATGGGGCTTGGAGCAACCTGGTGTAGTGGGAGGTGTCCCTGCCGAAGGCAGAGGGGTTGGAATTAGATGGGGTTTTAAGGTCCCTTCCAACTTAAACCATTCCATGATTCTTTGTTTCTGTAATAAATGGGTGTTGGAGGAACCAGGTGAGCCAGCTTAGCAAGTGGCGATCGATCAGATAAGCCCACGTAGAAAGTTAGAGGTATAATCTTGCAGGGAGTCATCCACAGATGAGAAGGAAGTTTGCATTTTCTCAACATAACCAGGTCTTCTTCTTCTGAATTGTGTTGGTACCAGCAGAACTGTGGCTTCTATAACCTTTCCTTTCTGGCCACGGCAGATTGCCGTATGAGGTGGCTCAGCATTTGGGGTATTCAAATGTGTTTTGCCCTTGTAGGAAAGACAGTCGCGGTGTTTTCTCCAAAAGGACGGAGGGTTTGGGATAATCGACATCAACAATGAATGAGGAGTGTCCTGGCAGCATCTGGAACACAGCGGTTATGACTTAGCGCTCTTCCAGTAATGAGAAGAAATAGGAGCTCGCTAACCACAAAAGCAGGGTCGTCACCCATGTGGGACGTCCACCGTTTGTTCCCTGCCAGCCGCTGTATTTACGCCCTGTGGGAGAGCGGTTGGAAGCAGACGTGTGGGTACGTAACCCCAAGTTAAAAAAAAGGGTAAAAAAAAAAAGGAAACGGGTACAAATCAAAGCGATTTTTTTTTGAAAATCCAAAAGAGAGGAAGTTGAAAGGCTTACTGAAACCAGTGCAGGTTAGTAGCACCAGTTTGAAAGCAGCGTAGCCATATAGAAAGTCCGTAAAGCTCACATAAAAGCGTTAAGCTGTCTTTTTTTCTTGTTAATTCTTTATTCTATGTTATTCTCGTTGATTCTTTGATGTGAAATGTATGAGAACTGTAGTGTACGCTTCCTTCTAATTAGTTACACTGATTAAAATACGGGGGATTTTTATCCCCGCCCCCCCCCCCCCCCGCCCCATAAGACTTTCTGACAAGAAACCGGTGCTTCCAAAATACACAAAGAGCAGCAGGTTAAAACACGTGTGTCTCTGCACCCATAAACACTCGTTTGTCGTGTGAGGTGTGAAATACCAGGTAGTCTGTTTTCAGTAGGTTGATAACATGAAAGCAATTCCCAAAGTGCAGCATCGGAGACCTGGTATTATGCTCCTGGAATTACTCCAATTTCTACAATCCTTTATCTGTTTAATCTGTGATATTACAGGCTTGACGTTACATTAAAAGTATTAAAAATTCTGCAAGCGGGTTGACTTTTTATTTTTTTTTCCTACGGGATTGTAATAATCATTCGCTTAAGATATTTTTGGCTCATGTAATACCTAAAATCATGCGGAAGAATTAGAAGGCACTTTCAGCCACAAATATTTGTGCTTTATTTTATACAGTATTATGGAAATGAATCGCACTGTCCCTTAGAGTTTTTGAAGGCCATGATTCTAGCTTTGTTGCAAAAATAGGTCTGAATTGAATTAAAAATAATGAATTTAGCATTGTCAGAAATGTGGTCAGATGAAATCAATGGATTGCCATCCATTCCAATTTTTCTGGAATTATCTAGACTTTGCTGTCATTATCTTATGCCCCAGTGTATCTTGCATGATATTAATGGCTCTAAAAATAACTTCTGAGGTTTGCAGTGGGCTCACGACTGATGCAATGTGATAGGAGATTCGGTGCAGCGTCTCATGCTTTTATCACCCTGCATTGGCTTGTGGCAGCCCAGGGTTTGGTTTTTTTTTTTCTTTTTATCACTTATCAGGTGTTCCTAATCTGAGAGTCTAAGCAGCAAAAATAAATTGCTCATAAACATCTGACAGGAAGTATTTCCACGTGGCGTGCATCAATGTGGTATTACCTTGATTCTTGAACGAGAAAAAATAAGTTCGAATCCAGTATTTTCCTTCTTTTTGGGTTGTCTTTTCCTCCTTTTGAGAACATTGTCATGGTAACTTACGTATTATCTTTTATAACTATTTTAGCATGAATTACGCGGGTCATTTCTGTCTCCCTCTTCCCGCAGTCCTGCTAGGAATGGCCCAAGCGACTCTTCCTTGGCGAAGCAAACCCAGAGCAGCCAGGAAGCGCTCGGTGCTGGGAGGGATCTTCCACCCCGATGGTCTGCAAGAAGATGGGAGTGTAGCTCCCTCGTGTTTTTTGACATTCCTGCAGCAGCTCCCAGGGATGTTTGGGCGGAAGAGGGATGTGGGAGAGCATTGCACATCAAGCCAGGCGTAGCAGAACAAAACCTCTTCGCCAGGTTTCCCTGGTGAGTCACACCTGAACCGGTGCACTGGGCCTCAGCCCTCCAAAGAAAGGGTTCGAAGCAAGTAATAGTGATTGTAACACTGAGGTGAGTTTATCAGGGTTTCATTATCAGGGTTTATTTATTTTCTACCATTGAACAGTAGAATGGCAAATTCCCACAGGAATGAGTCCGTAGTTAAGAGTAGTCTGCGATGAAGGGAGGCTTCTGCGATAGAGCTCAGTGGCGTCCTTGCAAAAATGACTTTTCGATGTGCCTTTTCCTAGGAAAATGCGTCCTTGCTCTGTTCTTAAAAAGTGTCTAATTTCCAGATTGAATTTCGGGTTATGCTGGGATTATTTTTTTTTTTCCTAATCTCTTTTCTCTTGTCCTTTTTGGGATGGGGGAGGGTGTTCGGATTTTTTTTTCTTTTCTTTTTTTAAATTGAGATTTGCATTTCTTTATCATGCTAGCCTCTAAGCAGGTCCAGCCAAACCTTGAAGGTAATATCTTTTACCCAGGGAGGTGGTGGAATCACCGTCCCTGGAGATATTTAAAAGACGGGTAGATGTGGTGCTGAGGGACATGGGTTAGGGGTGGTTTTGGCATAGGTTTATGGTGGGACTCGATGACCTTGAAGGTCTCTTCCAGCCCAAGTGATTCTATGATTCTATGACCATAGTTTATGCCTGTGTTAGAGAAATAACTCTAACAAGGAGCGTGCTATTAGTACCTTCTGGCAGTGGCCGGGTCACTGGCATGTTGGGAGCTATTTGCCAGCTTCCTTTTAGCACTGGAACCAGTGGGCGCTGCTCCCCCTCTCCCAGCAGCACTGATGTGTGGAGGAATGACCGAAGCCACCTCCTACTTTATCCACTTACAAACGAGCCAAGTGATCCTGACGGAGCACTTAAAAAAGGTCTAAAGGACTTTGGTTTGTATTTGTTTTAACTTGCAACGTTAAGGTGTAGTTATTACTGTCAGGTCCGTGCTACCCCGCTGCCCGTTCCCTAGGTTTCCTCGCTGGGTAGTTCCGGATGCTTCCTACTCAACTACAATTATAATCTTTTAGTGATTAAGAAATAAAAAAAGGGGTAACCGAGAACAATGCAGTTCTTGGTGGGGAGAATGGCAGCTGGGCTGTACTGGCACAGGCGAAACCCGCTCTGGTGCGTAGCTGGGGTGGAGGAAAGCGGAGTGGGAGGGAGCACCGGTACCTCTCTGTGAGGAGAGTGAAGTACAGAGTGGGCGCTGGCGGCCACAGCTGATTTTCCTGTTGAAATACTAGTACACTTGTGACTTGGGATATTGCTTACGGGGTAGTCCCTGCTGTTTTTTCACTAAAATAGTATTTAAATGTAATTAGCAAATTCGGAGGGAGTGGGAGAGTTGACATTTTCAGATAAACCAGAGGATTTTTTGCTAATCCGAAGTCACATTGCTGGAGCAGGTTATACCTCAGCCCACGCGTACGTTTCCTTGTACTCCAGATGAGCAGTGTCTTAACGTGTGTTCGCAGAAGTGCATGGGGGAAAAACAAAAAATAAATAATTATAGGCTATGGATTTACTCTTAAATCAGTATTTTGTCTTTTTCTGCTTAATTAATACCTTGGAAACCAAGTGACATTTATTTCTGCTTGTGGATGTTGCTGGAGAAAGGCGAGCGCACTTGGGATTCCTGTGCGCGTTTGCCGTCGTCGTCGCGCCCCTGTGATACAAACTCCCCGCCAGGCCAGGCCTGCGCCGTGTCTGGGTGACCGGCGCCTTGCACCGCACCGCCGAGCAGCTTTCCCCTTCCCGGGATCATTTTATTTACCCCCCCCCCCCCCCCCCCCCCCCCCCCCCCCGCCCCGTTNATAGGCTATGGATTTACTCTTAAATCAGTATTTTGTCTTTTTCTGCTTAATTAATACCTTGGAAACCAAGTGACATTTATTTCTGCTTGTGGATGTTGCTGGAGAAAGGCGAGCGCACTTGGGATTCCTGTGCGCGTTTGCCGTCGTCGTCGCGCCCCTGTGATACAAACTCCCCGCCAGGCCAGGCCTGCGCCGTGTCTGGGTGACCGGCGCCTTGCACCGCACCGCCGAGCAGCTTTCCCCTTCCCGGGATCATTTTATTTCCCCCCCCCCCACCTCCCCGCCCCACTGGCTGTTCTGTTTGCTAGCTAATTTGCTTGTATTGTGAATTGTGAAGATATTCATCTGGTGCGACTGCATGGCTGATTTAACCCTAACCCTGCTGCTCTGGTTCAAGCAAAGCCCGCGATTTCTTCAGTGCGCTTAGAGTAACAGTCAAAGGTGGTTTTGGGGTGAATGTTTACAGAGATCATGCTGTTTGAAAGAAAATGGTTGGCTGGCTTGTAATGTATGTAGCTTTATATATCCTTGCGTTTCTTCTGAATGCAAGACATACAGTATTCGGACATAGAACTGCCTGAAATCCTGCAAAGGCAGGTTGTCATTCCATATATTTCTGTACCTTTTCCTGCTGCAAAGAATAAGCCTGTCCCAGCGAGACACCGGTGCCTCATTTTGCAGCAGGAGGGTGCCTGCCGCTGGCGGTGCTTGCTGGGAAGTCGGCAGCGTCCTTGGAGGAGCAGTGAAACCCTGTTGGGCTGGTGGGAACCTCCTTATCTCTTCCCGGTTTCCTGCTGAGCTGCCGCATACATCCTACAGCGGATCGGATCGGCGTGGGCTGGCTTGCAGCACCTGAGCCAGATGCAACCTGGGGATGACTCCTGGCCCACCGCCTCGTCTGCAGAGGAGATCGGGGCAGGGGTTCAGGCAGAAAACTATATGTTGTTGTCTCCCGGCATATTACAGTAGGATATTACATCGTTTTGGAGGTATTCCCTGCTGGTTTTACTATCCAAGTTAACATAAAATGCTGGGAGGTTTGACAGTCGTGACTCCGGAGTTGTCATGTATCAGTGGTGCATGGAGTTACTTATGTAATATATACACGGCATTTTTCCTGGGGAAGAGAGGAGGTAGGAGATTTGCTTGGCTGCAGAATATTCGGTGACCTGGAAGGAAAAGTAACATGGATTAGTAAAGAATTTGTTATTTATTGCTTAGTCATGAGGAACTCGGAAGTTGTTAAAAAGCAGCAAAATTTGTTTCTATAGGAAATGTTATGCCAGAAAGTTTTTTGACTGACCCTTTCACACATCTGACTAAGAAGTGGAGAAACAAGTTCCTTTTGATTTTAATGGCGTATCACTGAATGGCTGGGCTTCAGCCCAAAAAAAGGCAACACTTCTGAACTCTACTACTTTTGTTAATAACTTTTATTGAAATTCTGGCTTCCGCAATTCTTTTAATTAAGAAAAAACCCTCTGTAAATAAAGCACTTTGCTGACTACGGTGTCAAATATATTAATAAGGATAACAAGGTTTCCTTGCTAGCAAGCAAACGCACAACTATTTTATCAGCTAGTCCTTTCCAAAACCACTTAATGTCTTTCTTGGCCAAAAAAACCTGGGAAGGCTGAAAATTAATGTGAGTTTTTAATCACCATGAAAGGTACCAGGATGCTTGAAGGCAAGTTGGAGTTTCTGGTGACCTGACAGGTTTGGTTTTCACAAATGCAAGGGGCAGCTAAGTCTTTAAAACATCCTAATCTGATGCAAAACGTAAGCCAGGAGAATAAAATATCTTCCAGGGCAATGCAATTACATTGAATCCCAGCCTCTGACGAGCAAGTGGCTGCGTTGCCTCTACCAAAGGGACAAAGACCCAAGAAACCATGATACTCCCATTGCTGCGGGAAGCAGCTGCCCGGCTGTAGCGGTCCATGTCCGTACCTGTCTAGAGTTTGCTTTCCTGATAGTTCAAGATTGGATAATTCCTTTACAAAGAGCCATTAAGGAGTTTAGGAGCACCACATTAAGTTAGAATCACAGAATCATAGAACGTTTTGATTGGAAGAGACCTTTTAAGATCATCAAGCACAACCGTCAACCCAGCGCTGCCAAGTTACCACTAACCCGTGTCCCTCAGCTCCACATCTACAGCTCTTTTAAACACCTCCAGGGACGGCGACTCCACCACCGCCCTGGGCAGCCTGTTCTAGTGCTTGACAACCCTTTCCGTGAAGAAGTGTTTTCCAATATCCAATCTGAACCTCCTCTGGCACAACTTGAGGCCATTTCCTCTCAACCTATCATTTGTTACCTGGGAGAAGAGCCCGACTCCCCCTGGATACACCCCCCTCTCAGGCAGCTGTAGAGAGCGAGAAGGTCTCCCCTCAGCCTTCTCTTCTCCAGGCTGAACAACCCCCATTCCCTCAGCCGCTCCTCAGGAGACTTGTGCTCCAGACCCCTCACCAGCTCTGCTGCCCTTCTCTGGACACGGTCCAGCACCTCCATGTCTTTCTTGGCGTGAGGGGCCCAAAACTGAACATAGGATTTGAGGTGGGGCCTCACCAGTGCCCAGTACAGGGGGACCATCATTTCCCTAGTCCCGCTGGCCACACTGTTTCTGGTACAGGTCAGGATGCTGTTGGCTGCCTTGGCCACCTGGGCACGCCGCTGGCTCATCTTCAGCTGGCTGCCAACCAAGTTGAGAAGGCTTTTATGCATGGGCCTGGCACATTGGCTAGTGGTTGCCTGTCATGGGGTCTTGTTGAGGTTTCTTCTTCCCTCCTGGTCACTCAGGACGAGGTCTGTGGGTCCCAGTTTGCAGCGTTTCTGCTTTTCCACTTCCACATGATCTGAAGCAGTTCTCCTCCTGCGGGCCGCTCTCGGTAGTGGCAACTGTAGGTCAGTGGCCTCTGAGACCCCAAATCAAGGAGGTGTGAGTGGGCTTGTTCCCATGGGATGCGGACCCAGCACTCTCTCCAGAGATCTCCGAAATCCGTGAAGATGGGCACGCAGCATTGCCTGTATTCTCTTTGCGTGGGGATTTAGAAAGTGACTGCTTTTTATATGAAATCTAACCAGACAAAGCCTGCGTTTCTCTGTCTCAGTTCTTCCCGTTGGGCCATGTGAGAGTGTAATAAGTATTTAGATACCGTCCAATCCACATAGGAAAGTTTTCGCTGCCTTACAGATAAAAGTATGCTTTATGAGTACACTTACACTTGTATAAAGTGGCATGAATAGACTTAGTGTAATCAAAGAGTGTCCTTTTGCCGAATTTACATTCCTTTTAACTGACAAAACACGAAGCGGGGGAAAAAAATCCTCCTTATGCCTTAGGCTTGTGCAAAAACATCTCCACCAGAGCTGGGAGCTTTGGTCTTCTCCTGCCCTCTCACGCTCACCGTGTGATTAAGCCATAAAATCAGCTTACGCAGAGCTTAAAGGCTGCACAGGCAGAGCCTGGCCTGGGGAAGTGTGCGTTGATGGGCTCACACGACCCGGGGTGCGCAGCGGTGGCTGGAAAGCCACCGAAGCCAGCAGGAGGACTGTGGCCCTGGGCTACGTAGCGTGGCGCCGCCACTTGTTCCCTAAAAAGTGGAGAGAGAACTTGGGCAGTGGCCAGGGCACGTGTGTTGAGGAAAGAGAGGTCAGGTTCCAGAGAGAAGAATATCTGTTTCAGATGTTGTCTGCGCAGCAAGACTTGTGATGTGCTAGAGATATTGGGATTATTGTAGGTTGGTCAGAAGAGCTGCTCCTGCAGTAGGTCTTCTGCAAAAGGAAGCTCAAGACTTCTCTTCAGTCCGGTCTGGGAAAACGAGGATGCTAAAACTGGCGGGGGATGTAGCGGGGGGAGATGAAGAGGCATTGGCTTTGCAGTCCCGATTTGCAGCAGTTGCACCCGTTTCTGCTCATTTCAGGGGAGAACAGTTTACTCCAGCAAGGGCCGGTGGTGTGGTGCCTCCCTCAGGGGTTAACTAACGACAAGCTTGGGACTTGACTTTTCCCTTCCTAATCAAGGAATGTATAGAGTTCAGGGTTTAGTTTAGGCTTTCTTACACAATCTTCCGCAAACACATCTTCTTCAGGCAGATCCGACCTAGATTTTTTTTTGGGTACACACCTAATCAGGCAGGACGCCACAAGAAAGCCCACTGCCAAATGGAGTTAAGCTGTCAAATGCCTCACCAAACATCTTCTTTCAGCACAGTGACCAGCTGTAATTACGCTTCGCTGTGATTGTGCTTTGCAGAGGTATTTTGTACGAGGTGTTTTCCATAAAATGTGTTGATAACCATGTCAAGGACAAGAAAAAAGGGCATGAGAAAGCCCTTGCTTCCACGTCCTAGACTTCCTGACGGTGTTGTTATTGATCTTGAATATTTAATGCTACTTTCGTGATGTTTTGGAATGTACTAAGTAATGTTATAGAGATGAACAATTCATTTTAAAAAAAAAACCAAAACCAAAACAAAAACCAACAAACCACAACCTGCAATAATAGTTTCCAATAGGAAACTATTTATGAGCATAATTGCTGTTTATGAACATAATTGCTTGCTCAGGCAAAGGTCTTTCCTAGTAGTCATCCTTATATTCTACCTGGTATATATTTAGTTACATGACTATCACTGACCTTTATTGCCAATTCAGTCAAAGTTCTCCTTAATTTTACAAAACGTTTTCTAATCAGAAGCACCCACATAACCTGATCTCTGCACCTCACTCTCTTGGCTGATTTGGTCATTAGCAGATAAGGTAATAAACGCTCCACAAAGACTAACTGGTGCGATGGCAGCTACAGTAAGTGACCTACCAGCCCCTAAGTACCAGCGTTAGGGGAGAGTGATATTTGAAGACAAAAAAAAAACTTGAAGTACCCACCACTCTCATTTTAGGAGTTCTTTCTTAGAAAGTTTCAAGTTTTAAGGTTTAAATCACCATTTCGACATCTGCCTTGAACTGTGGTAGTTCTCCCTGCGACTGATGTCCAGCAGAACCTTTCCCTGCACTTCGCAGGCTTGGCTTCCTGATCACTGACTGCTGGCACCTCGTTTCTTTCCCGTTAGTGTTCTTCTGGCAGTGCTTTTTGTGATAATTGCACAGCAAATGATACCCTCGCCGCCTCAGTCAGCAGTTTTGGTTCTTATCTCACTTGCTGGTTTGGTTCTTACAAAAAATGAAACGACCCAGGAAGCCCTGGGAGAGCAAGAGAGGGTACAAGGTAAAACTATTCCTGATGCCAAGAGGAAAATGCTTGTAGCAGTTCTAAAATGTACCTAGTAAAAATTGATGGGTTTAATTTGTCCAATGATTTTATCCTTGTCCATTAAATATTAATTCCACAAATGTAAATGGTAAAGTTGCGATGGTTTGGGTAGATGCTAATTGTATTGAAAAAACGTGTTTTGAAATAACGATAGGATTTTTAGCCTGGCAGAAAATGTGTGAGACCTGGGTATGCCCTTCTGATTTTATAAGCACCACAGGGTCTGTGTTACATATAGCAATTCAGTGGACATCCAGTGATTCTGATAGCTAAAGCTATTCCGGTGTTTCATAAGGAAACCTCCCTCTGTACTGGCTGCACTTGATTTTTCAAATATTTTCACTTTGTTTCTCTATCACTAATGGTGCTTCACCGTGAACAACCTTTAGTACACAGTCATGCTCCCAGCAATCTCAAACATTTCTTCTGCCAGGTTCACTGCAGGAAATATTTTGTAACGATAGACATACCAACAGGTAAGGCTAATGGGCTGCAGATCGCAGGAAACCCTTTTCACACCGGTGTTTATTAATGAGTTCCATATTGTGAGAACTTTATATATATATATATATATATATGTTCTTTATTTTTTCTATAGTCTTTATTTTCTGGACCTTTGACAAAATTATTTTTACTGTACGCCAATATCCACCTTGCCGGAGAATCCCTACTTTTTAGGATGTGACAGGACTTTTCAGAGCAAATCAGTGCTGCTTCTTAACTTGCGTCTATGTTTATATCAACAGTAGAGCCCGTGTGTAAGAGAACATAAAACTCTCCTGAATTTCCAGACCAGAATGTCCTGTACAAGACTGTGTTCTGGATTCTTGTTTTCGGCTGCATTAAGTCTGGTTTTCGTATGTGACAAGCTTTGTGCGCTGGCTCCAACCACTTTGTCTGTCCAACCCAGTGTCTGCAGCAACAGCTTTGGGGATCACCAGATTGGAAAGAAAAGTGGAAGTCTCAGACGTAATTAAATTTCTACAAGTTTTGCGGAAGTTTTGGCAGCTAAGGAGAGACCCAAAGTAGTGCCTACATTGACCAGAAAGGTGGGCACAGCTCAGCCTTCC
Organism: Chionis minor; assembly: GCA_013398295.1. NCBI lineage: Eukaryota > Metazoa > Chordata > Aves > Charadriiformes > Chionidae > Chionis > Chionis minor. Next base: position 321,239 of record VZSF01010415.1, read on the forward strand.
TCAGTTTGGCAGCTGCTGGTTGGCCAGCACAGACTGCACTTGCTCGGCGTAGCCAGCCTCTGGGTCTACTGAAGTTAAGTGGCACCAGGAAAAAAGGAGACATGGGACACAAATCATCCGGAAAGCCGTGCTCACTGTTCCCCATCTGCTGTACGCCTGAAAAACTGTCATCTTTCTCAACTGTTGTTCTTGCTCTTTTGTTTTGTAGGAATCGGAGTTTCTCTGTCTGGAGTTTGACGAGGCCAAGGTGAGCCAGATGCTGAAGAAACTCTCAGAAATAGAGGAGAGCATGACTTTGTTGACTCAGACCACTTAATGAAATAAAGAGATTGTAACTCAGCAAACGAATGCCCCTCTGTACTTTTTCATAATTCCTGTTTCTGCACACAAAATAGGTAGTGGTTGTTAAATCCCCGTTAGAACTGCACAATGCACTCACAGCCAAGTACACGCCAAGTCACGCTGTGAGGCTTTCTCTGTCCCCTCCTCCAGGCCTGTCCTCCAAGGTGGCAGCAGCATGGTTCACATAAAGCTTCGCGTAATCGGGTCTTCGAGTGTAGCACAGCTTTTCTCTTTTTCTCCCCTCAATCAATTTTTGAGTCTTCCAGATGCTGTAAATACCGGGCTGGATGAACGGCAAAGGTAAATTGGCCGGTTGTGGCAGGGGAGAAATGAGAAGAAACAGAGAGATGAAGGGGGACTCACAGTTATCCTTTCAACCCATGGACTGCGTAGGACAAATCCACCCGTGCAAACTCTGCTGACGTAGAGCTTAAAGCCGGGGAGAGTGGATGAAGTGCAGCAAGTTCAGGGAGCAGAGATAGACATGTACATTTCTGTCGCCACGAGCCTCTGCGCTGCCAGGGGATTAACCAAACCATTCCCAAGCCAACCTTGCTGGCCCGTTGGACCACACCTTCCCCATGCTGCAGGCAGCCAGGGGACAATGGGGAGCATCTCTTGGGTGGTGTAAAGGCACGGGTTTCCCAAAAAAGGAGCCTTCAAAGCCACTCCAAGCTGCCACCCTGAAGACCGTCCACCTTCATCAGCTGCTCTCAAGCTGTAGCAGTGCAGCCCTGGCACTGGCGTTTGAGAGGACAGTGCTTTGTTGGGGCACAGTTTAAACGTGGCTGGTCGTAGTCCTGCTTGTCACGATGTTTGTCTTGACCTCAAAAAAGCCCCAGGTTAAGCCCAGGATTTCTAGCATGTGCATGTTCAGTGTGGAATTTGGGTAAAAGGAAGACACCCTTGGCAACCTGGCAGGTTAAAGCCCTGTCGATATGCTAGTTGCAGGAAGAACACTTCCGGAGGCAGGTAAGGTCCGAGATGCCCAGGTTGCTGTGGCTCTTGGCTGTCTTGAGCCCCCTCATCGCTCTGCCGTAGCGCCAGACTGCGGAGCAACCACTGCTGCTCTGACTAACGAGGACTCAGCAGAGATGTTTTCAGTTCCAGGTCCTTCCGTTCAGGGGTGCAACTTTGTCAGCCTCGTCACAGCAGGAGCTGGAACCATGCTTGCTGGCTTATCCGCGCAGGAGGACCTGGAAGGGGCTGTTCTGAGCAGGCTGACGCTTCCATGGAGCGCCAGACAACTGCCTGAGAGTCCATAAAACGGTGACAGACCAGCCAGAGACGACGCTGGGTCGCTGTTTTGCTTTGTTACTTAGTGGGAATGTGTGCGCATACATTTGGTTGGAGGCTATGTTGATTCTTTTCCATTTTATTTTAGCTACGCAAGCAACCTCCTCCTGAGCTAAAATTATATCGCGGGCTTGTACCAAGACAGAGATGACAACATAAAATGTTCTTGTGCCGTAACTAAAGTACTCCTCATTGCTTCGCCTTGTGAATTTATTGCTTGTGGCGTTGCCAGATTGTACTTGGAAGCAAACTCTCTTCAGAGGAAGGGAAGGGCACCTTTTCCCATCTGCCTGGTCGAAAGGGAAAGCATCACCCAAGCCAATTTGTGTCACTGTGCTGGGAATTAACATTTCCATGCCTGTGCCTGTCCCACTGCCACCTCATCTCTTACAGCCACCTGGTTCTCCCCTCCGTCTGGGGGAGGGACTGTGCAGCCCACAGCTCCTCGCGTTCCCCATCCGCCTCCAGCGGATATATGTCAGAGTGGAACTGGACTGTGACCACCAGCCCATCCTCACCCCGCTCCGCGGGTGACCAGCTGCCAGCACGACTGTGAAATGCTGAGTGGTTGCCGATTCTCTAAGCTTTCCACTCCCTTTGCCATCAAAGTTCATTAAAATGCTTATTCTGTGGTTTAGAGCATGTTTTAAAAAAAAAAAAAAAGTAAAATCAAGGTCAGGGAAGGATCATGATCTTAAGTAACTTGCACCATGTCAAACATACTTATTGTTTTATTTTAACATGGTCAGAGGATAGGAAAATGTGCTATAAATGGAACTTAAAGAGAAACAAACTGGGAACAGATGTCAGGAAGTATTATTTCATACAAAGAATAATAAATATGTGAAATGGCTAAGCAGGCAAGGAGGCTGAGGCAAAAAATATCGGGGTCGCTTAAGAAATACTTGGATACTTTCCTAGGAGAGGTGAGAAGTTAAAAAGGAACACGTTTTTATGGGTGGCCGCTTCTCTCTCTTCCCAGTCCTCCCTCCCCTGAATATCTCCCGTTCCTGATTTTCTTCTTGGTGGATGTTTTTTAAACTACCGTGCAAAACTGGGAAAAATGAAGCGGAGTGTTTTGGGGACCACACTCAGCCTGGCCCTTGGTAAGGGCACAGGAGTGTCACTGCGCAGCAAAATTGTTTGTGCTTCACGAGGTTTGACGTGTACAGGGAGTGAGGATGCTGCGCTTCCCCAGACTGCTGCAATGCCCAGCTGCTGCTGGGGCGCGGAGAACAGATTTCCCCCTTGAGCAGGACCGTGCCCTCCTACTGAGATGGTTTTTTATGTGCGTGTCTGTCCATCTGTCCCTCCCTACAGAGTTTTGAACCTATTGGCCACTTTTGGCTGAACTTGGAGGAGAAGAGGCCTCTGATGCTGCTCTGCTTTGCTTCCTCGAGTGAAGGACATAAGCACCCGTGGCTTTTTACTGGGATTCATGGGTGTTGCCAGCTATCCGTGGTGCCGCTACGTATCTTTGTGGTGTTGGCAAATGAAAGCTGCTGCTTAGGTGCTTCGGGAGAGATTTCCGATTCCCTCCCCAGAGCCCGGATGTAAACCAAACTCAGCCTGAATGTGTGGCTGGGACACTCCGGCTGTGGCTGGGGCCACACGTGGATGCTCGCCTCCTGCGTGGCTCTGTCCAAGCAGACATCCCAGCACAGACCCGTTGGCCACAGGGGCCTCATCCCCCTTTGGAAATCACAGCTGCGGCACCAGCTCCCGTTCCTGCATGCTGAGCCATGCCAGCAGCGTGACACCACGTCCAACTCCTCCTCCTCTTCCTCTTTCCTCAGGGAAGCGGCCATGTGGCAGCGTGCCCTCAGCTGCCAGTTGAGCCTGCCGGGCAGTTTGTAGATTTACAGCAGGGACATGAGCAGCTCAGTGCAGCCAGAAGAGGAAAGTGAGGGACATGGGGAAGCAGCGGGAGGAAGGGCTGAAGGAGTGCCCCTGCACAAGTCCCACCTGGGAGAGGTTTCCCTGCCTGGTCCTCAAAAGCATCCCAGGAAGGAGCTGGGGCACAAGGCATGTCATGCTCCAATATCCTTCACCTCAGAAAACTCCCCTTCCTACCTGCCTGCCATCTGCCAAATTTCCTTCCTTGCTGGTTTACTAACAACTAAAAACCGCTTGCCAGTGGGACTGCGCTGGGGCAGGCACGCAGTTTTGATGAAAGCCTGGATATGATTCTGTAACATTTAATTTAGCCCATTATAACATTTAACCCGCAGCATGTCGGTGGAGGCAGGACAGGGAGCGGCGAGGCAGACGGGAAAGCACCCGGCGGCACCAGCAATTTCCTCCGCTCCCACTTTTGCTGGCGCTTCCCTGAGTGACAGCTCGCTGGAGCCGTGGTGGATTTGCCCCAGTGCAAGCGAGCGTGGGCTGCCACTGCAGCTCCAGCACTATGGTCGTGGTGGTGAGTCCAGATGTGCAACTCCAGATGTTCAGCCCATCCCAATCTCTGCTGCTACTTCCCAAAGACTCGTAAGCGGCAGCCAGATGTTGTTGCAACCTTCACCTGGTTCTTCCTCGGGTGTCACCTCTCGCACCGCTAAGGTGCCCTGCAGTTTATTCAGGCAACGGCTTCCTGTTTTCTGGGAATTCCTCCAAGTTGCCACTGGTTTATGATCTGGAGCTCCCTAAAATATCTGCAAGTGCTGTTGCCTTCAGTCACACGTTACACAATTGGCAAGCCCCGCAGTCGCTCTCTGCTTGGCAAAGAGATTCCTGAGCGCAATTTTCTTTTTTTCTGGGTCTGCTGAATGTTTAAAGTACTTTTCTAGGCATATCTATATTTGAAAAAAAAAAAAATAATAATTTAGGCCCAGCGTGTTTTTCCAAATCCAAGCCAAGCAAGCGCTGTGTTTCATGAGGCTTTGGGCCATGGAAAGCTGCAGACGCCGAGGCATACTTATTTTATATTGGTGTTGATTTAATTTCCCATTGTTCAGGTTACTTAGTCTCATTTTATTTTACATTTCTGGTTTTATTTCTCTTTCTCACAGGTCCTTTTTGCAAGTGTAAATATCAGAATTAACATTTGTGCTTTTATTGTCTTTCACAGGAGAGTTTTCGATGGGATCCACGACCTCCACATTTTATTGCACTTCAACTTTTTCATAGACCGGTTGACATTTTGAGAGATTTTCTTTTCTGTACACCAGTTCTTTGCTATCTATTGACAAAATAAATTACTTGCCATCTTTCTGAGGAGATTGCCTGATTTTGATATTTACTGACCATTTGTAGATGCGCAAGTCTGAAAAGTTTTACCTGATGACTCAGGCTTGCCTCGCGTTGCTCACAGAAATGTTTCCTTCCCCTTCCAGGGAATTTCAACAGTTTATTCATTTATTCCAAATATTTATAAAGAGGCACTTGGTCAGTGCCAGGGACAGAGGGAGCCTTTTTGAGAACGCGGTACCGGGGAGCACAGCGGACCTTCGCAGCAGCGACTACTGACTTTTTAAGGCATTACATCTCATGTGCCTTGTGACCGGAAAAAATAGATGGTGACTCCTCGCCTTGGAGTAGGGACTGTTAAAATCCACCTCTTAAATAATTCCCAAATCCCAGAGAAGCAGGACTCAAGGTGTCGTTTAATCCAACGGGGAGGCCAGACTGCACTGCTGGGCCTCCCTCGCCGTGTTGGCAGGTAAAGGTTATCCTGGTTTAGCCACGCGTTGACAAAGCTGGGGACAAGTCCCCCCTTTTCCTCAAAAAGGGACACACATAAACCAACAAAAAAAGCCTTTTCCCAGAAGCATGAATCCTGTGGGTGATCCCTGGGACCACTGGAATCCCCAGAGAACACGATGCATCACCTCCCGTCAGAGGGTGGCAAGGGGGATGCAGCTATCACCTCAGCTGGTGTAAACCCACCTCCGAAGGGTAGGATTTTTTAGGGATCTCGCCTGAGACGTAATGGGGTTGATCATCCCCATGCTCAAATCCCCAGATGCCTTCCCCTTCCTCCTTCCTTTAGGTGGTGGCAAGGCAGATCTTGAAATGCAAGAAATTGCGGGAAAACGGGTTTTGGAAGTATGTCGGAGGGAGAGGGCCGGGCCAGAGAGCCAGCCCGGGGCGTTTGCCCCTAGGGAATTTTGCAGATGGCCCTTAGTGTTATCCCAGCAAGCAGGACCCAAGAGGAGGTCCCTGAAACGCGGTGCTGTCAGAAGACATCGGTACAAACTATTTCTCCGAAGGCGTTTTCTTGTTTCTTATCTCCCCTGAGCGCAGGTGACTTGGAGCTTGCGTTTTAGTTCACTGAGCGGCCGGCCGCGCCGCAACTCCAGCACTCAGCCATTAGCTTTCGTAATGAGGTGGTACTGAAGAATACGTCAAACCAGGTAATTGAATAAATGGCGTCTTTGGATTCCGGTGAGTGTCTCAGCCCCTCGAGGAATGATGTTTTACAGGGGTGGATGGGTGGAAAACCAGCTATCACAGCACAAAACCCAAAGCCATAGCACTTCTGAGCAGAGCCTGGGAGGAAACATTCCTCATTTGGGTTTGATGATACGTATTTTCTCTGCCATATTTCCTGAGCTTTCCGGCCAGTTGGCAGCCCTGGCCGAATACAGCATTACCAGGAAATTATACGATATCTTGCATTTTAGTAATAAGTGGCACTCTTCCTGCTTTGCAAATCAAAGCATGTAGAGCATTAGAGTCTTCATGGTATCTCTGTTCTTGGGCGGGAATGAAGAAAATAAGCAACGCCAGGTCAGGAGGAGGCGGCCGGCTTGGGCAGAGGGAGGTGTCAGGTTGATCCCAGCTGCTTGCAAGTGGCTGAGGGCTCTGCCCATGCTCCCAAAACATGGCAGCTGCTCCATCACCCTCCGCAAAATACCCGGTGGTTTGGTGAGCCCCGGCCTCCTCCAGGTATCCCCTTAAAACAAATTTGCTACCGCGGAGCCTCGGGACATATCTGCATTTTTCTACAGCCAAGGAACACCGTGCGTGAAGCTAATCCCCTGTGCCAAGAACCGGCGAGGCAATGGCACGCAGAACTACAAGGTTAAAAAATGCCATCAGGAAGCAGCAGCCGGGAACCATAAATACCTTTCAAGCAGTCCTTAGGCACATCAGGAGATGAGCAAGCAAAGCAACTGGAATTTATAAACTTACATAATTAATTTTTCTTTGCAGGGAGAACAAACATTCCCATGTTCCAGCTCTCTCAGGGCCTTTGACAATCGGGCTCCTTTCTATAAATAATGTTATGTAAGTTTATACATTTCAATTAGTGCTTGTTCTAGTCTCTAGCAGCCCAAGGATGTTTTCACTCCAGTTTATTATTTAGGCTGTGGATAGATCATTTTGCCTTGGTGCATCTATAATGTGATTTAAATTAAGATGCTTGCAAGCATCCTAATAGTAATGAAACAGTCTCTGGAAAACATTGGCACGTCCCCAGTGGGAGTGAAAGAGAGAAATGAGCTTTACATTGCAGCGTCCGACAAAATGTCTGCACCCTCCTCTGCGGGGCAGGAGCAGCGTTTCTCTGTCGGAGGACATGGCCTGCGAAGAGCAAGTGCTCCTACCTGGGCTGCGCTGCGGGGCCACCAGCAACACGAGGTAAAGGCCACGGATGGTGGGGTTTTTTTCCACAGCAGGAACATCTCGGAGTCATCCTACAGCCCTGTAAAACACGCTGCAATCAGAGCCTGCAGAAATGCTTAACCCTGGCGGCTTAATCCCCAGCCATTGCAAATTAGTACAGCTCCATTAACTTCAGAGGACTATTTACATGGGGGAGGTTAAATACGCACAGGATCAGGCACCAAAGCTGCAGCAATTTCGTACGTGGGGCAGCGGTTTACTAATTTACAAGGCTACATCTTGTCTGTGCTGCATGCTGGTTTCTGGAGTTTTATTTATTTATAGTGAGCACATCCACGTCAGAGGGATTTCTCCATCGAGCAGCATGAAGAAAACCCCTCATTTACTGATCTCACTCCCTAATGCAGGAGGTATCTTCCCTCCAGGTCATTTTTCAGTAACCCATAGGAATGAGGCTTGGATATTAAAACTAGATATGTGGCTTATTTTGTTTCCCTTTGACCTGTTTTTTTATTTCAGAAGTTTATCTGCAGATCTTACAATAACAAGATAAAAGCTCTTGTATCTCCTGCTTTGATATATATTGTAATTCCAATACACTGGGGGCCACATCCTGCACCCCAGGTGGTAGTGCTGGTCTCCGCTCACTTCAGTGAGGTCTGGGCGGCAACGGGTGTGTGTAACTCAGCACTGCGGCACCGCAAATAGCCCGTGGCCTCTGAGGTGGCTTTTACGAGCATAAATAAACACAAAAAGGTTACAGGGAAAATGCTGAGGCCCGGGGGAAATCAGATGAGCACCTGCGAGAAGCCATCAGCAGCCGGATGGCACAGGGCAGGAGCTTCCCAGCTGGGGAAGCCCGACATGCTGGATGGGTGCTTGCACCCAGGGGCGGGTGCAGAGGGTGGAAACGGCAGGATTTGTGACTGCTGTCCTGCCAGGGCGCCCAGAGAGCGGGCACAAAAATGAGGTTGCTCTGCGTCTCCCTCTGGATAAGGCCTGACAAGTGCCTTGGAGGGAGCTTCAAAACGGCCCAGTTAAGTCCCAACCGGACCCTGCAGCCCTAGGAGTGAGCCATCACTGCCCCCCTGAGACTGGGCCTCGCTCCCCACCCTGGTTTTGGAGACCCTTCTCCTTGTGCCACCCAAAGGAGGAGCCCTCAGTGAGGAGCGCTAGCCCCACTGTGCCAACCGCCGCTGGTCTGCAATCCCCACGGCCCAAGCCGGATTTCGCTTCAGCGGCGGCTGCAAGCGCTTTGCCAAATGGTTGGGAGTGTCTTGAAAAACCTCCTGCGCATGGTGTTGGCATAGTTTTCTCTGCTTACTAACCTGTCACTGAGAAAACGGCTAGCTTCGATGTCAGCACTCTTACATATAGAGGGCTGGTTTTAATGGGAGTCACCTTACCCAAGTTGGCACTGCAAGAGTCTGAGGGAAATCATGCGGCGCAGCCTCATCCAGGACGTGCCTAAAGTCAAGGCGGTTTAACGAAATCTAAGTTACAGGTGAAGACCGGTGGCTTTCCCACAGCTGGGATTTTGCTGGTGCTTAAAAGCTGCATCTGCTAAAAAAATAAAAGCAAAATGGAAGCGGTTTAGCTGAAGGGGGTCCAGTACATTTTTTTTCCTAAGTGTAAACAGTTTTCTCACCGTCAAAGAGACTCGGCTGCGGCCTCTGCTGCCTGGCAGTTTTCAGTTCTGCAGCTCTTGCTGCAAAACGCTGTGGGATGCCTCCGAACCAAGGTGAGGAGAGGTGTAAGGGGCTCACGTTTCCAGTACACCAAAAAAAAAGAGATGTTTTGTACATAGCGGTTTTGTGTTGTTTGCAAGATAACGGTTGCCTGGTTTCTGCTCGTGCCGAAGTTGAATTTCAGGTGGGTTCTCCCTCCTCTTGCCTGTGCTGCTGTGCCTCGTGTCTGCAAGGAAAGGGAGCCTTGCTGGGAGGAAAAGGCTGTTAGTTACTGCAGCCTTTGTCTGAAAAAGGCAGGTATGTCCTTCTAGGGCAGGGAAACAGTGACTTTAATCCAAGCAGCTCAGGCAGTAATTATTCTTGCCAAATGTGAATCAATACAAGCACAATGCAGCTCTGCCCACAGGTTGCAAATGACAGCACACAATGTAGCAGGGGTGAGTTTTTTTGCCACCATCGCTTTCCTGCCCTACTTTGCCTGCAAGAGCGAGCTACAACGCTCCAGAAAAAAAAAAGGAAAAAAAAAAAACCCAAAACCAAAAAGTGTTGCTCTGGGATACATGGATGGATGTGCCAATCTCTTCAAACTGAGTGGGTTTGCCAAAGCTGAAGATAACCACTCGCATCTCCCCCATCTCACCAAGGCACAAAAGGAAAGTGGAGCAAACCAGCACCAGCTCTGTAGCGGTTGCTCTTGCTGCACTAGTTTGCACGCGTGTATCGGGGGGGAAAGTGGGGAAAATTACTGTCTCAAGGGCCCACTGAAATGTTGTGTTCACATCACCAGCAAGCCTTGCTGACAAACCTCGCCCACCCTGGGCCAAGCTGTGCGCTTAGCTGAATTCCAGGCTCAAACCTTTGGGTGGGAAAACCCAGGTTCATTCCTGGAGGAACTGAGAAGCTCCAGCTCCAATTGCACGTTGCCTTTGCATTTTTTCGATTTTTCTTATCTCCAGTGTTTGAAAATCAGGGGCTGCTGCTGAAGCGCTTGCATGCTGCAGGAACAATCTCCAGGCTCCCGTTATTTAAATTTTAACTTCTTATCTTGTATTCTTATCCTCCTTGGTCACAGAAGCATGCTCAGGTTAGTCCCATGCTTTCCAGGTGTTCCCTAGTCTGTCCACAAAAATCAGATAGAGCTGTGACCTGGATAAGCTTTGGCCCATCACAGAAAACTAATTCCAGCTGCGCTGGCCTTACGGGAGCATTTGATCCAGGAGAACAAGGTGAGTATTTACAAGAGGGAGGCTGGGAAGCATTTTAGTACCTGTGTGCCTGCAGCCAGCAGGATTTTTGGCCCAAGTGGTGGGTGCACACTTTGGAGCAGGGGCTGTGGTGCTGAGAGACATCATTAATATTACGGGATGTGGTGTGAGGGGTCTGGGCCAAGCACTTCCACAATGTAAATAATGACCTGCCATATTGGACTTACCGGTGCTCCCTGTGGAAAGGAGCTAGTCAGCGTTTCGGATGAGACAAGTGCTGGTCCTTCATGGCGAGCTGCCATGAGGAGACCGTGTTCCCAAGGGTGGCTGCAGGCAGGTACCTGGGAATCCTGGGCAATACACAACTTCAAGGGAAAATCTGGTGTCTGCTGCTTTTCAGTAGCTGGGGGAGGATCCGCCTGCAGCTGCTGCGATGAGCCCGGGGAGCCGTGGTGGGACAGGACGTGCTGCAATGCAGCTCCCCTGGGAAAGCACCCCACAGCCGGGCCCCGTCTCGCCGCAACCTGGCTGCATCTGACTTCTCTCACTTTACCACTGTGGAACAGGAACAGAAAGATAACCTTGAAGATTTTATAACCTGGGACTTGTTCCTCCTTCTCCTTTGCTCCTGGCAATGTACCAATTATTAATTAACAGGCAAATACTAGAGAGAAGGCCAGTGCACATAGCTCATTTCCATAGCTGTAAACACAGTAGCCCCTCAACCAGGTTTTGTTCCAGTGAATCCAATTGCTATGACAGCAATGAATAAACAGCCTGGAAAAAACAGAAGTTATTTTGAATTTGATAAAAAATGAGAGCTGAATCATTTTTAAAGACTCCCTTTCCTGGCTGTTGTGAATATCGCACTACCTATGGAAAAACTCATGCAAGAATTTGTGTCACCAAGTGACACACCACCAATGCCCCGAACATGCAATTTCCCTGTCACCAGCCCCTGAGAAATGTTTGATGCTCTGCAACTCACTGGGAAGGGCCCTGTCCACACTGGGTCTAACAATTTGCATCACGATGCTGAGTGAAGGTGGTATTTTTGACTATGTAGGCAAAAAAGTTATTCCACATTCTGACCAAATTAAAATGTGCACGTACCGCTGACAACAGCTGCAATCAAAAGCATTTGCTCCCTTTCTCAGGAGGAAAAAAAAAAAAAAGCAAAGCAAGAATTTACTACGGTGCCCGTAACAAAGCTTGGCTTTACAGACCTGAAACATGAAAATCCTACTCACTTTCTAATGAAGCAAACTGCAGAACAACTTTAATACCAAATTTTTCAGGGCTTCCTTCGTTTCATCCACACAACCAGCCATCCAGGAGAGGTTGTAACACCCGTGTTTAGATGCAGACCCTCATGTCCTGCCTCATCCTACCACGCACGCTGGAGGTGGCCCAGGGACCGTACTCCCTGGCAGTCACACCGGCAGGTGTAATTAGTGTCTACTCCATCGCCAGTGCTTTAAAAAGTGTGGTTTTATGAGGCTACTCATTACTCTGGCACCCCACGACCTCTCTCAGCAGCTGGATACAAAAGCCTCTTCCCCAGCAAAGCCCTGTGAAAGCAAAAACATCAACAACAACAGCGAAAGCCTGGGGACAGCGTTAGGAGCAGGTTCCTATTAATTAATGTACCAGGTTGTATCAGGTCATGACACGGGATGGTGGGGCAACAGGTAGATCCACGTCCTCGCTTGACAGTCTTGTTTTCTCCAGTCTCGGTGGCTGTAAGTAATAGGGCTTGCTGAAAAAGGAGAAGGATATATAAAATAAAATGTACATAAATCCAAAAGTGATTGAGGTGCTTTTAAACAAGATCCCTCCCTTAAGCCCTGGCGAGGACAGGGACGTACAGGGAGGTGTCCTGGCCCCCTGCAAGAGCATGTGGGGCAGGAGGGAAGGAGGCTGCTTTGGAGCGAAGCCTGACGGGAAGCAGGATAAGGGGGAGAGTTGCTCCGTGGGATTGATTTGTGCTAATATCAGACTTTATTAAACCTCAGACTGACTGAGGAGATTTGGGGTTTAGAGCTGGAGCCGTTTTCGGGCTGTTGTCGGACGCTGAGGCGCACCCCCTGCCCCAGGATGGTGCTTACTCCTACCGAGACCTGTTAAATGGCAGCATCAGGTAAGAAGCCCCCCCGGGCTTCACACTTTGCCCAGTGTGACTGATGTGCAGACTGGGGGATGGTCGAGCTGCCGGCACTCAGGGGAGTGCGGCTGGAAAGTGAGCTCCTGCCTCACCCCTCGCCGAGGGTTTTAGCTGAACCGAGCACAGCGGAGGCACCGGTCGGGCAATAGTTTGCCAATAGGCTGCGCTCAGTGGCAATGTGGGTTCTGGGTATTTCTCCCCCCTTTCGGCTAATTTTTGAGGCTCGGCTGTCAATTGGATCAGGGAATCTATTTGGATTAAAACACTTCCCCCCCCCCCCCNCCCCCCCCCCCCCCCCCTCCCCTCAGGGTTTCACAACAACAGCCTCGTGACCAGTTGAGTCGGCCGATTACAGAGGAGCCAGCGCAGCCATGGGTGTGGGGGGGAGACATGTCTTTCCCCCAAAGACAGCAGACCATTTCACCGCCGTCCAAACTTTTCAGCTTTAATGTGTTTTTCCAGGCTGCTTAGAACCCAGTGGCAACGTACCACACTGTTCCAGTCGACTTTTGTTTTCCTTTTTTTTTTTTTAATTGATCTCAAAACATATTGTTATGAAATCTCTTGTGCAGTGGAGCCAAGCTCCTGCCTGCCAGACGCTTAATTCTCCTGTCGAGCCTTGTGTTACTTAATGGACAAAGATGCTTGCCGATTTAGGGTAATTCCTCCCTTTGCTGTAATCATCCCATTTTGATGAAAAGGACAGCTTTACTCAGACATGAAGTACATATATAAATGTTTAAAGAGAAATGAAATATGCAATGTCCCCCTCCCGGCACCTCATGGATGGGGACATTCCCTCCGGGCCCCTGAATGAGACTTTGGAGCAGCTCCAGGAGACTCGTTGCAGGTTTTCTCTGGGCCTCCAACATTTAAAGACATGAAGTATGGGGAGCTCAGTATGCACTGTGGATACTCGGGCTGTTTACCAAACCAGCCGTGTTTATGGCTGCGCACGTCAGCTACTGAACCCTGGTGAAAATGGGCGCCGTAAAATGGAAGTGCATAAATGTGTATTTTCGTGGCTCGCAGGGACAGGCTCACCTCTCGCTTTGCAGTGAGAACAGTTTTTAAACGACTGTGCCAGGTGACATTGAGATCCTTGCTGTGGTTGGGCCTCTCCTTATATTGGATTGAGAATGCCGGTGCTAAATATAGAAACAAATGGCATGTGTTCATTTTCTTCCTGTACAGGACAAAAAGCTGAGAGGTTCACAGTCCATGGGAATCGTAAATCTGTCTGCTGGTTGCTATTGATCTGCCTGCGAGGCTGAAGACTGTACTCCCTCGCTGAACAGCACACATTTTAATGTTTTATTTCAGTAAGCATCCTGGCTCTTGGAGATTTCTCTAGTTTTATTTCAATAGGGATGTTTGGCCAGGATTTGTAGTCTCATCAACTTAGCAAGTAAGCAAACAACAATAAGGGAAAAAAAAGAAAAAAAGGGTTGCTAATGAGTGAGTCATGCATGATCAGTATCAGCTCTGGAGGGCAAATTTCCAAAATCTGAAACTCTCAGAAACCTATTTACTAAGGGAGCACGGACAGCCTAAACCAGTCCTTTTCTTCTCCCCCCTGAATTCAGTAACAAAAGCTTTGCAGACCACCACATAGCACTGAGCCAGCTGCAATTATCTTGCTTAAAAAGGAGAAAAGTTTTTAAAAAAAAAAAAAAAGGCAAGTGATACGGAACAGCATTTTTCAGCGTGGTTGGGAGTTCTCCTCCTTTGCTTGATGCCATGTGGAAAAAAACCCAGGAGAAATGAACATTGTCACAAAGATGTTTTGTAGCCCCAACCAGCAGCCCCTGTGGCTGGAGAGGCCACCAGTCTGTAAAACTAGTAGATGTTTACCTCAGAAAAAAGTGTTTCATTTATTGCGGGAGGGAGGGAAGGAGGCACCACCTCGCCTTCTCCTGCCAGGGAAGCTGGCAGACATAAGTGTGTTGGCGTTTGCCTTTCTGCCAGGTCAGGCCTTTCCCTCCCCGTGCAAATGGCCCCCAAACCGGGCGCCCCTCCTCATGGCGGGGGGCAGCTGAGAGCGACACCTCCCTCCTGCACCAATGGTCAGCGCTGCCGTGTTTTGCAGTGAGCGGCGGGTGTCTGCCGACACCTGGGGGACACCAACTCCCCCATCTCGCGGTGTTTTACCTCAGGAAGAGGGTGAGGTATCGAGGCAGAACATGGCGGATGGAAGGGGTGGGGGTGTGTGGGGGTGTGTGTGTGTGGGGGTGTGTGTGTGTGGGGGTGT
>VZSF01010415.1:337083-374012 GCA_013398295.1 Chionis minor
TCGACGTGGGGAGGCGGAGTTGGTGCTGAAACGGTGAGTGTTTTTCCTTTCCAGAGGGGAAAAAAAAAAACACCCCTAAGCGGTAGGTAGGGTTGCTGCAGTGCTGGGTGCTGCTGCAGTGCTCCCCTCGGCTGCAGGAGCCAGGCGACGAGGGGGACAGGGGACACTCGGGGCATGGCAGCGCCCGTCGGGTTCTCTTCGGGGGTGGCAGCGGCGTTGGGAGCCTGGCACAGCTCCTGGGGGGTCAGCTAATTAGCAGGCTGAAGCCGAGTAGGTTAATTATTAATATCTGCGTGGCGTTTGGATTTTGCTGTTAACAGTGTGGTGGCTCTAAAGTCTGGGCTTGGCTGAACCTGAGAGGAATCAGGGCGGGGGGGAAAATCATATTTTCACTCGAGCTGAGCTTGAATATCTCTGCCTTTTTACGAAACGATGCTTTTTAATTTCTTTAAACTTCCTGAGACGCGCTGTACTCCGTCAGGAGGGGACTTCAGGTTACTAGCTGTGATTGTGGCCAAACTGCAGCTTCATTAGTCATCCTGCAAAAATTTATGGTGAAAGTTACTTGAGTAATCCTTGAGTCCGACCTCTCAAAATGCTTGGTGCTGTTAGAGTTGATTATTAAACACTAAAGTTTAGTTTTAACTATGCAAATCAAGCGTTTACTTGGTTTGGTTGCTTTTTTCCTTTTTTTAAAATTTTTTCTTAAATATAACCATTTTGGAGACAGAAAGTGAGTTGGGGGCACAGAAGAGTTTAATCTTGCCGTGGAAGGACGTATGCCTAAAATCACAAGCTAAATATATACTCTGAAAAGTTGTTGAGGAAACATGATTATAGCGTTCTCCTTTGAGGAAACTTCTCGTTGATTATTCCTCCCCTGCCTTAAAAGAGAGACGGCCTCGGATTTCGTTCTCTATCAAAGTTGCTTAAAATGGTTTCGTGTTCTTCTCGCAGTTCCGCTTTTACGTCAGATTTTCGTGCCGTCACGGAGGGGTGTGTGCGGGTGGGGGAGCAGATGACACTCCGGTGAGTGGGACAGTTGGCGCTTTGTTCAGGTGGCAACTGGCTGCTGGCACCGGCAGCCTTGTCACCTTAGGGACCCAGCTTAATGCCTGTTGAAACCACCCGAGGAGTTGCGTTGGCTCCAAATTATTACTGAATGCATGGAGGAAGCAAAGCCAGGAATCAGCTTTTCTCATTGGGCAGATGTAATCTCTAGTGGGGTTTTTTTTTCCATGGCCGCAAACAACTCGAAGAGAACAGACTTTTTAAAAAACAGCATTGCATTGGAGATGGGTTGAAATGCAGAGTGTGTGTTGCATACTTAAAAACGTAACGCTGTCGGTTGGAATCAAAAACTTTTGGCTTTGAAGGAAACCCTGATTTTGCTGCTTGCTTTGGACGTGTGACTTTGTACCCGACACGATGTGCAGTACTGTTGTGTGGCTATAAGGAAACTACAGGCGCTGCCTAAAGCGATGAAAAATTAGAATTTAAGTAAGTTTTTCATCTGTAAACTGGTTTTGCTTGGGGTTTTTGCTCGTTTCTTTTCCCCGTGTGGTATAAGTAGAGGAGGAAGATGGAGGAAAGCGAGGTACAGCAGCAAGGTAGCGCTGCTGAAGGGCCTTGTTTTGAAGGTCATGCATCAGATGACTGGGAGCGCTAGCTGGCTCTCCGGTGCCCTGTCTCATGATAGGTACAACTCGCTGATCTCACTAGAGATTGTTCCTAATGAACACAATGTCACTGGTGGTCAAAGGTTTTGTTATTGTTGCCTGTAAGCTCCTCCTGATTTTTTTTTTTTTCTTCAATACTTCTGGGCGGTGAAGATGCTGCTGAGGAGATCAGTATACGCAGTACTCGCTCAAAAGGCTTTGAGGAAAAATGAGCAGCAAGTAAAATGATTTTGTATTCTGCGCTGATAAACATATGCAGTTGTCTGCGTGAATAAATTACACTGTATATTGGGGGGGGGGGTTGTTTTTAAATGCAGGATTGGAGTTTTTCTCTTCCTGCCTACCCATTGTACTCCACGGAGAACAAAGTCTTTCAGAGGAGTGCTCCTTCATGGTGACTTGTCAATGCCAAGAGCCTTAGCAATTGTCATTTTACTGCCACCTGGTGCGGCTGGTTTTGTAGCGGGACTAGCTCTGATAGTGATTTTTTTTTTTCCTCCTCCCTGTTGGCTGTGTTAAACCACTTGAAGGAGAACAAATGGTGGTGATAAAAGACGGTCTATGTCAGTGCTGTTTGTGTTGAAACATAGGAAGTAGTCATATGTCTCCTACTGCAGCCAATGTTGTCATTATCGCAACAGTCACGAAACAGAGGTGGCTTGTCATTGATACGTGTACTTGACTGAAATCTGCATAGCTGTATTTCTCCAAGGGAACTAAACGAGAGGAAAAAGATTGAACAGCATCAATTAAAATCTGCAGCCAACTTCCTTGGTCACTTGGTCTTTTTCAGCAGACGACTTCATTTTTGACAAATACATGTCAAATTATCTAGTAAAATCTTTGCTTCAGACAGCTTGTGGGACCACAAAGTTAATTACTTGATGGGCTTTTTCTGTGTGCTGTCAGCCTTGTGGGTTTTGATGGAAAGTGATTGGGCAGCTCTGTCAGAAATGCATCAAGGGTGGTTGTTCCAGATCTCTGTATTTTACTGGATTTGGTTATGTTTCCTGCTGTAAAAATCCCATTAATGTCGTCTTTTTCAGTTGAAGCATTTGCACTGTGAATAGTAGAGCCTGGTAGGTTTCTTGCAGGTTTCTCACACGCTTAAAGCTTCTCAAACTGTACAATTCTAAAACTTGCCAAGAATAGGCCAAAGAGGGGGAGGGGGAAGCTGTTGGCAAGAGTTTACTGATTATGGCAGCAAGGTTTTATTTAGTTTGATTGGTGTGTTTTTGTAGAAAGCACAGAATATAGAAAAAAGATGTATTTCATTAAAATAAGGAGCCTTTTAATGTGTCTGGTTTTCATGTTAATGTTTCTGGAAGGCTAATAGGATTGATCACCTTCCAAAAGCTTGAAACCATCTTTATCCCTTTCATACATAGTCGGGTTGGGATTTTTTTCCTACTATGTCTATTTAAGATACTTTCTATTACTCTACAGTATAAGTACAGAAGTAATTTTGAAGCAAGTAGGCATTAATTTGCTTTTCAAATTTAAACTTTTAAAATCTTTTTTCGGCTATACCCAATTTTAACCCCTAATGGTGGTTTGTAAAATAACATATTTTTTTTGTAACCAAAATGTTAACGGCTTAGGAAGACTGTGCGGTTGTTACGGTTGTGTGCATGAGAAATCATGGGATTAGTATTTGATGTTTCTAGTGCATCATAGGCTATATTCAGACGAGTGCTTTTCATGGTTTAGAGAAGAATTTGTGTCCGTGAGTGCAGTTAACAGAAATTTCTAATGTAATCTCTCTGTTATGCAGTGTTCTGACCTTACAAATATATATTTAGATGTTTTTATCAGTCTGCTACTACTTCACAGTTGCATTGCATAATACTTATGTGCTTAAAAAAAGGGCAAAAAATAACCAAGAAAAGATGATGATACAGTGAAATACAGGCTCTTCCCATAATTTTAGTACAGAGTGAAAAAGTCACTAGCTGAAAATTGGGGAATAAATAACGTGGATCTGTGCAGGCACATTTTGCTTTTTACGTAGGAAGAACTGACAGGTATCTTGGGCTTGATCTTGTACTGCTTTTGTGTCTTTTTTCACCAATTTCCTTGGGCCTTTTAGGATTTAAAAGATGAGTTGAGTAAACCTCCCCAAGTCTCCAGATCATGTAAAACCCAGTGAGGAGATCGGGTCACTAAAATGTCTTGTGATGAACTGTGCGAAAGAATGATTGAAATGATGTCTCATGAGAAGCAATTAGCATTTAAATAAGGAAAAAGAATCCCAGTGTGTGATGGGTGTGGTGCTGAGATTCGTAGATGGAGAATTGATGAGACAATTTCATCAGCAGTTGGTTGGGAAAGCTTTGTTGTTTGAGAGAAGTACAATAGCAAGAAAAGCATTTAACTTGGAACTAGTTTTGCTCATCTTTGTAAATAACTTCTGAAACTTAGCAGCTGCTTCATCTTAAGCTCACAGAAGAGCTACTCTGAGTGAATTGACTAAATGAATTCATTTGGAAGTCAACCATCTAAATCAAATGAGCAAGAAATCTTGATTTTTTTTTAGATTTTTTTTTCTGTGGGTGACTAATTTTATTATTTTTCTCTAAAAGATTAATGCTCAGTGGTTTATGAACCACTGGTTTATGAGAGGATAAGCATATTTGTATGGCATTTGGAATAGCGGTGTGCTATTGACTGCTCTTGTGTCATACCAAGGCGTGCCTGCGTGTGGGATGCTCAGCTCCCTGCTGCAAATCCACCCCTTTTCCGCCTGCACCGGCTTTCCCGCTGGTGGCATCATCCCTCGGTCTTCGAGGGGCTCTGTTGTGCCTGTGTGTAGCTGTTTGTGCAGCTGCATGGCATTGAGGAACCAAGTGGGTTGAGAAATAACTTTTCTGTTTGTGTGCGGGGCTGGATGTAATGTAATAAATACGAGCTCTGCAAATATGGGAATCCGTGCACTGGGGAAGGGTGGGATTTTCTAATTTGGTTTAAGGAGCGGTGAGGCTGAGTGTCAAGACTGTACCCTGAATTTAGCACTGTTTCATCTTACTTAAGCAGTGATATTTTCTTTTTAATCTGGTTTTTGAATGTTAGAAAGTAACATTAGAAAGTGGTAATGGAAGGCTGTCTTTGGGGTGGGGAACGTTATTGCAAACTGACTGCTGATTTGCTTTTGAATAAAAACAATTAAAAGACATGCGAAACAGCTTAAAGTTGCCTACTCAAACCGCTCTCAAGTGTAGTGGGTACTGCACTGGTGTGCAGGTAACAGGTACAGAAGTTCCTACTGGGATTTAGAAGCGTCTAATCGGGTTAAGTGCTTTCTGCCATTAACAAAAATGGGAGTTAGCTGCCTAACCTGCTTAAAGATCTCTTGCAAAATCCTCCTGGTACTTACATGCATCTTTAGCTGCCTAGAACTGATAGGGAAATTGTTCTCTTTTCCTTAAACTTGATAGGCTGGAATGAGATCTGTGTATCTTACATTTTACAAATTTGAAGGAGGAAAATGAACTTCCCTACTTCGAGCTGCATTGATTTTTTTTTTATGAACTTTAATGTAATTCTTCAGAAAGATGAAAAACTTTTTTCCTGTACTTGTTAATTACGCTTGAAACCAACACCAATTAAAGGTGAAAATCATTTTAAAATGTAGGTTTTTGCATTCTTAAACATTTATTTAGTTCAGTACTGTAAATTTCAGAGGCAGATCCCGGAATTCTGACCTGAATATTCACAGTATGAATTTGGTTTGAATTGATTTTGTTTGACTGACTGCAGGGAAACATGGCTTGAGATGGCTGGGAATGTTATCAGCCCAGGTGAGTATCCCATTGCCCAGCCACTGGCTGCAAAGGCAGCATCTCCTGGAAGTCAAATTGAAAAGCAGCATCTGTTTACTTTTAACCCAAAAGCAGAACGGTCATTGGGGGCAGTACCCTCATCAGACATACCAAGTTGTCACATCCTTGCTTTTGAAACAGTTTTTAGTAGCGTGGCTTACATCTGGCAGTCTAAGATGGCCAAGAAGACAAAGCAGGGGTAAAATTTTGTTGAAGTGTGGTGCTTAAAGGACGGTTTTGTTAGTTGTCAGTAGCAATTACTGGTTTTAGGATAAAGCTGGGAGAGATGCCAGGAGGAGATGAATTGTGTTGTTTGTGGAAACTGTGGTTATCTGCATCTTGAACAGGTGTACTAAATCACCTTTTTTTTATTTCAAATGCAGCATAAGAGTAAGAAGTAAGATGGCGCCTCTCCAGCAGGCTTTATCTTTTCAAATATCCATCGCAAACCTGACCGATGCTTTCAACATACAGCCCGTTCTTCATCGTGTATTACCAGAACTAGCATTGATCCACTGCTAAATATCTGGGAGGAAGGCAGCTCGTTATCTGCTTTCTTAGCTTTGTGGTAATTACAGGAAGATAACACTTGAGCAGACCACAGTAGGAGTAGCGGAAATGGGTGGCTTCTACTAGTCCAATAGCCAGCCAACAGACTTGAGAAACACAAACCCCAGGATGTGTCTTGTTATGGTTGAGGTTGCCTGAAGGCTAGCTGCTTCTGGTGGGCCACTGCTGGTGCTCTTTGGGACCTCTGTGGGTGAGGAGCAAGCATCCCTCTGAGATGGGAACGGGAGGAGCAGTGAGGGCTGCAGCGGACAAGTGCTGGTACGTGAAAGCTTAAGCTGATTGAAAATAGGATCTGCTGCGGCCTTGGATTTGTGAGTCTTCCCTCTCCTCCACTGTTACCGTTGCGTGGTCAGCACGGTGGCCAGCAAGTTGAGTCACGTGAGCCAGCTGAAAACTAATTGGTTTTTTTATTGATATGTTCTTTATTGTCCTGTTCAGCTCCCTGAACTGACTTAACGACGGTCAAATCAGTGCAAAGGTGGGATGGGACTGTGCAGCTTATAGTTAAAGGGATAAATTACAGGAATGTGTCACCCGTTCCTGAAACTGTTTTAAACTACTGTGGAACTGTACCCGCCAATTTGTAATCCACGTGGTCAGTGACAATTATTTTTCATCCAAGAAAGATTTCTCTGCTGCCACTCAGTTAAACCTCTTCTCTTGAGTCTTTATTATTTGGTCAAGCTGAAGCCTGCTCAAAGGCACACAAAACCCAAAGTTTGTAAATCAGAAGCTGGCAGCTCTGGGTTATTCCTAGCAAATTGCACAATGTAATTCTAAAGCTTGAACTGACCTTAAAATGATGTGATTTTTTTTGTTTGTTTGTTTTATTTACTGGATTGGGAAAAACAGATCACTTTCACTACTGCAGGCCCTCAAATACTAAGGTATTAAAATTTAATATGAATTTTCATAGCAAGTTGAGCTCTTACCTTCAGTTGTCAGCATGAAATCTCAATTACCAAAAAAAAAAAAAAAACCAACCCAAAACCAACAGCCCAAATCCTTTTTACTGTTAAAGAAACCAAACTTTTCTGATCGCAAGCTATTTTGAACGTGTGGTGAGGAACACCTTCATAGATGTTTAGGGTGGCTGCAGCTATGCCAGATAGAATGTTAATATTAGAAAAATGTACTAATTTATAGGGATACTGCCATGGAGTAAATTGCCTTTTGTAAGCGTGGTGTACGTGTGGAGCTCTGTTGCTCTTTTATGTTAATATTAGAAAAATGTACTAATTTATAGGGATACTGCCATGGAGTAAATTGCCTTTTGTAAGCGTGGTGTACGTGTGGAGCTCTGTTGCTCTTTTATCCCTGTGGAAAATCAGGGCCAAACTCAAGTAGTTTATACCAGTGGAAAAACTGGAATATGCATTACACCTGGGATTGAGTTTACAGAAGGTTTTTCATAATTTTTCTTGCATATACCTTGGTCTTCTATAGGAGCACCTGAAACAATTCAAATACGAACTGAACATTCTTTCAGCCAATCCAAGGAGTTAATTTTAACAGGTAAAAAAAAATATTTAGGCCTAACTTGCGTTGAATTCGATAGGTACACAATATTTAAGTATCTTGTTAATGAAACCCAAACCTGTTGTGAGACACCTAGAATAACTTAAAATGTAGACAGGGTTGGGATGATCTGAGTGATTTGCTGGTAGCTGACTTTCTAATTAAAAATGGATGAAAAAATAGATCACTCTCCAGTTGAAGGTTTTGTGATTTCATCAGTTTGATTCAGGATCAGAAGTGTTTGCTTTGAGGTAGTGGAGATCTGGTGGCATCTCTTCCATCTGTAAGTGTTCTGTCAGGCAGGGGTTTCAGGTAAACGGGTTTTAATGAAATTGAAAATAAGGTTTTATTGTCTGAGTTACTTTGTAAAGGTAACTTGATGCAAAATTTGGGGGTGTTGCTGCAGTATTTCTAAGCAGCAATATAAAGTCAAGAAAACTTTTGTTTCGTAGATGTTAGTTTAAATAGCGTACCTTAAAAGATGACCTTCTGGTAACTTCTCTTTCCTCCTGGAGCAGCTATAGAGAGGGAAGCACCTGGAGTTAGTCAAAATAGTGACAGGAAAAATAGCAGTAGTAAGTAAACTTACTCTTAAGCTTTTGGGATTCTGAAACTCGGAACTTGCCATTCAGCAGTAAATGAAAGGGCTGCTCAGTCTTAATACCGCAGTCGAAAGCTCAGCTCGGTAGTCTCAGGAGAGCAATCAAGCAGGCTATTCGGGGTAGGGAGTTTTGGATTCTTATTGTGCTTTTATAAACTTTAATGTAGCGGGGATTTCCCCACCTTTCTGTAGCAGCTTCTGACAAGTTAACTTTGTGAGGTTCGTCTTAGCATAACTGCTTTGAGCAGTGCCTTTAAACTCCTGCTGTCTGATTGCTCTGAGAAGCAAGACTCTGCAGAGAATAAACCTGCTGACATTAGGCAGGAGTAGTCTGAGGAATTTAAACGTTCGTAGTGCTTGCGGATCCCTTCAGATAGCTGCAGGGTCTGCCTGCGTGCACCTGGAGGAGCTGCCTTCAGTGATAATCTAATGGTCTTCTGACAGCCTTGCAGGTCGGTGTCCTTGGCTAGTGAAGACTGATTCTTAATCCGTGTGATTTGGAGTCTCGATGAGACCCGGTGATGAAGCGTGGTCAAATGCTTATGCTGTAGAACCACCTTGTTGGAACACGTTGTCTCTCCTTGGTTGTGGTTGACTTGGAGAACGTTTGAGAGGCTGCAAGTGGAGTCTCGCCTTGTTCTTTTGCTTCAGAACGGTGTCTCGTGTGGGGTGCGCGATGGCTTTACCGTCTTTGTGCCTCCCTTCTGTAGGAATTGCACAGGGCTTTTTTGAAGCATCTGACTACAATATTTGGAAGTTGCCCTATGGATCGCAGGAAAAAAATGAGGTGGTATAACTTAACATAATAAAGCCATTTTGTGTGTATTTACACGGTGCCAGATGACAGTCACTGTCAGCCTGTGTAGAGTTCAGTCTTTACCTGTTCTGTAGTTGAAATAATAACTTCTATTCTGCAAGCCAGCAGTGGTTCGCAAAACTGGGCTGTGAGTTACAATTCCGGATTGTATTTAGAGAAAATGCCATGTATTTTATGTACCGCTGCACTTAATATTCTATAAAGCATGAAGTTATGTTTTCTTGCATTTCTAAGATTCATATGTTTTTCACAGAATTGCTCAAAGAATACCAGGTTGGAAGGGAGTTTTTATGGATTTTTTTTTAATTTATGAAGTAGTAAATGCAACAGTGATGTTTGTTAGTTTCCACCTTATATGCTATTGGAGGCTATTGCTTAATTGCTGCATTCAGTCCAGTGTTGTAGGAAACATAATCCACATCGGCTTCTTGGAATGTCACCCTTGTAATATAGTAGCTGCAGTAAGAATGAATGAGAAGGGAGCTGTTCCGATGTGGACTACTGCTTTAGTGCTTGAAAAGTCAGTCAAGGTTTAGAAACGTATTCTTTCATTTTCACTCTAGTTTTCCCTTAGCTGATGGCAAAAGTTTGGGTTGTTGAAAATAGTTTCCGGGCCTCGTTTCGATGACTAAAACAAGGGGCCTTATGAGTATGACATTACAATGCTTCAAAGATTTTTATCCAAGCCAGTTAAATTACCATTGGATTGAACAGTACATATTCATTAAATCAGCTTGTCTTACTTCAGTGTATTAACTACTAAAGAAAAAAATAAATTTAGAAGAGCTTCTGTAGGATACTGGATTAAATGCCATACGGGGTGAGACATTTTTTGTGTGGGGAAGTTGCAGCAGTTTATATCTTTCCCTTTTTTTAAACACGGTTTCAGTTGGGAAGTAGGGTTTTTCACGCATCTGTGTGCAGAGATATGTTTATTCAGCATATTTTTAGAAGCTGGATCTAACTCTTATCCCTGTGACTGCGAATGTGATGTGCCAAATGAATTGGGAATGAGCGATGCGGTTATTTCCTGAAGTCTGTAGGTAGCTCCGGTATTGCTGCCCCTGCAGAAGTTTTTGTTGTAATTGGAGGGGGACAATTTAGAACTTTTCCGAGAACTACCAGTGAAGCTGAGAGGTGTTATTTCAAAGCGAGAATAAGAGCATATTTGAAAATCTTGCTGTAGGACTGGGGCTACAAATGGGCTATAGGAAAAGGAGGGACAGTGGGGAGCTTCCTCGCTATGGCAAGGGTGCTTGAGGTTTGGAGATCATTTTCTTTCATGTAGGAGGCTTCAGTTCTTCTGTACCAGTTTCAGACTTGGAAAGATAATGTGCCAGTTGAATTTGGAACCTATAAGATAAATCAGTGGGAGAGCTGATGAGGGCCTAACTTCATTATCATAGCTCCTGGAAAGCTCCTTTGTGAAACAGCTGAGTACACGGATGAGGCTTAGGGGGAGTAGAAAATGGTGAGTAACAAGGAAGCAGTACCTTTAAGGCAGAGGGTGAATTGAGCCGATGACCAAAAAATGTTTGTTTCATTGGAAGACTGGCAAGTGTCTTAACAGTCCTCTCTCCCACTGTCAGTTTCAGATTGATTTTAATATTTATGAGGATTTTACTACTTCTTTTCATCAGTCCCGTCTCAGCAAAGAGAGGGGCAGAATCCAGCTGGAAAGGAGTTACGATAAGCAAAGTAACTTTTGAAGTGTAGCACAAAACTGATAAAATTGTCTGTGATTTTGTGCACTTTATATGCTTCGTTCCCTTAAATTGTAGGGCATGGTCTGGGAGTAACTGGGCTAGGGAAGTGTAATATTAGGAGGCTTCAGGGCCAGTTAATCTTTTTACCAGACAGCCAAAAAAAGTGTTAATTAGTGATAATTTTAGTGATAAAATTTGTGGGTGCTAGAAACTGAATTGAGAAGATCCCACTTCATATGGGTCACAAGACAATGATGACTTTCCTGAAAAATTAAATGGCAGGAGCTCAGCATCTCTCCCATGAGGGTCTTGGACAACCAGTTAGATGAGTGGATGTTTTAAATGAGAAAGCTTTCTAAGCTGGTGGGAGTATCCTGGGATATGTGTGGGAAAGTATCCTTTCTCAGATTTTGTGGTTACTTTGGAGTAATTCTGTCTCCTTATGTTCAGCAAGGCTGAGTATACAATCTGGCTTGCGCCTTATACAAAGCCCTGTTGATATATAAGCTCTAAAGAAGTCTCCACAAGTTCTTATTTGTGAGCTTTAAGTACTAAATGCCTTTTTTTAATTGTTGCTATATCAAAAATAACCTAACAGAAGGGGGGGGCGGGTAGAGAAGGTTAGTCAGAAATGTAAAATAGTTCCAGAAATAAAATGGCCAGGACTTCTTGTGGCCAAGGACCAGAGGACAGATAAAGGTTTGTTTTATTTACTTATATATATATATATATTTATATGCCACAACTGTATAGCAGTTGTGCATAGAGAAAATAACAGTAGTATTTTTTTATGTTATATTTTCTGAGGCTTCCCCTCTTGCATGGTAAGAGAAAAGCAAGTCATTCCAAGTTCTTGTGTGGAAAAATTGAGTGGAATTCATAGAAGTTGAAAATATAAATTAGCTGGAAGAGGGATTAGACAAAGTGAGATTAGGTTCAATAACAGTAATTAAATGCGGTTCAAATGCAGTTCCTGGCCCTCTAATACCTTACTACAGAAAACCAGGGGACTTTTACTAGAGAAATGCTTCACTGCACCGTTGGGTTTTTTGACTGTGGGTTTTTTTGATGGTTTTGGTTTTTTTGTTTTGTTTGTTGGTTTGGGGTTTGTGTTGTGCCTTTTTGGGGTTTTTTTGAGCAAAATGCGCTGAAGATAACTAGTGGGAAACAGAATGTGAAGTTAGATTGGCTATTATTCAAATTCTCTATAGTTCTTTATGCCTCGGGCAGTGTTTTGGGAAAATACAAGCACATCCTTCCCCAGCCTTGCTGTTTACTTGGACCTTGAACTTCCATGCCCAAGTTGCACTGGTGTCTTTTGGTATTAAAATATTGGAAGAGTAGAATTTCTCCCAAATCTAAATAATGTGCTGAAAGATGGCTCAAAGCAGGTATACGCAATTGATTGAAACTAATGTTAAATTAAACGTTAATTGCTCTGAATTTCATTGCAGTTGTTGATGCTTTTTTGTAATGTGGTGTTATGTTGGTAACTTTCCTCCAACTGGGCGCATTGTTTCAGGCTGCGGTGTTTGAAGAACACAGAAAGCATTGACTGTTCCTCAGTGGTACCCACTGTGACCTGCGTCTGCAGAAGCAGAATACTGATATCTGTTGAAAATTTGCCAGTTCTTAAGATGTTCTTAGTTACTATTGTGTAAAAGTGGACTTGTGTAGAGTTCTGAGGGGGGGAAAAAAGAGATGTGATTGTGTGTAGTTAGAAAAATAAATAGGGTTCAATTTCTGTGAGGCTGGAAATAGCACAGACTTTTTAGAACAGCCTTAACATCTTCATGTTGTAAAACTGTGTTGTTGCTCAATCCAGGAAACTCTTGTTGACTCACTGAGCAGAAATGAGGTACTAGGAGAACTGCTCCATCTCATAGGAGGTCAGGGCGGCTGCATATGGCTTGTGATGTGCTTAATAATAATGAAAAAAAAAAATCTTCAGAACTGTTGTGTCACTATTGCTAACACTGCTAGAAGTTGCGGTGCATGTGCAACTGCTATAAGGGAGATCGGGCTTTAAAATGAAGTTACACGGTGAGATCTGAGTCTGCCCTAGCCCCAGTTGTAGCTAGTCTCTGCGAAGAGAGAAGGGTGGCAGTAACTGTTAGTATACCTGAATTACAGCTTCGTTTTGCCAAATTCCTGGTAGTTTAGTCGTGAACCAGTAGAGTGGTAGGTGTAATACCTGCCAGGTAATAAGGATTATCTTATCTGTTGTCAGCCCCAGTGAATAAATGGACTTTTAATGCTTGGGTTTGGCAGTCAAATAATGTAGACAGGTTACTCAGCCCACTTAGAAAATACAGCATAACCCCTGTCCTCAGTAGAAGATAAAGGTATTTGCAGTTAAAGGTCACGGCTCCTGTCAGACTTGAAGGAGGTGGAAAAGTTACGTGTTTCACCTTGCATCTGCGCGATTTGTTCCAAGGCTGGAGTTAGGTGACTGCTGGCAGCAGGGTACGACATTGTCATGGCCATGATACTAATTAGCTTCTTGTCAGAGAGCGGTTCTGGATCCGGAGCCAAGGCTCAGTTCCTGGGGTGTTGCCATCCCTGCTGAAGAGGGGAAGATGTGTCTGCTCCCCTTCTCTCTGCTGCCTGCTGCCGCTGTGGCTGCGGCGGTGCTTATCTGCTGTGCATATCTCTGGTCATTGTTAGTTTTCTGCTGGGTTGGTGATGTGAACTGATGTACGGAGCGGCCTGGCAGAGCACGAGAGCGTGGTGCAAGGGACAGATTGGGCCTGAGTTCTTGGAGTCGGAAAGGGAGGAGGAGGAAGCCTCTGTCGAACGGAGTCATCGGGCTATTAGATCTGTTCAGGTACTTGTGGATCCACAGCCTGGAACTGCTGGAAGAGGCGAGGGTGGAGGCGGGTAGTCTGGTGAAACCTATTGTTTTTCTTCCATTCTGGGGTTGTGTGAGTGTGCCTAGGTTTGGTTTAGCGCCTTCCTTTGCTGCTGTGGCTGCGTCTGCTGGGGGAGCACTTTGCTGGCGAAGGAATGCTTAGGGTGGGGAGGAACACCTACCCCCTGAGGTAGTCCGCATCGTGTTATCTGATCTCCCTTTCCCAGGGGAATTGTTAGTTGGCAATGCTAAATAGTCAATCAAGTTGCTTTAAGGCAGTTCTGCTTTGGGTGGTTTGCTTAGCTGCATGTCTGGATGATGTGCTGCCGTGGAGACTGCTCGCCGGTAGTCACAGCTTGCTGCTACCGAGCTTTCATGTTGAGACAAGATTAATAAATATAATTCATAAGTAAAAGCATAAAGGAAGAATATTTTAATAGTAAAGGACTGGTCTTGGAGGGAGGAAATTGATGTTGGTGATCTAGAAACACCATTTAAACTTATTTTTAAATAGAATTGTGGCCTTGAAAACAGCTGTTGCCTTACTTGTCTTCTGGTTGCTGAAACTTTCCTTCTTAATGTTATAAACGGGAATACCATGTTCCCATCGTGTTGCTGGGAGGGTTTGTGGGTATTCCCATGCTGGGCAGCGGAACGCAGCATGGATCACCGTGCCTTTCCAATGCGAGCTTAACACCCCTGCGGTCTTCGGGGTTGTGCTGTGTGAACCGACTTGCTGACCTGCCACTGCTTTTAAGGGTCTTTGCTGAGCAGTGTTGTTGTTGGTTGTGCCGTGCCCGGTGGTGGTGCTGATGAAATTTGCTCCTTTGTTTGGAAGGGAAATGATGGAGCCCTTCTGCGATAACACGTAATGTCTTTTAAGGTGTTACGTTTTAAGTAGTCACCAGCAATCTGTCTTGTTGCATAATTTATCATGGGCTTCGGTACCTGAGAGTGAGGAAGATGACTTTTCTGTCAGTATTAAGACACATAAGGTAACAGATGCTTTCCCTTTTCTAGCTCCCTGCTGAAGGCTTGTCCTTCATTTTTGGGCTGTAGCTGTACTATTAGTGCAAGGAGGAGCCTGGAAGGGATATTTGTCTCTCTGCAGAGACTGAGGTGGTGCGTAGAGCCCTGCAGAAGAAGCTTCAGCATACAGCGGTTGGGCATCTTGGAGGCTCCACTGGTTAGGAACATAAACATCAACAAAAATCAACAAATATGATCAATATTTGGTGTATGAATATATGGTTCTTTGATACTTAGGTTGCTATATAGATAGAAGCCAGGAATAAAAGAGAGTTCTACTCATTTAGGAAAGTGGCGTTCCTGACGTTGTCTTATGATAATCTCGGTTAATGTGTAAGCAAGCAGTTAATCCTCTGGTATTTTAAACACTCAGTGTTTTTTTTTAATATAAGCAGAATGAAGTTCTGACTTCTCTGGAAAGAGGGTTTTTTTTCTTGCTTCATTGGTAAAATTGGTAGGATTTGCCACTTGCTTTCATGCTTATTCATGCCTTCTATGTTTTGATTACCTTTCCAAAAGAGCACCTGCCTGTCCTACCTTGAAGGTTTTTACTATCATCCATGCTGACATCACCAAGTTAAAGGAAGTAGCACTTTGCTTAAAAACTGTAGGAAGGAGAGACAACTTAGTAGTTTCGGGCAGTGGCCAGCGTCTGCCAAAATCTAGATCTTGAAGCAAGTTCCAAGTCTTCAGAATTCCTGTTCGGATTGATTATAGGCTGCACTCACTGACTGCAAATCTCGGTGTGTTTGGTTTTGACATCTTGCTGTAGAGGACTAGTTAGTACATCATCTGAGCTGTGTTTCATTGTCTCTATCCTAGAGAGGATTGCTTTTTTCCTGAACTTCTAAATATACTTTGCTTTTTTAGGCACTGCTTTGCAACATCTGCCTCTTTCTCTTGCCTTTTTGTCTCCTATAGTTAAACCTCAGAGGTTTAAGCTTATTTTTGTGCAGTGATGTCTTAGTAGCGTCAGTTTTAAAAAAAAAAAAACAAAACCAAAGTTAAAACCGTCATCACGTGTCACGTACTAACTTTGTGAAGTCATTATAGAAAAATCTACTGCTGTAACACGGATAATCGGAATTCGGATTCAAACTCAAATGTGAGAAGTTCAAACTGATGAATCACGTGGGCCCTTAGTTAGGGGTTTGGGACACTTAAATGTACTTGTTCTTGCCTCTGACCTTGAACTTGGCCTCCTCCAGATGTAACACTGCTTTGTTTTTTTTGGTTTGGTTTTTTCCAGGGGGCATCATGGCCCCTGCTTATGTAAATTTGTGCCTCCAGAAAAGAATGTCTCTTGTATAATTAATTCCCGGAACTGGATGGAGTGCTCATACTCTGTGTCCAAGAGGCATTTGGACAATTCTCTGGATGTATGGTTTCACTTCTAGGTTGTCCTGTGTGGAGTCAGGAGTTGGACTGCATCCTTACAGAACCCTCCAGCTCAGGAGGGATTCTGTGGGATTCTGATTCTCATTTTACACCGACTCTTCTAGACTTCTGAATAGGTTCCTTGCAGGCATTTGCAATACATTCACTTGAGATAAAGCATAAAATAATACTGTTAAAAAAACAACCTGCGGACGGTTTCTCACCATTTTGCATTAATGTTACTTGGACTTACAGCTTTTGGGGTGTTTGGAATCTTTTCTTGTGGCTCATGGCTTCATTGTAATACCTGTTTTCTTCTTCTGTTGCAGTTCAGATTGTTTTATTGTTGGGTGCCTGGTCCCACAGTGAAGCTGTATTTCTCCCAAGCCTTTTCCATCTGTCTCTTCATCCCAGAGCTGGTTTTGCGGCTCCATAAATCTCTTCCAATCCAAACCTTAGTTTTGACTGCAGTGAAGTCTGGAGTGGAGTGGAACGGAGCTGAAGAGGGCAACTCCTTCCTCTTTCCCCCCCCCTCTTCCTGCAGAATCAGCCTTTCCAAATACTGTATCTGTAGCAGAACCTTGTTTTATCCAGAGTATGGTTAACGTTAACTCTTTTTTTTTTTCTAGACACGTGGATATTTTCTAAAGGCTTTGAACAAATGGATGTTATGTATGCAGTGATACTGGTGCATAACTGCGCAGCTGGAAGTTGCACAAGCAGAAATGTGGTGATTTGTACAAACTTGAGCTGATTGCTAAAATGGTCTTCGTATCAGTGTAGCGGAGAAGTTGAAAACAGGCGTTGAAAAACTGTGTGTCAGACCGCCTTTGAGTGTGAGCAACTCTCTTCGCCTTACCCGCTGAAGTTGGAATAAATTCCTGCAAGATTTTCTGCTCCTGAGGTTCTGCGTGTACTGATTTGCTTTACTGATACACAGTATTTACTCTTGCATTCTGCTTTTTCTGCTGGCTAGCTATGTGTTCTAGCCTTTTTTTTTTGTTAACATCTAAAGCAGCAGGAGAATTTTTTGAAGAGCATTGCTTTGTACTGCTCATGTCAGTTCTTCAAAACTCTTAGAAAAATGCATCAGATAGGTTTAAGTATGAACCAGATCCTTTTTAATTTTTGGCATCCCTAAAAGACCTTCCATTCTCAGCAGTCAAAGGAAGCAGCTGGAAATTTTTGTAATATTAATGCTGATAGAAGCTATTACTGGAATAGGAGGAAGTTCTTGTGATCTGTCCAGATTGCTGTCGTGAAGCTGTAAGTAGGAAATGGGTGCTGTCTTGTGCTCCACGATGCTGCTCCTTAACGAGCTGCTCAGCGCATGAAATCTCCACCGTGCTGGCGCTTGGGTCAATCGCTGCAGTGTCAGCAAAGCAGATGAAGAAATGAGATTTGCCTTTTGAGATATGGGCTCTGGGTGTTTAGGGTTTTTGGGTTGGTTTGTGGTGTGGTTGTTTTTTTTTTTTTTAAAAAAAAAAAGCCCCCAAAACAAAAAGCCCCAGACCCCCACTAGCAACAACATTACAAATGCAACGTATACACCCCCCGCCATCGTGATGAGGGTTGTAATACTGTGTTTTGTGGTAAATCCAGGTCGCTTGATGTGGAATTGCCAAGCTGGCATCCTTTTATTAATTCCTGTCTTCAAGTGTAACGATTAAAGCTAGTACATACTAGTTATGAAGTTGAGGATTTTATTTCAGTTTGTAGAGGTAGCCTTCCCGAAGTGTGATTGTTTCCTGTTTGCTCTTAGATCAGGAACCTTGATCTAATGTTAGGAGTAAATGCTTAATTCCAACTATCTTTGTCTAGTTTAGAAAAAGGACACTTTGTTAAAAAAGCGGTCTTTATCCCTTTTTCACTTGGTAGTCCTTAGCATTGATTTGATATTCTTAATGAGTTATATTCTTAACAAATTTATAAAAACACGTGTAGGTAGCTTTTGATTAGAGAAGAATGCTTTTATGGAAAATTGTGGGGGAGTGTTCATGTCTTTTGAAACTCTTGGCTGTATTGATAATGAAAGTGACTTGTTACCTGTCTTTTCTCAGAAATACTAATTTTAACCCTAGTATTAGATAGCTTTTTAAAAAGGAGACTGAAGATCATGCTGGAAGTATTTACGTGTGAGATCGATAGCATTTACCGTGTTTTATATGATGGAACTGCTGTCATCTTGCCAGACTGGTACTTCTTCTGATGAAAAGTTCTACTAAGTCTAACAGCAAATGGAGATTTTTCAGTGTAGGATCCCTGTCTCCTTTGCTGTAGGGGATTGCAAGTCTTCGAGTGAAAAACAGGAAGATGCAGGAAGATCTTGTAGTTACAGAATTTGAGTGCTTACCCAAATGGTGTGATTTGAAGGATTTTGTGAAGTGATTGGAATACTCTTTGCAGGCTGTCTCATTTTGCCCGGAACAATCTCAGGTCAAGCATCCACATGATTTACAGAGGTGTTGAATGCTCAGCTTATTAGCTGGTGGCTGTAAATAGATGAGCTGAATAGTGCTACATATCCTGGAAAAATCAGGCTCCGGCTGAGCTCTTGATAATCCTGTGTGTGTTAGCTGCTGCTCGCGGGGAGCATCTCACCCCCTTGTCTCGGGAGTCCTGGGATCATCGGTCAAATCCCGCGTCATTTGTCGTTCTGAGGCGAAGGATAAGCACTGACATGCATGCTGAACTGCATAGAACAGTACAAAACACGGGACAGCTGCTCCTCCAGGATTTTTGTGTGTACTGAAAGGGAAGTGGAGAAAAACAGTATGTAACGATCTGTTTTTAGTGGAAGCTGCTGTGGCAGTTGAAGGAGGAAGATAAAGTTTCTTTGAACTCTGCGTGGCCAGCCAGTACTTTCTGACAGTTCGGCTGTTTAGCTTAAATGATGGCACTGACCACAAGTATGTTTTTGTCTTTGAAGTATAGAAGAAAACAGCTTTAAAATTGGAACAGCAAACTTCATAGCTGGCTGAGAACAGGATATTAAATAAAGTAGATCTGGCCTGAGCGTATACAAAGATAAATACAGAGATGGTACGTGAGGTCAAATGAAGGAAGAGTAGGGATTTTTCTCAGAGTAGTCCATTATTTCTATGAGTGGCTTTTTATTTAAATTCAAAAATATTCCCTCCCTTTGGATTCAATGGGATTCCAGAGATCAAATGAAGGCGGGGGGGGAGGGAGGAATTACTGACTATTTACCTGTTGCTTTCTTACTAAATTTTGTGTTTAACTTGCTGAGGAGTACAAGAAAGTCAGACTGGTCAAACCAGAAGGGACCAAGGGTCAGTCTAGCTCAGGTGTCTGGTGATGGCTGGAAATAAAATGAAGAGCAAGTACAAGATGTACTTCTCAAGTGTACCTTCCTGAAGGCTATTGCTCTGTGACTTCGGGACCTCTGGGGCAGCGTTTACAGCTGAGCTGAACAGCCATTGCAAATCCTTCTATTTCATTAAGATTTTTCTGGTCCTCCAGTAGTCCTTTATACTCCTCGCAATTCAAAGCGTCTTCGACAGTGAGTTCTGTATCTTGACCTAAATGCAGTCGTGCTAATTTTCTTACTCATTCTGAATTATTTTTTAGTCTGACTTCCTGAGTTAGAATGACCTTGTTAAATTTTGTATAGCTTGTGTATTGGTAGCCCCCGTGGCTAGTAAATGGTTTGATAAGCACTGCTTTAGAGGAACACACTGTTTTTGTGTTGCTGCTTGTACTGTGCACCTTCCATTCTGACAGCTGTGGGAGAAAGAGGAATTGATCCACTTTCTTGCCCAGTGAAAGCTGGAGATGGGTCACAGAATAACCTTTGCTTACGACAGAGAGAGGTAGACTTACTATTCCCAGTCTTATATATGTGGGAAACCTCTCCTTTTTTGATTTCTCTTCAGTTTCTTTTTCCTCCTTCGGAATAACTACGCTTTCACTTTCTGAAGCCATTCATTTCCTTTTTCTAGTTGGAGGCGGGGGGAAGAAAAAAACAACCCAAATCAAAATTCATGTTCTCTTCTGCCTGCAGAGATCTGAATACCAGCAATGCAGCTGGCCAGTTTTGTCAGCCTCTCTCCCAAGGAACAGCCAAGTGAAATGGAGAAAAACAAATTGTATGCTTTAAAATTCAGCTCTGCCTATTACGTAGTTGGAAGGTATAAGAGTGCAAGTATAAAAGCTTGAAACTTAACTTAAAAATAACTGACCTTATCGTATAGCAATTTATTCTATACCCTTAAGCTCACCTTGCTAGCAGAAAAAAAAGTTTCTCTGCCTGCCTTTGCCAAGCTGAGGGCTCAGATTCTAATTATTACACAGTCAAGTGTTTCATGGAGACTTAAATGAGGAGCAGAAACTGCTGGCTAATTTTGACGCGCTGTGAAATGCTATGTAAAATTTCTAGTTAGCAAATGGAAATTTTCCATTCTTACCAGCTTCTTGTTTGCTGATGGAACCCCAAACCCCTGCTAGCTGTAGGTGTGCATGTATTGGAGGTAGATTAAGTTTTGCGCTTTTTTGGGTGTAGGTAACCCCAATTTTTAGGCTGCTAACTTGCACGTTCTTTGTCTGAAAGTAGCTTGCATTTTTAGGAGATGAAGAATTTGATAGGAAGAAGGCTAAAAATACGACTTCTTTTTTTTTCTCTTTCCAGATATGAGAAATGAGTGTTGGACGCAGAAGGTTAAAGCTGCTGGGAATTCTGATGACGGTAAACATTTTTATTTATGTGATTGTGGAAGTCTCCAAAAGCGGCAGCCAAGAGAAGAGTGCAAAAGGCCGTGTTATTATACCACAAGACAAATTCTGGAGAAAGTATACTCCTCACAAAGCTTATTGGAACAAACAGCAACAGAAGATTGAACTGCTCTACAACCCTATTCTGACTTTGCTTTCCAACATGACTGTGGAAGAGAACTTACTTTTGAACTCGAGTGTTCTCAGTTCCTGTGACCCTGATCCGTGGGTATCTTCAGAGGTTAGTGACTTTGCAAACTTGCCGGACAGATTCAAAGACTTCCTACTTTATTTGAGATGTAGAAATTATTCCTTGTTAATGGATCAGCCAAACAAGTGCAAACATAAACCTTTTCTGCTGCTGGCTATCAAGTCACTTACACCGCATTTCGATAGAAGGCAAGCAATTAGGGAATCCTGGGGCAAGGAAATAGAATCAGGGGATGTGACGGTCAAAAGGGTCTTCTTACTTGGACAGACCCCACCAGAGGATCATTTTCCTGATCTTTCAAACATGATAAAATTCGAGAGTGAAACCTACCAAGACATTCTCCTCTGGAACTACAGAGACACTTTCTTCAATTTAACTCTGAAAGAGGTGCTGTTTCTTAAGTGGGTCAGCAGCAGTTGCGCAGATGTCCAGTTTATTTTTAAGGGTGATGATGATGTTTTTGTGAATACCCATCAGATCCTGGATTACTTGAAGAGCTTATCAAAGGACAAAGCCAAAGACTTATTTATAGGTGATGTGATCAAAGATGCTGGACCTCACAGAGAAAAAAAATTGAAGTACTACATCCCAGAGAGTGTTTATGAAGGTTCATATCCTCCCTACGCAGGAGGCGGTGGGTTTCTGTACTCTGGTGATCTGGCATTAAGACTGAATAACGCATCTGACCAGGTACTCCTTTACCCTATTGATGACGTTTATACTGGAATGTGCCTTCAGAAGCTTGGGCTGGCTCCGGAAAAACACAAAG
This sequence comes from Chionis minor, assembly GCA_013398295.1. Lineage (NCBI taxonomy): Eukaryota > Metazoa > Chordata > Aves > Charadriiformes > Chionidae > Chionis > Chionis minor. Next base: position 358,761 of record VZSF01010415.1, read on the forward strand.
GCTTCAAAACATTTGATATCGAAGAGAAGTACAGAAATAACATATGCTCCTACACAAACTTAATGTTAGTACATAGTAGAAAACCTCAAGAAATGATTAAGATTTGGACACGCTTGCAAGATCCACACTTAAATTGTTAAAGTAATGTGCATAAGGTGTCTTAAGTCCAAATAACTTTCCAAGTTTGGGTCTGACTTTCTTGGTGGACGATCGAAGCTCTGTTTAATAGTTTAATTTGCTCTGGAAACTTTTTCCTGTGCTTTTGAAAATGAGAATAATACTAAAATTTGAGGGAACAGCTTGAAGACTTGGTCCTGACTTTTCCACTGTCCTGGTGGTCATTATGTTTCAATATTTTCTTAAGTTAATTTTAAAAAGGACTTCAAGGATGTAACTGTCAGTGACTGGTTTGGCTGTATTGGAAACAGGGATTGCCTACTACAATGCATCTTCCCTTAATTGTGATGGTGGAAGATAGTTTTTCCTTGAGCAGTGTTTGTGTGTGGGTGTGTGGAAACCACTGTAAATTGAAAAGTCACAAATTGGTGGAATGTAGTTTTACTTCAAGTATGAAACACTCATACCTATTTACCTGTTGAAATTTTTTTTAATTTATAGTTTTCAGTCTTTTTGCACCTTGGAACAGTATTTTCTCCTTAGATCTTTTGTGCAAAGTGTGCCTGTGTCTGAAGGATTTACCCTTTTATTAGATGATGCTTTTTTGTTTGTGTGTTGTTTTTTTTTTAAAAAAACATAATACTGTTTGAAACACCCCGTAAAAGAGCTGAATATATAAGGAAAAGGAAGAACAGATGTTATTTGGCACTGGGCAGTAGGTACAGTTAGCTCTGACCCCTGCCCCAAGCTTATGTGAGGTAAAGCTGACTTGTTGCTCATGTTGTTTATGCAAAAAGCTACTCTGGTCAGTCCTTGTTTTCTGTTTTGGCACTAAATGTGATCAGGTAGCTTGATTTGATGGAGATAACTGAAATTGCACATTACTTACGAGAGCATGGTTTGGATCTCCTACAAAGCAGTAGCAAATGTAGAATTGTGCAGATCCGAAGAGTTTCGAATTTTGAAACAAACTTTGAAGTTGCATGATGTCTCATGTAGAGTTAAACATGTTCTCAAAACTCAGATTTTCTTCTGTATTTCCACATCTTGCTTATAAGAGTTATTCTAAATAGTGGTTGCTTCCTTTGTATATGTAGAAGTGCCTGTCTATTTATTGTTCAGATTGAAGACCAAAACATTTTCTTAAATATATTTTGTGTAACATTTTATTTGTATAGTGTTGTCACTCAGATATTTAAATAGAGCATGATATTTTAAATCTGTGAGATGTGTAACATGTTAAATAAAGCTAATTGTTATTTTTGAATTTGAAAAATAAAATGTGATTTAAGTATTTCTTGTATTGGTTCGTTTTGAGACCTAACGTTGACTTATGGAGCAGTTGCACTCTGCTGCGTGGCATTCAGTAACGACACGCTTCAGAACTTCGGAAGCAAAAGGCTTTATTTGGTGACTCTAATGCTTGTGTAGCAAACTATCAAGAAAATGTTGTTGCAGTTGCGTCTGGATTTGTTAGGGGCTGTAATAGATGGACAACTCTGGCAAAAGCAAGGGAACACAAAGTGCCCTAGGAAAAATAGTACATACAGAAATAATTGCCTGTACAATAACATTGCTTATACAATTGAAGGGAGCCAAGGAATGGATTGAATGGCTGGCACTTCAGTTTTTGTTTGAAATAACTTGGCAGCTACAACTCTTCTGGCTTCTTCACCTGCTTTCTTGTTCCTTCGTTTACCTGGATGAACAGAGGTGGTGCGGCTTTTTTTTTTTGGTTTGGGGAGCGGTGAGGTGGTTTGCTCTTCCACCTTTGTGTTCTGGAGATGTTCGCTTTGGCCCAGGGATGGATAGGTTAAAGACAGGCTGTGCTCTGGTGCTGTGCCGTGAGGTTTCGCCCCAGTGCCTCATCGCTTCTCGTGAGAAGTGACACCTTTCTGAGGGAGCTGCAGGTTTTACTCTACGCGTGTTACTTCCTACTCTGTTCTTCCTAGCCGTGCTCAGCACCCCATCTCCTTCTAAATACTAGTGGGATTTTTGGCAAGAGTTTGGGCCCAGTGGAAGAAAAGATGTTGTGATGAGGAATGCAAGTAGAGATGTGATAGCGAGCGTCGTCCTGGGCTAGAGAGTGAGGAAGAGGAGGGTCCTGCGGGTGAGCAGAGACATGGGGTAGAGATAGAGGAGAGGCTACTGAGCGCCAAACGTAGCGATGAGTTTCAGGGAAGGATCAAACACAAACAAGAGCGGGTTGCGGGAACAAGCCACAGGACAGGAAAAGAGCCCAAGAATTAAACCTTATGAGTAAGATGGGGTGGAGTGCACATGTGATATTAACCTGTTAGTGAAATGGGTGGGATTGGTGGAGTGCTGGTACTAATTACTTACTTGATACCCTTCCTGTAACCATGAGATTAAAACCAGGCCTCTTGTGTGGGGCACAGCTGAGAATAAGCAAAAAGGGGCCGGATGGTACTTGCCATCAAGTACAGCCACAGGAAAGGCTGTGAGAAAGCATCTACCTGCCTTCTGAAGTGACTAGAGAAAGAGGGAGGAGGACAAGACGGAGCAGGTGGCCCCAGTGGGCTGGAGGTTCTGGAGAAGAAATTGGACAGATTAGTTTTGTTCACTCAGGGTGTGGAGAAGAACCGGTGACTGTACTGTCCGACTGGCTCTCGGGTCCACTCCCATGGAGAAAGAACTGTCTTGGCAAAGAATTGGGAGCGTGTGGAGTAAAGAGTAAGCGAAATAAATAGGATTGGATATAAGGAAACAGACCGCTACTGGAACAAACCTTGCATGGTGGGAATGGGATTTGGGGGCAGTTGGGAACGGAAGATGGAAAGTCCTTAAAAAGCGACTACGGTATTAAGTTGTTGTATCTGGGTTTGGTTGGGTTTTGTTTGTTAGGGTTTGGGTTTTTTTTTTTTGGTTGCTGGTTCCTGGTTTTTGGAGCATTGCTTGCATACTAGGTGCTTTAAATGAAAAGTGAAAATAACGTAATTAAATCAGGAATAATTTTTCTTTAATATGGACTTTTCCTGTGAAGTAAATCTAGAGTTGAGAAGACAATGAGTAAAACCTGCTAACTACTATAAGAATACAAACGACTGTTTTGGAACTACTTAGTGAAAAGTAATCTGAGAAATACAGGGAGCTAAAGATGGATTTTTTTGTTTCTTTAAATCAAGGGAGAGAAAATAGTCTACTAAGATGAAAGTGTGAGAAAATTTAACAGTGGGAATAATGGAATTTGAAAACTGAAATGAAGGGTGTTTAGATGAGATGGTTGAATGTGGATGCAGTGTGTATCTTTTTTTTTTTTCCCCTTCCGTGAATACAGCAGGGAAAATGAAGTGCTTCTGTGATTAAATGACATTGCATCAGGGTAAGCCATTAGAGTCCATTAGCTTGTTTGTATAAAGGCTCAGGCCTTTGCTTTTCTAAATCCAGTTGGGAGGAGGAAATACAGGCCTTTGGATAAGGAAGGTAAATGAGCTATAATTAATGCACAAATTATGATGCTTATCTTCTAGAGGATGGAGTCCCTTTTTTTTTTTTCCCTACATAAACATTTTCTGCTGGTTGGCTTCTTGCATTGAATGCACTGCAATGACTTGGATCCCTTCCCCCCTAGCCAGTTTTATTTTGTGATGTAGGCCTGAGTGAAATGTAGCACTTGACAGGGCTTGGTGATAGGAGAATTCCTGACGATCCTTTCTGCTTTTCAGTGCTGGAAGCGCTGGAAGCCAACCTTCTGAAGAGTTTTGCCTGGAGAAGACGAGAAAGACGCAGAGCAGAGTTTAGTAAAACTTCCGAGTTAGGTATGCGATTCAACAAGGATCCGCTTGCGGGTAATTCTTAATTTTGGGCTTTGTGCTGTGGCCATGAGCCCTGTGGTTCTTACCTGGTGCTGCTGCTGTGCTCTTCTAGCTTCCAGTAAGCAGTTTACTCCCTGAAATCTGGCTGCCTTTCCTTGCCGGCCTGTTCCACCTCGTATACATAAGGTTTCCACTGTAGTTGTGTTTGCGTGAGGGCACAGGTCCAGACGAGCTGTGTCTACACTGGGCTATTTCCTCCTCATGGAGTAATCGTGAAACCGACTTAGCAGCAAATAAGGTGGGGACAGCTGCTTGATGGATCCGTTCTACAGACAATAACGCACAGAGGTGATCTGAAAGGAGAGCATCAGTCTGCGGGAGCGCAGAAATCACTCTTCAAATTGCCTTCAGCCTCTTCCTCTTTAATGTTGTCCTGCTCTTCCCTGGATAAAGGTAAGAACAGGAGTGAGAGCAAGAAGAAAGGAAGCACAGTTCTGGAAGCCAAGTCATGGCCGACAAGCCTCGTGCTCTATGCAGAGTGACATCTGCTAGGGGTTTTCCTAAGAAGGAAAGTTGAATAAAGACAGGGTTGGAAAGAGCTGGTCTTGATCTTAACCTCACAGGAACATCTTGATGTCTTGTTTTCCTGTAGCTCCACACCGTATTACAAACTGTATGCCGAGAGATTGAAGCGAATTTTCTAAATGTCAGGGGTGATGAAATACCGAGCAGCTCAGGTTTTTTTTTTTTTTCTTTTGTTGTGCACAGACCAGATCTTCGATTGCCAATTGCAGTTTATAATGTTTGTATTGGCCCAGCCTGCTCAAAGTAGTGTTTAAACAGCTCTGGCTAGACTCTGCTGAGGGATGGCTGAACAGCACCTCGTGGAGTTTGCACGCCAGCCTTTTTGAAACATTTACAGTCTCTTTTCATTTGTCAGTGAAGGCATTTGTACCCTGTCTAACATCTGACTGAGCAAGGTGAGTCGGACCTACGCTGCTCTTGGTGCAGCAGGGTCCATTAATGTTTATGTAAGTACAGAACAAATCTGTGTGATATCAAATTTTGCTCTGTTTACCATATTTGTGTGTTACTGCAATTAACTTTTTTTTTTTAAACCCCCCCCAAAATTGCTGTCCAGCCTGAGAAGTTCAGCCCATGAGTTATATGCTTGTAACTCAGCACTTTTCCCTGCTGCTGGAGCACTTGGCAGCATGCGGTGTCCTTGCTCTCAGGAATTGTGGAGGGAGGCCTCAAAACTTGCCCGTGTGAGTTCGTAGCCCGGATTTTCTGTTCGGGTCAGCGCTAGCGTGTCTGGTACGCGTTAACGATCGCAGAGGCCCGGCAAAAGTATCACTCGGTTCTGCCCTTAGGTGTACTGGGAAGTCAGTTGTGCGGTGGCACAAAGAGGATTCCTTCAGCCCCGAAGGACAACAAAAAGGTGGGATCTCTGCTTTTGGGATCTTCCCTGTCGCTGTTGGTTGAGTTCGGTGAGGTTCCTGATCTTGGGCCCCGCTCTCTTCTGAGCGGTGGCTTCATGTGAATACATACTGAATTGCCTGGAAGATTTATCAAGATAGAAATTTGCACCAGCCCAGATTTCAGAGAGAAAATTCCCAATCTGGTCCTCTAATTTCCAGACTCCTTGATTTAGCTCTGCTTCCTCGGGTATCACCTTTTCCAGTCTTTGCTGCTAAGCATCTAAATGCACCCATTTTTCTTGCCTTGCCACCATGTCTCTGTCCCCTCTATCCTGTGTAGCTGTTGGTGGAGACAAGTGCTTCCCTTCCCAGCAAACCTCAAGGTTTCTGGAGAAACAGGAACACCTCTTCGGATTCACTGGAACGGATGTTCCCCTCTCTAGCAGATGGCTTTTGGTTCCCTCAGACTGAATAGTCTTAAAAGTATTTGATTTTTATTTTTTTTGATGGCATCGTGTTCAGTGACAGACCCTTGGGCTATGGAGGAAAGAGACAGTTGGGCAGTGTTCAGTGGGAATTCACCTGGGAATTTAGCTTTTTTAAAAAAATCGCTGACTTCTGTCAGAGCCTGATTCAAACTGTTTCAAACAGTGGATTAAATGGTGAAAAAAAAAAAGTGCTGAGCTGCAAATCAAGCTATAAACTTTCTGATTTTGAAGTTAGCTTTTCTAATGTCACTGCCATTGTCATTTCTTTAAACAAAACTGCCCCAGGCAGACTTGGAGAGAGTTTCTACAAGGGTTAGAAATAATCCCTAAATATCCCCTGTTAGCTTTTAAAGCCAAGAGCTGCAGCGTAGTATTTGTTGCGGCTGTATTTTCATGTCTTTTCCCCCGCTTCCTCCACCCCTCTGGCTAAATTTTGACTCGATTCTGCTTTTTGCTGTTCCTGCTGTGCGAGGGGGTTGTACATGATTCATTCATTTGTGTTTCCTCGTGTGGCTGAGATGTGTCATCTGGGTTGTTTTTTTCCCCCCCACTACTCCTACCACAGTCACCGATATTCCTCTTCCTCCAGAAAAGTCAATTATATCTCGTGACGGTCTGAATTTTGTCTTTTTTGGGGACACCACATCTGCATTGTGCTGGCATCACACGTTAGTGATATTAGAAATATTCTTCGGTAATGTTAGTGAAGAAAATAGAAGCGGGTTTGTGCACAGAGACCCCTTATGTTTTCCCGTCTTCTCCAAGATCTGCATCACGGTTTGCATTTATCATTGTCCCATATTCAAGCATATACAAATAATAAGAAAAACAAGGAAGGGGGGGGTGTGGGAGGGTGTCAGACGACAAAAATCCCCACTACAGACATTGCAAAAGCTTTCAAGTAAGCAACAGCCGGGGTAGGAAATAATAGGCTTATCTGAAGGAACAAATGACCCCTCGCTAAGGTGGATCCCTTGTTACAGTGTGAAAGGACTGTTTTCTGCAGATGGAAAACCAAAGGAATTTGGCTGTTTTCCTCTCCCCTCAATCTTTCTGGTGCATGAGGAAACAGACTTCTGCTTTAGACGTAGGTTTGGCAGATACCCAAGAGACCCTGAGACAGAATTTCATCATCTTGTTTGTTGCTGACCGCTTTGCTTATGTGAAAATAAACGCCACGGAGGCTGGTGAGTTGTTCGGTTTTTCTTCAATCTGTCCTGCTCAGTTCTGATGCAATCCCAGGTGCTCAGCAAAAATATTAATGATGTTTAGGTGAAGGTAATGATGAGTATCACCATCAAGAAAGTTGGGGGGAAAAAAAGCCGTGCTTTACAATGCCTAGAAATGGGATGTTTCGAGAGAGGTGAGCTGCGCAACCTAGCTTTGCTTGTGCCCTTCAGATTTCAGAGAGGTTCCTCATTGGAACTAGTCTGAGCATTTATTCCTGTAATTAGAGCTGTCATCCGTTCTCTGGATAAATATAACCTGGATTGTTCTAATTTAGACTCAAGAGCTGTATTGGGCCAAACCCGGGCTAGGTTGGTCCTTCAAGCCCCTCAGAGGAAGAGGAAGCACAAAATGCTTCTGGTAGCTTGAGAGAGCCTTTAATCATGATTAGAAGTTGCTTCTAGACCGTGGCGGTTAGTGACGAGCAACAGAAAAATATCTTCCAGGAATTTGTCTGGGGTGTTTTTTTTTTTTAAAAAAAAAACTTCACTGCATGCTCTGGCAAAGAGGTCTGCGACATAATTATGTGTTGTATGAAAAATCCGGTATCTGGAACTCCCAAGAATGAGAAAATCATTAGTCATCTGTCTCCTCCCTCCCTCCTTCCCAACTGGAGCGGATGCAAGTGTGGCTGCATCCCTTTCCTTAACCCCCTTTCCTTTCCTTATCAAAGCTGGTAATCTATGCCTAAAAGCTTGAAGGATTGACTTGAGCAGGAGAAACCTGCTTTTGAGCAAAACAACGTCTTGAGCGAGACCCTGCAGCACCAGGTCTCGCACGACATGGAGACTCATGAGCATGAGGATGGATGGATGGTATAATATTGCTGTCCTGCATCTTCTGTGCCTGGGCAGTGGAATCCTGCAGTGCTGTGGAAGTGCTCTCAGCAGGGAGGACAACATGCCTCCTGGGAATCCATATAGCACATAGATTTAGCACGGAGGCTATCTTTATTTCATTATCTGTCTTTCCGGAATGGCCCATTCCGCCATCCCCAGTGGGTGGTCCAGCCATTGGTGATGTAACTTAAACCCTTGTGATCTTTTAGTAACGAAGTTTAACAGGAAAAATGGAAAATTTTGTAAGGTTTTAGAGGTAGTCAGTTACTGGTTACATGATGCATTGAACAGAACTTCTTTTTTTTCCCCTCCACGAAATATTCCTGTGTCAGCAGTTTCTTATTTCACGCTGGTCATCCATTTATTCCCCTCTAGCTTCCTGATGTTTAATTCCTGTCCTTTCTTCCTCACAGGAAAGCAAGATAAACCATTCTAGGTAGAAGTGAAAGAATATTAAGTGTGAGAGAACTGGGTTCAGAGCTGCCGGAAGGTGAATGCCACAGAGTTGTCTTTGGACCTGTGATTGAAGCATCTCAGACTTTTTTGGAATATTCACATTTGATCGAACTTTGGAACTGATTTCCTAACTATTTGCTACTACACCAAAATTGTGGTTGCCTAGGCCAAAACTTGCTATATTTTCCAGCTTTCTTGTGTGTTGCCTGAGCCGTACCGTGTGATGTGGTCACAGCTGCCTGCTAGAAAGTGTCCCTGCTCGAGGAGAAGTAAAATATGTGCCTGTGCCTTGGGAGGAGGGACTGGCATGGACCCAGCGCAGTGATTCCCAGATGATGCCCGATCCTTGATCCCACTTCCCAGGTGGTTCCAGCACGTGTGAGGGTACTCTCGTGCGCGTATGTGTTTTTCCCCTACTCTGTGTTTTAGGGTGGGAGGGAACGTGGACCTCCTGGTTCTGCTGTCAGTTGGGTGGTTGTGAGCGTAATGCCCTTTCCCCTGGTTCATTTTCGCTTGCTCTCAGGTGGTCTGGTTTGGATTTTCCCTCTTTTAGGATGTTTGTTGCATGTAGCTGACGTTTAACGCCAGAGAGATCTGAATCATTCCCTCGGAGTAATTAATACTGACCTAATTACACATATGAGTTTTGTACTGAATTTTTTAATGGTACTTAATAATTAGAAGAGTTCTTCATTCCCCACCTCTATGATTCAGTCCTTTGCCATTCCCGCCTCCAGTGAATGAGGGCACGTGATGAAATGAATTCCCTGTTTGTTTTGTGTTGGGTAACTCTCCCCGAGTCCCTGTGCCTCCAGCCTGGAGAAGCACGGGAATGTGCTGCAGGGAAAGCTGTGGTTGAATTCCGTGGCGCTGTATTGTCCCTCATCTAAACCAGGAGAAGGACACCAACGAACGTTGATCTCTGTAGGAGATTGCAGAGGTCAAACTGGGATAGGGAGTCTCGCAGACGACAGCTTTGTCTCTGGCTGTTGTGCACAGCGCAGCTTCTTGTTCAGGAAAATCCTGAAGCCACTAAATGGGAAGGATGCTAGAGAAGATACACCTCTGTCTGCTGTACTCAGCACTGGTGAGGCCGCAGCTCGAGTGCTGTGTTCAGTTTTGGGCACCACAGCACAGGAGAGACATGGAGGTGCTGAAGCGTGTCCAGAGAAGGGCAACGGAGCTGGCGAGGGGTCTGGAGAACAAGTCTTATGAGGAGCGGCTGAGGCAGTTGGGATTGTTTAGCCTGGAGAAGAGAAGGTTGAGGGGAGACCTTATCCCCCTCTACAACTCCCTGAAAGGAGGTTATAGCCAGGTGGGGGTCAGTCTCTTCTCCCAAGTTACAGGCAACAGGACAAGAGAAAATGGCCTCAAGTTGTGCCAGGGGAGGTTTAGGTTGGATATTAGGAAAAACTTCTTCATGGAGAGGGTTCTCAAGCATTGGAACAGGCTGCCTGGGGGAAGTGGTGGAATCGCCGTCCCTGGAGGTATTTAAAAGACGGGCAGACGTGGTGCTGAGGGACATGGGTTAGGGGTGGTTTTGGCATAGGTTTATAGTTGGACTCGATGATCTTGAAGGTCTCTTCCAACCCAAGTGATTCTATATGCCTACCTATTTACATTCATCCCCAAAGTGTCTGTCTTGAGAGGAGGCTCCTACGTAACCCGGTAGAGTTATCCTTTACCTTCTTAACTGATGAGTGTGCAGGGTTGTGTCCTGAAGCCCAAATGATAAAGATGTCACCTCTCCCAGTTTCACCAGGCTGGGGGGGGTTGTGTTGGGGAAGGTTAGAGCCCAGCATGATTTCAGACCTGCATCACGCCTGTCATAGAGCAGTTGCGCGATTCAAGCAGCAATGCAGCCCAGCAAGAATGATGGGTGGACTTTAACTGTTTAAGCTCAACATGACCTGGCACGGTGCGCTGGCAGCCCAGAACCCCCCCGCCCACTGGGCTGCATCCCCACAGCGTGGGCAGCAGGGCCGGGGGGGGGATTCTGCCCCTCTGCTCCGCTCGGGGGAGACCCCACCTGGAATACTGCCTCCAGCTCCAGGGGTCCCAACAGCAGGAGGACACGGAGCTGGTGGAGTGGGGCCGGAGGAGGCCGTGGAGATGCTGGGAAGGCTGGAGCCCCTCTGCTGGGAGGACAGGCTGGGAGAGCTGGGGGGTTCAGCCTGGAGAAGAGAAGGCGGCTCCAGGAAGACCTTAGAGCCCCTTCCAGTATCTGAAAGGGGCCTACAGGAAAGCTGTGGAGCGACTCTGGATCAGGGAGTGGAGACATAGGATGAGGGGGAATGGTTTTAAACTGAAGGAACGGAGATTTGGATGAGCTATTGGGAAGAAATTGCTGCCTGTGAGGGTGGTGAGCCCCTGGCTGGGGTTGCCCAGGGAAGCTGTGGCTGCCCCATCCCTGGAGGTTCAAGGCCAGGTTGGACGGGGCTTGGAGCAACCTGGTGTAGTGGGAGGTGTCCCTGCCCAGGGCAGGGGGGTGGCACTGGATGGTCTTTAAGGTCCCTTCCAACCCAAACCGTTCTGTGATTCTATGACTTCACCCACCGCACTCCTCCTGCTGGCGGAGGCTTGTGGAAACGACCCCTGTGCTCCCCTGGGGAGGGGGCAGAGGAAGGGGGGTGTATAAGCAAAGCCCAGCAGGCTGCCCTGGGACTGTGTGTGTAAATGGAGGGAAGCCCGCGGTTTGCTCAGGAGCAGCCAGGGATGCTGTAAGGATTTCACGGCCAATGGCAAACCCGGAGTTGCAGGCAGGAACCTCGGCCTGCTCCCGCATTCCGGGAGAAACCTGATGAAAAACCAGCTGGAAAATGAATGCAACAGAAATACCTGAGCGGCTTTTTTTCCCCTGGGTCTGTGTCTCTTTTCCATGATTTCAAGTGAAGCGCAGTGGTTTCCAAACCGCTGTGGATGGCTTATTTCTAGATACAATATGTGTTTACACTCTGCGTGTCTCCAGGGGCTAACCAACCACCGGAACACCCAAGCGGCTGTAGTTCGGTGTGGGTGAGGAGATAAACATGGTGCTTTGGGGCTGATGCTGTTGTTCCTGTCCCCAGAAGGGAGCTCTGTGGGACGAAAGGGCCCAAATTGGGCAAAAGAAAAGTGCCGCAACTGGCATTTCATTTAGTCACTCAGCATTTGCTTAAATACACGAGTGCTGCTTTACCGTTGTATGAAAAATCCCTTCTGCCTGCTTCTCTTTAAATTACCCTTGTGTTTCTTCCTTTTTGTTTCTGGTCTGTTCTGAATATCCCAGCATCTGGAATTTGTCTTTTATAATGATATATAGTGTGGTGTGACGCCAGCCTCCACTCTGGGGAATTTTTGTTCATGTTAAGATTTGAAAATCTTTATAAACACACCCTTGGAAGAGAAATAGCCTGGCGTTTAAGAAAAGGGATCAAGAGTTAGAGGAGCTCAGTGTTCTTACCAGCTGCATCATATCCTCCTGGGCTGGTGTTTGTGGAGGAATAAAGGATAACCTCTCAAACTCAGCTCTGGGATGCTTCCGCACTGCCTCATGTGGTGGAAAAGAGCATCTGAGATGTGCTGTATAAATATAGCTAAAAAGCCAGTGAACAGCTTTTGTGCCTAACCACTGGGGCTGTTGGAAAAGATTTGAGATGTGTGTTTTTGAGAAAAGCCAAACACTCTGTAGCAGAAATCAAACCTCTGTTATTTGGACCCTCCTTCTTGCTCCCTGTTTTGAGTCCTAGGCATGTGAATGCGGGGCATTTTCTTCCAGGAACCGGGACGATCTTCAGCGTATTCATGCTGAACTGGAGGCGAGGGGTGGGATGGGGCAGCTTGTTGGTGAGATGAAGTTTTTGAAGGTGGTGGTGATGAGGGCATGGAGGGGAGCTCAGAAGGGCTGTAGGGGACCATGTGAAATGGGAGGTAGACGTGGTGGAACATTAGACAGCAGGGGGAGAAGTTCATATAATCTGGTGCTGCTCTGGAGCGGGATCTTGGGGTGCTGTAGGTAGTGGTCAAAGGCCATCACATACCAAACGTGGCAAGGAAAGAGAGAGAGAGTAGTCTAAATCCACGGTCTATCCCCATCTTCATTAGTGCACACGGTTCAGGTTTCGTCACCCAAAAATGATAGAGAACCTCAAAAGGTGCAGAAGGAGACAACAAGGATCCACACCAAGCAACTCAGGGACAGTTGTGTGAGGTACAACTCACAATTCGGCATGAAATGACTGAAGAGGGGCGTGACAGAGGTCTACAAAATCACGAGTGGCCTGGAAAAGCAAGAAGCAGGAGTCTTCCAAGAGAGCCAGCCAGAGAGAGAAGCACAGCAAAAACCGGTGCGATTTTTACACGGCAGGCAGTGGATCTGTGGAGCTCCCTGCCCGAGGATTTTTGGATGCTCAAAACTTACGTGAGCTCGAGGGGAAACTGGGCAAGTACTTGAAAATGGGAGTGTGCGTCAGGAGCGTGGTATTTGTGTGATGGGTGTCACTGAGCAGAAATCCCATCTGGCTCAGAAGACACCTGAGAAGAAACCAGCTGAAGGTGGGAGAGCACTTTGGGGCAAATACCTTACGTGGTCGTCTTGTTCTTACTCTTCCCTGGTTCTTTGCTTGCAGCTGCTGTTGGAGGTGAAGGCAGGGCTGGATGGACCATTGGCCTGACCAGGGGCCGGTTCCGATGTTCATGTTCACTACTGTTGCCAGGAGCCAGCCTGAAAATCTCTGTTTTCCTAATATACAGAATTCACAGCAATTACCAGCAGTATTAACATGCAAGAACACCAACTCTGTAATAACTGCGCAGAAGATAATTATTTTCCTCATTTTCACAACAAGCCATTGCACGTAGGCGCAGTGCTCGTTTGCGAAGTCTTTGTTGCCTTCGTTCCGCTGAGGCTCCCCAGAACGACAGTCCCAAAGCTCAGGCTTTTGAAGCAAGGAGTGACAGCTTGCCAACTTCTTGAGCGAAAAGACCTGAGTGGAGCAAGGGAGGAAGCTGGTGTCACTCGGTGGTGGCCGTGTCCCTTGCTCACGTGTCTGTTAACCTAACGCTTGAGGTTTACATCAGTGAGGCTTTTTGGTTCTTGCTCCTTCCTTCCACAGAACACCGTACCCTTGGAGAAAACAGTAAATGCCATTTCTTGTCTGGTTTTGCTGGCTGTGAAACTACCTGAGAAGGAAGGGCCACTGGAAACAGGTAGGTGTTTTCCCCCAGTGCCCAGAGGGGTGGGGTGGGATGGGATGGGAGGATGGGATGGAATGGGATGGGCAAGCTGCCCTGCCTCATGACAATGCTCCTCGCCTCTCACACGGGCTTCTGCTGCTCTGTCCATCCGTGTCCACATCCACCAACCGCCAGAGCGCTCACTGGTGTCCTGGATAGAGATGGTTGGGCTCGGGTGGACACCCAGCTTACGCTCGCTTTGTGTCCTGGACAAGTTTTCCTTGGGATGAGTGCCTGCTCGGTGAGGAAGGTTAAGCTGGATTTTCTCTGTGGTGGCACAATGCAGACCCAGCTGGGGCTGGGCCACCAGCCAGAGGTTGAGGAGGCCAACAAGGAGGGACCTGGCAGGGAACCCAGCCTGGGAGAGCAAGGGAGGGCCAGGAGTGAAGAGGTTGGTGAGGTATAAAGTGTCTCTCTCTTGCCAGCGGGATTCGCAGAGGGGCAGGGGAAGATATTTAAGGCTGTTTGAGGTAACGTGACAGCTCTGCCGCTGAGCTTTTTTGCAGGCACAGGGACGTTCAGATGCGGGTCACCTTCCGAACCAGCGCTGCCCTGGCCGAGCGCTTGCGTAGGAAGGACGTTGTCCCCAGATGCTGCTCTGAACACACCTGAAGAAATTATTACAATAAATGATTGTCCCTAAACTGACGCCCCCCCACCAATGGTGCTGGTGTGTCAGTAAAGTTCAGATCTCAGACTGCCTTTTATATATATATAAAAAAAATTCCTATCTTCTGATTTTACTCTATTAGGGCAAAATGCTGCATGGAGAATCCTATTTACAGGCACAAGGCAGCTGCTTTTCATTAGGATCATTTGCCATCAGCCCAGCTGTTGAAATACTTCCGTGCTGAAAGAATGCGATCTGCTCTACCAGCCCCTCTGCTCCATGGTGAGGACGCTGCTGGGGCGAGGGTGGCGGCAGCCAAGCCCTTTTCCAACCAAACTGGGGCTGGAGACCCCCAAAAGCCTGGAAGTTGTACAAGCCCCACAATGCCCAGCTGAGCATAAATGCCCCCAGTGGGGGAATTTTTGGTGGGTGCTGGTGGCTGATGGACACCAGCTAATCTCGCCGGGGGACGTAAGGTCCTGTTCCGCTGCAAACAGACCTATTTGTTTAAAAAAACCCATATACATATGCATTATGGGATGAACTGAGTCCTGTGGAGCGCTCTTGCACAAGAGTTGGATATTAGGAAAAACTTCTTTACTGAAAGAGTTGTCAAGCACTGGAACAGGCTGCCCAGGGAGGTGGTGGAATCGCCGTCCCTGAAGGTATTTAACAGACGGGCAGACGTGGTGCTGAGGGACATGGGTTAGGGGTGGTTTTGGCATAGGTTTATGGTTGGACTCAATGATCTTGGAGGTCTCTTCCAACCCAAGTGATTCTGTGATTCTGTGATCTTCCCCAGCAACGGCACGGATGGCTGATGGAAACAGCCCAGTTGCTTTGGGCGGAGACCCGGAGAAGTGGTGGTCAAGCTACCATTTTACACCTACCCTTTCCAAGCATACTCCTTACTGACTTCTTTTAAAATTTAATTTCAATTTTTCAAAGCCATGAAGGGCTGCAATTTGTGCTCAGTCTGGGGTTTTTGGGGGGTTTGGTTTTTTTGTTGGTGTTTTTTTTGGGGTTGATTTTTTTTTTTAAGCGGCCATCATCCTGGTTTAGTCCAGGTGGGATTTTTTCTTTTTTTTTTTTTTTTTTTTTTTT
>VZSF01010415.1:374201-396716 GCA_013398295.1 Chionis minor
CCCCCCTCCTGGTTTATCCCACGGGGTATTTTTTTTTTTTTTTTTTTTTTTTTTTTTTTCTGGTTTGGGAGTTGCTGTGGCTGCTGGCAGTCATTCAGCTAATGCAAGCTGTTGCTCAGTTGGGTTTTTGCTCTGGAGCTCCCTCACAGCCCAGCCAGCCAGGAGGGGGGGGGGAAGCATCACACACCAGACACGGGTCGGCCCTTTGGCACGGCTGTCGTTTTTAACATCTGGATTCCTTCGTGTGGAGTCATTAGGAGAAGTAGAAGAGAGTTCAGGCTGAAGGGAGGGGAAATTCCCCTTTGCTAGCTCTTCCAGTCTGTTGTTTGAGGACGTTCGCGTTACTTGGTTTGGTCATCTGAAGGTCCTGCTGGAGGAATTGGATGTGTTTCTGATTTTCCTCTCAAAGAGCTGATATTGTGGGTGGCGGCCGCTGCCAGCACGGGCGCAGTTGTCACCCCTGTGACCACAAAGCACCCCGGATTGAGACCTTTCAGGCTGAGCTTGTGTCTGCCTTGACATCAGGCAGGGTTTTGCCACCAGCTTCGTTGAAGGCCTTCAGCGCGTGCAAGCAGGTTGCTTCTGAGCAGCCCCGTTCCCCAAGGGGTTGCCACCAAAATATCTGGCTTTCGGCTGAAGCTGGATGCCGTGTGGCTGGTAGCGGGAGGGTTTCCAAAGCGGTGGTGCCAGGCACAATATTTGGGAGCCGCTTGCTCCCTGTGCGGAGCGGTAAGAAGGATCCATCTCTCCTGTTGCCTTTGCAGTCCCGCGGTGGCTCCGGCGCGTGGGCGTGCAGAGCAGCGCTTCCTGCAGCCTTTCAGAGCTGGGCTGTGTCCTCATTTTTACGATTTGTTTGTTGGATTTTCAACGTTTCTCTTCAGTTCTCCTCAGTGTGAAAGTCTTCAGCAAGAGCAGGAAGCGGTAGCTCTGTACCAGGAATAACATCCTTCTGAAGAACCACGGGTAGTCAGAGGCATTAAAGGAAAAAGCGGTGACACGTTCTCGATGTGAACTTTTGCACTGTTGCTTAAACTGCTTCCTGACTGCAACATCATCCTCAAAGCGCCCATTTCTCTGCTAGCACTGGGAGGGGGAGGGGGGTTTCATGCCCCAGCAATCCCTGCTGCCTTTCTCCAGCATCTTCCGGTCCCAGCTTTGCTACATGCCCGGTGAAGCCAGTGGCAGTGGCAGCACTTTGGGAATGAAACCTTTCTCCATGCAGAGTCTCGCAAGGCGACGGTGCTGCCGCGCTCCGGGAGTAGCTGCTGACTGTGGTGGGGCCAAGGGAGATGGGAAGAGAGGGGGTTGTCAGCCTGGATAAAGTATATTTGAAAACATCTGGTATAGGCAAGCGCCGTGCATCAGGTCACAGAATCACAGCATGGTTAGAGTTGGAAGGGACCTTAAAGACCATCTAGTTCCAATCTTCCGTCCCCTAGCCCTGGGCAGGGACACTTCCCACTAGACCAGGTTGCTCCAAGCTCCGCCCAACCTGGCCTTGAACCTCCAGGGATGGGGCAGCCACAGCTTCTCGGGGCAACCCCGGCCAGGGGCTCACCACCCTCACAGCCAGGAATTGCTTCCCAATATCTCCTCTAAATCTCCATTCCTTCAGTTTAAAACCATTCCCCCTCATCCTCTGGCTCCACTCCCTGATCCAGAGTCCCTCCCCAGCTTTCCTGTAGGCGCCTTTCAGATACTGGAAGGGGCTCTAAGGTCTTCCTGGAGCCGCCTTCTCTTTTCTGGCTGAACCCCCCCAGCTCTCCCAGCCTGTCCTCCCTGTAGACGGGCTCTGAGCCTCTGATCATTGTTGTGGCCCCCTATGGACTTGCTCCAACAGGTTGCTGCCTTTGCCTTCAAAGCTCTTTGGCCATGCACATCTGAGCGCAGGGTGATGAGCATCCCCTGCCGAGCCCACCACCAGCCCTTGGTCACCACCACCAGCTCAGGAAACACATCTGGGCAAGCTTTCAGCCACTTGACCCCGTCCCTACCAAGGCACGGTGAGCATCAGAAGCAAGCGCGTGTGCCGCAGACCTTGCTGAGAAGGTTGGGTGCATATTCACTCAGGTTAGATCGGGAGCTTGTCCAACCAGGGCTATGCAGATCCATCCAGGTCTTCAGGAAAGTATCTCCTCCAGGGTCTCATCTTCACAGGGTGTTTAGCCAAAGCCTTAGTGGCCTCTATTTTTTTTCTTTTTTTTTTTTTTTTAAAGGGGAAATCAGGATTTTTTTTCCCCCCCTCCAGCTCTGCAATAATGAACCAAGGCGGGAGAGGAACGGCAAAGCGTGGCGGCCACCTCACGCCCATGCGTGCTGCTGCCAGAGCGGGGCAGGGAAGGAAACGCGGTGGGGGAGAGGGGATTCAGCCGCCAAAAAGGCATTTTTCTCAGCACATGGATCGAGCTACAGTTGTCCTGAAAGTTTGGGGTGGGAGCTAACGCATCGTTTCACGATGCTGGCACCTTTCTGAGGCCAAGATAGGCTGTTTTGGGGCAGAAGGGAGCAATATAGCTCATTTTTTTTTTTGGCCGGGCTGGGGAACTCCCCAAGGCGTTGGGCTTTTCCCACGTTGGCGCCGCCAACGCAGAGACATGAGGCTGCATCTTCTCTCCCCGGCAAACTGCCCGGATGCAGTGGGAGCCAGCAGGGCGGCAAGCCGGGCGTGAAACGCGAGTTTTTGTTATCGGCTCTCAAAATGTGGTCGCCGCAGAGGAAACGGGCCCCGGTTTGGCTGTTGCCGGTGTCTCCTTCAGTGCTGCTGCTGCTCGAGGCGAAACCGGCTGCGCGCAGACACACGGGAGAGAGGATGGACCCAGCCGAGCAGCTCGGCTGCCCGGGGAGGAGGAGGGTGGCCCCTTTGGGATGGGGATTGGGACGGAAAGCTCCTCCGGCGCTGTTGCCACCCCAGGAAACCACAGACAAGTCCCTTCTGCTGCCTATGGCGGCTGAAAACAGCAATTACCAGCAGAATAACAACCGCGGCTGCCTACCCGGGGCTCGTTGCTCCCGGGCGGTTCAATTAGCGCTTGCTTGCATAGAGCAGGGGGGATAACGCCGCTCTCGACCCGGCTGCCTTATTTTTATTCTTATTTCTTCCCAGATGAGCATCACCGCAGGATCACGGCAAAAGGAGGGGATGTGGGAGCTCGTCCTAACGGCAGCGGCCCCTCCGTCCGGGTCTCCGGTGGTTTGGAGGTGATTTTCCGCCGTGGCTGCTGGGAAACGCGGCCCCGTGGGTGGTTTCTGTGCCCAGCCGGAGCGCGAGTGAAAATATGAGTCATGATCCCACAGCCTGTAAAATTGCTTTTGGTCTCCCTGTTTTGGACAGTTGTTTGATTATTTTTAGCTGTAAAAAGGGGGGCAGGGAGGAATGAGCTCGGACGCGGCTCCCCGCTGCTATTTCAGGGGATTTGTTAGGTTTGCAGCTGACTGGTGTGAGATTAATAGACAAACCCCAACCCCTTCGGTATTGTGTGCTCTTTACTTTTAATATAAATCAGTTTTGCAGTGGTTTGCAGGACACAAAGCTGCCTGCAGCCCGGGTTTCGTCCCACCGGAATGAACGGCCCAGCCAGGCACGTGGGTCAGCGGCCAGGGCATCATCACCATGGGGTTTTTGTTCCGTCTTTCCTCCTTCCTGCTGCTCGGGATGTGCAGAAGGTGGGAACCGCTCCAGGGGTTGACTTCTGGGGGTCTGTTGGGAGAGCAGCGGGAATGGGAGGGTCCTGCTCATGCCCGGCTGGATGCAAATTCTCCGGAGCTGGTTGTCCCAAGCGAGCTCGGCTTGGGAACCTCCTGGGGCCAAAGGGGTGGCCACCAGCCCTCTCGCCTGCCAGCCTCCCCTGTGTCTAGGGTGGGCAGTGTCTGCCTCTGCCAGGAGATGGGGCAGGGGCATAAATCCCACTGGAGTGGGTGCAGGGAAGAGGCTCTGGTCCTGGCAGATGTTGCATCCGTCTTGTCCCAGCTCTGGGTCTCCTCTCCGCCATCACCAAGCAGAAACTACTGCCGCTGGAGGGATGATCAGACTGATTTTCTGCGATACCCTCCCTTGCAGCCACTGGAGGGGGAACCTCCACGGGGTGTCCCTCCTGAGCAGGGGCTGCAATTTGGGCTTGAACAAAGCAGCAACAAAGAAGGTTGAGAGAGAGCTGTGCTGTCCCGGATCATCGGTTGATGTGATCTGGTGTCTCAAAACAGTCGTGGTGGCTTCCAGGGCTAAGAAACAAGACATGCACAGAGAGAGGGACTTCCATCCCACCTTGCAAGAGCATTTACTCATCCTCTGGACTCATGTGGAGCATCAGCTCGGCAACGCAGGTGCCGACCTGGGGGGTCGGCCCAGGCTGGGATGGTGCCGAGGCGCTGAAGCCCTCTGGGGCCAGGAGCTGCTCTCATGGCTGCCCGCCAAGCATCACAGCCACCGGTGTCCCCCCCCAGTGCCCTGGCAAGCGCCTCTTGCTAGGGACACCCAGCCAAGCAATCTGGCTTCGTGTCCTCCGATACCTGAATGCAGGGATAAAGCCTGCTCCAAGCATCTTTTGAATCAAGGAGCACCACCTGCGTCCAGGCATCCGTCCCCAGACCCTTCCTGGGAAGCCTCCAGCCCTCCCCCAGGAGCCTCATCTTCCTCACAGGCTCAGCCGCGTGGTCCTTCCCGCTTACCCTACCCATCACCCTCTCCTCCACTTGGTGGCACCTCCCCTGCCCTCGGCGGTCCTCCCCTATTTGGGTTGGGGTTTTTTTGGTTGGTTTGGTTTCCTCCTGAGGAAGGCAATTCCCCCACAGCTGTAGCAACTCAGAGCTGCGCTTCCTTCCTCCCAGCCCCTTGGTGTTTGCCAGCCTCCTCCGTGGCTCCCGGCAGGGATGCTGGGATTTTTGGTGGCCACCAAGTCAGCAGCTCCACTGAAAGCCTGGCCTGAGGCTTGGGGAGGAACAAACCAATTTTAGGTGGGAATTTCTTGCGATGCCCTTTAAATCAGGTGATGAAACACCCAGAGCAAAGCACCAACCCCCAGCGCTGCCGGCGGGGAAGGGCTCACAGGTGGCGGTGTGTTGGGCTCATAACCAAAAAAAGGAACCATCAAAGGGGAGGGGAGGTGGCTTCTGTCTGCTGAAGAGAGGCAAGGGCTCCATTTTCTCCATCTTTTGGGGGTCTCTGTGGAGTCCAGTTCCCCATATATTGCTTGGGCTCACTTATAAACCTGCTTTCCCAATGGAAAACCGATCTTGGGAGCTATCAGCAGGGAAATACTTCCTTTGGTTTTTGCAAATAGTTCATCTAGAGCGATGCTGAATTAAATGAGTGAAAAAAGTATTGGCCTGAGCACAACGAAGCAGCGGCTCGCATGTTGCGTGTACAGGACGCGTAAGCGTCTCAATTTTAAAAATATTTTGTTGAAAAACATTTCTGCAGGTATTTATTCCCATCCTCTCATAAAATGTTTTACCATGTGTTCTGGAGAGCAGCTCGTTTGCCATCATGCTGCTATGCTTTGAGCCGAAAAAGCTAGAAACCTCTTTTTTTTTTGCTGCCACTGGGGCAGAGCGACGGCTGCGCTCAACCTCTGCCACCAGCCCAAGAGAAACCGGCGCTTGGCAAACATGCCGGCCGGCCTGATCATCACCTGAACTTGGCCATGGGCACAGAAATCCACATGGGACAGGCTTGGGGAAATCCCACCTTTTCTAAGTAGAGGGATGAGGACATTTCCCAAATTCCCAGCGGAGCTGCTCCTCTGGGAAAGCCCCGGCGTGGGTGGGAAAACACCTCCTTGTAGAGGCAAGAAGGGCAAGGGGTTGGCTGCGTGTGGTCAGGGTGGTGAATTTCCGAGGGTACCCGTTAACTGAGTGCTGACATCCTGCGTGGAGAAGGGCATGTGGTAACCACGGCGTGGTTTTCCCTCCGGTGCCGCCCTGGTTGCCGGTGGGGGTGGCCCGGCAGGAGGTGCCACCTCACCCACCTGCCCGCTGCCCCGGCGCAAATTTGCGGCCAGGGAAACCAGTATATTCCACCTAGACACAGACTAGTGCCAAAGTGTATTGCTTTTTCTCTGCCTTTTTCCTTTTCCCGTTCTTCCCCCCATTTTCCCTTTTTTCCCTCCTTTTTTTTTTTTTTTTGTTTTCCCCCATTTTTCTCCTTTTTTCCCCTTCCCCCCGTTTTCCTTTTTCCTATTTTCTCCCTTTTCCCCTTTTTTCTTTGTCTCTTTTCCTTTTTCCTCTTACCCTTTTTTCTCTTTTTCTTTTCCCTTTTCTTTCTCTTCTTCTCCTTCTCTTTTTCCCTTTATCCCCTTTCTATCTTTCTTCCCCCTTTTTTCCATTCTTTTCCCATTTTTTTTTTAACTTTTTTCCAGACCTTGGGGGAATAAGGGCACCATTTCCCCCATCAGGAAGGTGGTGGTTTGGGACTAGCCCTGCTCATCTCAGTCCCTAAGGGGCTGCTCTGACCTCTCCAGCTGAGCAGGTCCTTGCTGGCCATTTTGGGCTGGTTTTGGGGAGAAATCACCTGGTTTCCTCATGGGGCATTTCCACCTTGGGGCCAGCCCTCTGCCTGTGCCAGGGCTCTGCTCTTGCTATGGGGCAGAAATAGACCCCTCCAGCAGATGAGCTCCTTGTCAGTGAGAAACGGGGCTAAAATACACACGCTGCTAATTAACCTGCTGAAGAAATAACCAGCATTGACGCAGGGGCTCTTTAGTTCGGCCTTGAGTCGTCATCACAAATTCTTGCAAGTGGAAGCGGGGGGCTCTTTTTAGCTGCAGAACACAACAACTGGCCCAGTTTTTTGGGGGATGTTTGAGATGTAGCGGCACCATCGCCTCGCTCGTGGGACCCCTCTGTGCTGCCCCGGCACCCAGCCGGCCTTGGGTCTCCCAAATAAAAACAAACAAACCAACAAAAAAACCTAGCTAGTTTTAAAAAATTCGTTTAGTTGTAAAATATTTAAAACCAGTTTTCCCCACACGGGGAAAAAAACCAACGCCGACATCTTAGGCTGCCCTCGTCATCTTAAGAGCAAGGTGTTGCAACTTGGGTGCTAAACTTGGTCTTCTTGGCGGTTTTTATTTTATTTTATTTGAGCGATACCTTTTTTCTGCCAGATTTGTCCTTTCTGGCTGCGGTGGGAGCCCATGGCAGGTGTTGGCGCAACATAGGGTGCTTCTTTGGGGAGCGGGAGCATCCTTTGAGTGGAGAAGTGGGTCAGGACCAGCAGCTCTTGTTTTGTGGGAATGGGTCTAAGCCCAGCCTCGGTTGCGGGAAAGGCAGGGACAATATTTTGGGTCTAAGCAGGTGCCTTATGCACCCGCCTGGGTTTCTGGGATGCTGGAGATGTGCAAAACCTCCCCCGGCAGCACCTTCCCACCATCCTCCTCACGGTGCGGCTGGGAGAGCCCACATCCCCCGTGCTGGTTGCTCTCTTCAGCCGTGGTTTTTATATTAATATCCCACACCGCTCTATTCCATGGGATTTTGGAAACGACCAGACATCCCACATTGTTTTCCTTCTGCCACCACCTGCTACCCCACTGACCAAGGGCGCTTCGGGGGGGGCGGGGGGGAGGATGTAGCAAAGCTGCAGCAAACAACCTGCTTCACGGGGACCTTCCTGGGGGGATGTCACAACTTCAGGTGGCAAGAGCTGAGGTGTCACTTGGGTCCAAGGTGACAGCAAAAGCCGTGCAGGAAAAGCACTTTTTGTGCTGTATGGGGTGCAGCTCGGCAGCCTGGGACATTACACCGGTGACAGCGGGAGACCCGGGAAGAGAGTTTGCCGTAGGTAGGTGCCACAGCCTCCGGAGCCCAGGAAATGGACCTGGGGGATGTCACGGACCTACTACACAAAGCCCTAGTTGAGCGGCAGCAAGTGTTTGGGTGTTGGGGAAGGGGGATAAACCATACCATGAAATACAGGCAAGGCTGAAATGGGGGCAAAAAGGTTTCGCTGCCCCCAGGCAAGGAGGAGCTGGGGCTGTAGGAGCTCTGGGCCAGCCTGGTTTTGCCTGGAGAGCTCAGCTAGCCAGTGGGGTTGGAGGCCTGTGTCCCACCACTGGCAACTGTCTGCTGGGAAATGCCCGAGGACAGTTGGTTTCTTGGCCTGCAGCAGCATTTGTTTCCATCTCATCTCACAAAAAGGTCAAAACTCCAAAATTTGTGGTCTTTCAAGCCAAGAGGGGGTTGAATGCCTGCCGCAGGCACCATCTGTAGGTCAACACTGAAACTTGGTCCTGCTGGTGTAGCTCTGTCTGCTTACCAGGTACATGAAGAAAGCTGGGGACTTGCTCCCTTTATGCAATTTATCGTCCTCTTTGGGACCTTTAATGCTGTTTTACAGAGAGAAGGCCATAGGCACATCTGGACTATACATCTGGACGTGGCCGCACAAACATCTGGGATCTAAGGGCTACGGAGATGGGCTCCATGCAGGTGTGAGATGCTCCGCAATCAACAGCAGGCACCTTTAAGTCAAGATGGACATTGCACATGGATCCTATACTTTCTCCCATGGAGGCTAGATAAAGGTGTCCATGGACTCTCAGGTCAGGATAAAGCAGGAATAGGTAGCTCGAAGGCATCAGAAAGCCCACAGAAACATCATTTTAGCCCTCCCATGCTACACATCTTCTTACACAAATCTTGCAGGTGTGTGCGATTTACGCTATTAGTCTATAGAAATCCCACAAAATGTGAAGTCTAAACTACCTACCGGTTTTATTAGGGTTCGCCATCAAAACGGGTAAAACGCTCGCTGTGATAAACGGGAGCGGGATGGCATTGCTCACTGAAAACATCCCTGGGGATCAGCAGCCAAATCAATGAAAAGCAGCTGGTGAACCAGGAAAGCCAAGTCTGTATTTAAGGAAAACATCAGCTCCCGAGAAACCCCATACCTTTAATTGTATCTAAGAGCATAATTGCATCTTCGGCCCCAACAGACCTAAAATCAATCCGCCTAACGAGTGACACAAAGAAATGGGAATTAAACTGATGCTTATCTCCGGGAACTAAATACAGGGATCTCGTCCTACATAATGTATATATAAATAATAGACTAGCCCCCGCAAGCCCAGCACTGTCAGCGCGCTCGGAGGGATGGAGCTATTAAGATGGGCACCCAGGACACATTCCCTGGGATTTAGCTGGGTGCCTTGCCAGGCTCTGAAGAATAACACAACTTTTGAAACCTCTTAAAAAAAGAGCTTATCGGTGACGTTACAATTTTTTCCTAAAAACGTTCTTGACTTTGCTACGCTGTTCCTCAAATGTAGGTTTTGAGGCAGCATTCAGCCGCGATCCGTGCCCCCCTGTGTTTTGGACTGGAGTTATTTCTACTTGGCAAGGCGATGAGTGAAATCGTAATTTCTCATCCTCCTTTAGCTCTTCCCGTTTGCTTTTCGGTGCGTGAGAGAGTCATGAATAAGCAACACAAAGAAACGAAAGTGTTTGGGTATTCTGATCTTCTACGCAAGAAAATAAAAATAACTAAATAACTACTGCACTTTCGTGACTTTTTCTCTCTCTCTTTATGCAGCAAGGCAATCACTAGAGGGAGGCAGACGGTAAATTTATCTGTCCTAAGCTCTCAGCTGGTTTATGTTGCCTTATAAATGACAGCAGAACAGTTGTAAGAAGGAGCTCCCGGTATGTCATGCTGCCGGCGGGGTGGGGGGGAAATTTGAGCACTTGCTGAAATTAGCTTAATTTTGGTAACTGTTCCTTTGATGGACCTGCCCACACTGACTGTCCCCAAGGTGGCTGCGGCCAGCCCAAGTGCCTCGGAAGCTTCGGAGCTGCCTGGTTGCCGAGGGTTCTGTTGGGTCCATCCCGGAAGAGATGCAACCCCGTCCTGAGAAACCAGGAGCGCGGGAGCTGGTAGAGAGGCGGAGACCTGCAATTCGGGGGGTTTTGGCCCCATGGGGCAGAGTTTGTCTGCACAACTCGGCACGGGCCAGCAGGAATGTGCCCTCCAGCTCTCCTCCAAAAGACACTTTTGGGCCAGGTGGCCCCAAAATATATGAGAAGAGCCGCAACCACTGAATGCAAGGATTTGGTCAAAAGGGCCAAACATCTTAATGGACAATGTACATTTTTATGGAAATATGATGAAGCACAAAAAAATAGCTACCAAACAAACAAATAAACCCCCCCTATGTGTTAAAATTCCTCACTCAAATACTTACGTATTGTAAAATTAAAAATAAACTTGGCCTTACGATTTATTTAACCATGTCCACGCTATCACCTGCTAACCAAAATCAAGCAAACGCTTCTCTTCTCCTCACAAACCAAACATTACTTGAGGGACCTCCCCGCTTCCCAATGGGGTGTCTGGCCGGGATGCTGCTCTTCCAGGGTTTGAGGGTCGTGAGGGCAAACCCAGTTTCCACGTGGAACGGGGTTTCCAGGTCTCTCTGTGCCTGCTGTAGGACAGCGAGAGGGAATTTAGGGTCATAGAATGGTGGAGGTTGGGAGGTGACCTCAAAGGTCACCTAGTTCCAACCCCTCTGCCATGGGCAGGGACACCATGGATCGCTTTGGACATGGGTAATTACAGACCCACGGCCATGGGAGGAGAAGGTTTGTGCTGCTGGAAGAATCACAGCCTCTCGCTGGCCTTTCGGCCATTGGGACCACACACGGAATGAGCGGAAAAGCTTAAAAATCAGGAGTTGGGATGCGGTTGCTCGCACCAATGCCTCTAGGAAGGTCTGACAAGCTGCTTGTTTCAACCCACAAAAAAAAAAAAAAGGGTGTATTTGTCCCTGAACATCCACCTGTCAGCCTGTCAAGCTGCGATGATTTAGAAGAAGAAGAAAAAAAAAAAGGATTTTTTTATTTTATTTTGCTAAANGGGTGTATTTGTCCCTGAACATCCACCTGTCAGCCTGTCAAGCTGCGATGATTTAGAAGAAGAAGAAAAAAAAAAAGGATTTTTTTATTTTATTTTGCTAAATGATGATTGACATTTTAAAAGGAATGTTGTCAAAGCCACATGTCAAACAGCCTAATTGCCGTATCTGCGTGTCCCCTAATGACAAGCTAGACTATTACAGCTGCAAGAATTTTAAGCATCTAATAATTTACACATCATCACCTGGGCTATTTGCTTTCAGCACTTCACCAAGTGTAGATGAGGAGAGGAGCTGCTTGTGTTTCAAGGCGGTTTCACCTGTTTCCCTCAGTCCTGCATCAGAATGGTGCAGCCCTGGGGGAAAATCACAGCCTTCAGCAGAAGCTGGTTAAAATATTGCGATGAAAACACTCATTTTTACATTAGGGTTTGGGTTTTTTCCCCTCCGCTAATTGATTTTTTTTTTTTGTAAGAGAACAAGCAACTTGGGCTCTGCTTCTGGGTGAGGTCGGGGTGTCAGCATCACTTGTGCTCCAGTTTATAGCATCACGTGTTATAAACGGCTACTGCCTTCTCAGCAAAACACCTAGGAAAGGAGTTGGAAGGGCAGACCTGTCCCTAACGAGTGATAGCTAGCTTCATTTCATTGATTAGCTAATTGCTATCACAGGGTGGGTAGCAGGGCAGTATATGAGTGAGTGGGCTGCCAGCCTAGATCCCTTAGCTGCAGGGATGAGTTTTGGAGAGGGGCTGGGAAAGGTGGTGATTCTGCATTTTCTCTGCTTGGGGAATTATTTTAGGAAGGGAGAGGTTTTCCTCTTTTTCTTTTTTGGTCTCATTTTAATGCCGTGCCTCCAGTAAATCTCTGCCATGAAGGCTTTGCCCTCCCTGATGCTTCTGGCCCTGCTCCTGGCACCCTGGTTGTGGGGGCCAGGCAGTGGCAGGCAGGTTCCCGGGGTGATGCTGAGGTCTCGCTGCGATGCTGATGGATGCCATGCTGCCCTGGGGGTGAGTAATGGGAAGCGAGGGCTCGGTTCCCTGTGGGAAACTCCCTTCCTGGGTGCAGCACCCTGCTCTCCTCTGCATGGTCCCTGTGAATTAAAGTACAGCTGGGCTTCGCTTGCTCTGTTTTGGGGGTGGTTTTGTACCGGTTGCGCTCTGCCAGCGTAAATCAGGCACTGTTGTTGGAGGTAGGAAGTGGTAAATATTTATTATCATGTGGAAAAAATCCCAAGATGGCTGAGGGGCTTGGCCCAGGTAGAGGCAAGACCCCCAGCTACCAGGACACGATGGATTTTGGTGCTCCCTTCCCATCGGGCTCCAGCTGGGATCTCTCTGAGCAGCGTTATGAGCATGGACAGTGGTGCTTGGTCCTGCAAATAAGATTTTCTTTTCTTTATAGGCATGTGGGTCCTCTCAGGAATATCAGAAGGTTAAACAAGGTACGAGTTAATTCTCAGACCAGCTTGTTGGTTGGGTTTTGTTGGGTTTTTTTTTTCTAGCCTGAATAAATCCTCCCCAGAATTTGTTGGGTACCTCAAGCCATGGTGCAGAAAGCCAGGAGCGGCAACCTGGCCCCAGGGTGGTGTGGGGAGGGAAGGAGACATGGCTGATACTGTGGGCAGGGGGTGTGTGTGTGGATATCGATGCTGGGGTAGGAAGTAACCGGCACTGCTGTCTTGTGGCTGCCAAACCCCGACAGCCGAGCAGAACCCCAGAGGCAGGAGCACATGTGCTGTAGCGAATCACTGTTGGGCAGCAATTAGAACAAGTAGCAAAAGTTCAATCCCAACTTTAATTGTGTAGGGTAAACCAATTGCTGGCTCCTGGCTCTTCCAGCTTTGAGCTCGCATTTTTGGAAAATACCCTAGTTCTTCCTGCCCAAGGGAAGGTGTTTCCCACTTTGAGGGCTAAATTAGCGATGGCAAGATGCTGGTTCTATTGAGGTTCTGAGGGCTTCTCGCTCGCCTGAGCCCTTTATCTGGGCTACTGTGTCCAGTTCTGGGCTCCCCAGTTTAAGAGGGACAGGGAATCCCTGGAGAGGGTGCAGCGAAGGGCCACACAGATGATGAGGGGGCTGGAACATCTTTCTTATGAGGAAAGGCTGGGGGAGTTGGGTCTTTTGAGGCTGGAGAAGAGAAGGCTGAGGGGGAAACTCATAAATGTCTACAAATCCTTAAAGGGAGGGTGCCAGGCTTTTTTCAGTGACAGGACAAGAGGCAATGGTTACAAACTTGAATAATAGGAAGTTCCACCTGAACATGAGGAGGAACTTCTTTCCTTTGAGGGTGGCAGAGCCCTGACACAGGCTGCCCAGACAGGTGGTAGAGTCTCCGACTCTGGAGACATTCCCAACCCGCCTGGACGCCATCCTGTGCCACCTGATGTAGGTGGACCTGCTCTGGCAGCGGGTTTGGACCAGATGATCTCCAGAGGGCCCTGCCAACCCTTAACACTATGTGAAATGCCTTCAGGCAGTGCTACCTCCCAGCTCTGCAGGGGTACAAACAGCAAACATTGACCATTTGCCCAACCCAAATGTCAACCCAACCCCATGTCACCCAACAGCTCCTTTGCTGTTGTAACTTGTCCAGATATGGCATCTCCCTGAGCCTTTAGCTTTGAGCCCCAAATAGCCAGATCCTATGGATGGGAACCTGCCTCCCCGGGACAAACAGCACCCGCTGCCTGGTTGTGCTCGGACCTCTGTGCTCCTGTGTGGCTGTGTCAGAGAGGGGGAAGGACTTAAATCATGAATGTGCCCTGCTCTGGGGTGGTAGCAGTGAGGGTACAGCCTGGCTCCCTGTGGAGGAGGTGGTGGTGGTGGCCAGGGCTTCTTCAGGTGCCTCCAGAACTCTTGAGTACTCTGGAGCAGCGCGTACTGGTGGGGTGAGCGCTGATGGGGGGAGGTTTGGAGTAGGTTGCTGGCAGATGAGGATGGAAACAGTGACTCAGGCTGGAAGGGATGGCCCTGGGCTGGTGTGTGGGTGTCTGCTCAGGTGGCACCCTGCCCTTGACCGCAGGACCTGGCGCAGGGTTACCTGCATGTTCTCCTGCTGATGGATTTGCACATTGATTGGCGAACAGGAGTGGGAGGTAGCAAAATAGGGAGATAAGGGAGCTTGAAAAGGATTTCTGGAAGTAAGGACTAGTAACTCTGGGAACTGGAGATGGAAGAGAACTTGAGGTTGTTGCTTCTTGTCTTCCAGGGTCAGAGTTTCCTTGGATGTTGGCATATGTGCCTGTAAGAAGCTGCCACAGAGTCCTGAAGGACAAATACGGGGAGTTTTCTCCTCCAGCATACCATGGTGATACCCCCATAAACTTTTGGTGCAACTGGACAATCTGGGCAGGCTCCAGAAAGCATATAATAATTTATATTCAGGGCTTTATCACTAAAGAGGGCTGCAACAAAAATGAGGACAAAATTCTGTTTGAAGGAGTTTCTTCACTGGTGGAAAATGCTGTGGTTTATGCTTGCTGGAAAAAGGAGATGCATGTTTTTGCCACCTTTGCTCAGGCTGTCCACGTCGTGTTGCTGAAGAGATACTTGCCAAACTGCAGGGAGACACAGTTTAAAGGGAAGTACTACATCTTCCAAGACCAGGAAGGTGAATCTTCCTCCAAAGATGATGTGATTTCTGAAACTCCTGCTCCCAAACTGCCGAAGCAAGATAGTAATTTTCAGTCTGGACAGGTTGAAGATCTTGGAGATGTGCTGGGCTTTGTGACCACACGTAGCAGGGTGAGCCTTGGCGAGGCCACAGTGTTGAGTGGTGGGTTGCTGTGGGGAAGAGGGAGCACGCTGGGCACTGTGGCTGTTGGAAGTCCCATTGAGCTTCTCCCATATGGAGGTGTGAGGACACCGCTCCTGGAAACAAAAACTCCTTGTGTGCTGGGGTCTGAGCTGCCAGGAGGTCCGAGATGCTGCAAGGAAGCTCAAGGAAGAGGAAAACCTGGTGATATAATCCCCACTGCAGCACCAGATACCTGGGGGCAGAGTCTCTCTGCGAGCGGGGACATCACTGGGGGATTTGGTGATATGTACAGGCTTCCAAGCATGCCTTCGGAAACTCCTTTGCTTGGTGCCTTGCAGGTAGTGGAGCCTCTTTTGCAGCCAGCAGGTGTGGGTCTGGAGAACAGGTGGTCTGTCCTGCACCCTACCCTGAGACCAAAAGATCTGGGAGATCCATGGTTTACTATTAAGCCGACACACACAAGTTGCTTGGACTTGTCTGTGCGCTTGTCTTCATCCCCTGGCAGAAGAGAAGGCGAAGAGAGCACAGGTACCACCATGTACCCAGGGCTCAGCACAGTCAGTTTGGAGAAGGATGAAAGCCATCCCCAGTTGAGTGTCTTGGCTGATGGCACAGTGAGTGGTGATGCTGATGGCCTTGCGAAGGGCCTGATGCCCAGCCTGAGTAGCCCGTATGAACTGGTAAACAGGGACCACTCGCATCTGCTACCTGGGAGAAGTCAAAGATACCAGAGCAGTTTTGGGGATTTGTCCATGACTCAACCTGAGTTGGGAACAACTGGCCTCCAGCATACGAAGCTCATGAGTATTCAGTCCCCGGAACGTTTTAGGGGAGCTGTTGAGGGCAAAACAATGTTGCATCCCACATCACCATGGGACATCCTCCAGGAGGATCCTCGTTTGCGTGGCCAGAGCAGTCATGTCCTGTGTTCAGCCCCTGGGGGCCTTCCCCAAAATGCCCAAGCACACAATGGTCCAGCTGCTGAGAAAACTCATGTGTCTTCCTTGGGTGTAAAGAGCTGCCACCACCCAAGTAACAGAGCTGCACAGCCAAGGTTGGTCATACCCGCTTTGCCAACAGGGCTGAAGCATCTTCCCGCAGCTATGTCCACCTTAGGGACAACCCCCACACTGGTAGTCTCCTGCACAGAACCTGTCCCTGCAGACTTCGGCTCTACTGATTTCACTTCTGAAGCACTTCTTCCTCCGGAAGTGGGACCTGTGTCCAGGGTCATCTTCTCTCAGCCAGCTGCTTTGGATTTGGACCCTGTCAGTCTTAGGCAAAGGGCACGAATCTCACTGGCTAGCCCAGTAGAACAGGAGATGGTCTCCCCTTCACCACCTTGGCATCCATCAGTAGCCTCTGAACTGGGCACAGATGGGTCCCCTGAACGCTTTGGTCCTGGGATGCAAGAGCTGCTGCTGGGGGAGGTGGGTGGCCAGCAAGGACAAACCTCTGTGGGCTCAATGGCCAGGGGTCCCTCCCCAGCTTCTGTCACTGGCCCAAAGCCTGGTGTGGGAATTCCTTGGCCTGAGGACCACGTGAGCAGTGACTCTGAGGTGGCACCATCTTCCCTGCCTGGCACCTGGGGGGCTAGGAGAGAGGAGCACGTGGTGCCTATGCAGCACCAGGGCACGGCTGCTAGTGACAAACTGGCTTCTGCCTCCATCCTCAGGGGATTTAAAATGCAGACAATGACTGAAGCTCTCCAAGTGCGTGCAGGAGAGCAGAGAAACGCCTCCTCCCATACTGCTGCTGCACACACTGGTCCTCCTGTGGCCCAGAAGGGAGAAACAGTGTCCAGAGGCCAAAAGTCTCAGGTCTCTGATGATCCTGTATCCAGGAACACCGGAATTCCAGGAGGGCAGCAACAGAAACATGCTGGTAGGTCTCCCAGTACTTCATATTTTGCTGTAAACCATCTTTAGAAGGCAGAAGTAATTGGTGGGGGCAAGGCTTGTGTCCATCACCTGCGCTCCAAGCCTGGCAAGCATAGCCCTGGCTTTCTGGGGAGGGGAAGACTTCCAACAGGTGGTCTTGTTGGCCAAACCTCTGTTGGAAGCAAAACCATGTAATTCAAGCTGCCGAAGGCTGGAGGGGCTGCAAAGGGACAGATCCATGCAGAAAACCTGGGGCATGGGCTCAACTCCAATTGCGGAGCTGAGATGCTTCAATGCCCAGAGCCATATAGAAATCTTGCATCAGAAGGTTTTGAACGGGGTTTCTTCTGTGGCAATTTGCAGTGCTCTTAAAAGCACTGATATCCATGTCCTGGTGTGTACAACAACCACTGACTACACATTTCCTTTCCAATGTGTCAGAGCTAGGACCTCCCTGGGCAGTGGCATACTTCCCCGTCAGCAGCTGCCACCTCGTCTTTCAGGATGGGTCCGGGATGTTTTACCTGCCGCTGCATGCTGACATTAAAACCAACATCTGGTGCAACTGGACCATCTGGGCAGGGCCCCAGAAGCACATTGTCATCTATGTCCAGGGCTTCCAGGGGAGCGAAGGCTGCAGCAAGAACCAGGACAAGATAATCTTCCAGGGGGTCTTGTCAAGTGTGGAAACCAAAGTGGTGTACGCCTGTCACAATCAAGGTACTCTGATCTTTGCTACGCAAGCTACTGCGGTCCATGTATTGTTTCTGTCAGCGAGTAGTTCCCTAAGCCATGAATACGGACGTTTTGAAGGACGGTATTATGTATTCGGAGACTCTGAAACTGTGGGCTCTTCAAATGATACCATAGCTCCACAAGAGCCTCTCCAGGAGGTCTCCAAAAAGGAGAGCTGGAGGACAGCAGTAGCGAAAGGTTTATTGCCCACGCCGAGAGCCTCTTTGGGCCCATCAGATGCACTTGCTGGTGGCAGAATCCAGCCTGAGCTTCTGAGCCCAAATGAAGAGGCTCAACACCCTCCCGATCTCATGGAAGATGCTCAGTCTAGCGCTAACCAGAGCCAGCTTGACCTGAATGAGTGTGGTCAGCTGCAGGATGAAATGGAAAGAAGCCTTAAGGATGGTGGCACTGAAGGGATGGAAACTACAGATGATATGTTGGTGGAGCCATCTCCAGCTGGGCAAGATGCTGGGCGTAAAGATGAGCTGACTGCTTTGGAGATTGCAAAGGAGGACATAGAGCTGGTGTCTGCTTTGGTGACTGTAGCCCCATGTCGTTCAGTGGGTGCCTCTTCCTCAGAGGTGCCCAGCAGCAATGTAGGTCTCCCTCCCAAATCATCTAGCCTGGATCAGGCTGGCAACAGCCTGTCAGAAGAAGTGGCTGCTGCTGCACATCGCATGCAGACACCAGTGCTGGAAGAGCCACCGCTAAACACGAATACAAAGCCTTCTCTCTACGCTTCTCTTGGTGTGACTGCTGGAGATGTGGTGTCTCCAGGAGAAAGGAATGAATCATTCTTTGGTAAGGTGGTTTTTTTTTTGGTTTATTTGTGGTTGAACTGATGCCTGCCACTGAGCAATATCCATTTCCAGTGATGCAGTGCTCTCTTGAGAGGTTTTATTTATATTTTTTTGATGTGGTTGTCACCTTCAGTTGGTCCATGTGGTAGCACTCTTGACTCCTCCTGTATCCAAGGAAAGTGGTACTTGAGAAGACAGAGTTGTCTGTTGTAACATGGGCACCTATGGGCTGGTCTTGTCTTAACAGGGAGAGGCTGCTTCCTAATCCAAGTGCTCCAAATTATCCATGGGGGAGCCAGCCTCTCAGCTGTGATTTCACACCCAAAGCAGACTGTGAATGCCCATCTTGGTGTTAAACAGCTCTAGCTTGCATCGATTCCCACGATTGTAGCCTGCGACGGTGCTCCTAGCCATGACAGTTTAGTTTGAGCTCCAGAAGTCAGAGGGAGGACTGGAAAAACAGGCTTTTGTCTCCTAAAAAAGTATAGAGTTGATGGTAGACTTCTTTCGCAGAAATATTTAGCCACTGATATGTATTCATTTCTGCCTGAAGGCAGAAGAGAAGATGTTTTCAATTGGTCTTTCCTCCCCTCCAAACCGTTCTTGCCCCTTTGCTGTAGACATGGGGAGGAGTTTATTTAGCTCGTTTGCAGTTGCTGCCACCTGATACACGAGCTGCTTTGCTCTGTCGGGGTCCAAGGCAGCTCTGTTGTGGGAGCTCTGGTGGCTTCACAGGGATAACACTTCAGTCACTTCCAGAAACAGAGATGAGGTTTATAGGGGTGTCTTCTGCTTTTGAGCACTTCCCACTTTAGAGTAGATTGTATTTACAGTTTGATATCTAATTTCAAAATAAGGAATATAGGAAGGAGCTGGCACGTGGCATTCTTCTTGCAAAGTGACACACACCTAATGTACATTTTTTTTTGCCCCTTACGGGTACGCTGAGGTTAGGGGCCTGATTCTTTCCCTTGCTCTGACAGATCTGGTTTCTGCCTTGGTGTCTCTGGAGAACGACACAGCACTGCGATCCCAGCACCATCCCGGAGGTGAGCACTGCGAAGGGTTAAGCACGTCTTAAAACACTGCCCTAAGTTTGGTGTGCTGACTGGTGTTGTGCCTGATCTCACCTGCCCGTGAAGTTTAGAAAGCAGTGGAGAGTGTTTCGGAGCAATAACCCCTTTGAAGACTTTAATTTTTAAGATATCACTGTAATCCCACTGCCGTGCTTTGGCCACTTTGTACTTAGCCTGAGTTCACACACTAAACCTGACGTAAAGTCTGGCTTGTCTGAGTTCAAGCATTAATTGTTGGCTGCTTGAAGATTTTTCTAAGGTGGGTGAGGGTGAATGAGCCTCAACTCCTCCAAGATATTCCAATGGGTGTCTCATGACTACCTGGAACAGAAACCTGCAGGAGGTCCTGCTCCTCAGACCGGGAGAAGCAAAACCCCCTTATGGGAGCATTAGCAACTAAGCAGCACAACGCTGGGCTTATACGGCGGAGTAAGCCACAGAAACAGCCACAAAAAGGAGTCCATACGGAAGAAGTCTGAGCTTTGAACAGGAGAAATATTCCTGAATAAACAGGCTTTAAACAGCAGGCTCTGGCAAATCTGTGCCAGCCTGGATTCGGACAGATCGCAGCGGTTTAAGCTGATCCCAAACAGAGGTGAGCGAGAGAAATGGGCTTTTGGACTCCATCGCAAATTATGATGATGCTTTTGGGAAAGACACTAGCTAAAGAAATGTAAGTGCGAGTGAGCGGATGCATGTTCCTGTTTTGTATACTTTTTGCTCAAAAAAAAAAATCAATTCCCATACTTGGCACTGAGCATTCGCCAAGGTTTGTTTTCACTTGTTACTCCACAACTTGTTTGACCTGATGCACAACCTCTGGAAATACCCGTGGGGCTTAGCTAAAAAGTAAAATTACCGAACAGAAAATAGGTTCTGTTTTACCTCAGACCAGGATGCTTACACAAGCATGTCCTTGTGAAGCTGTTCTGCTATCCGTGGTGTTATCCAGCTGTCTGTGTTTAAGGACTAACATGTTTAAGGAGCCTGTTTGTGTTAAGTGGACTTAAACATGCCAGGATCTTGTGTCTTCTGCTAGATGTGCTGTTTGAAGTAGCCATTGAAATCAAACCCAAGGACTGGATTCCTCGTGGTGCAACTGAACTCCAAAAGAGTTTTCTTGAATCCATGAAGAATCACGTAAGTCTGGGCGCAGGGAGGAGGAGGAAAAAAACCCGAATGTGATGTCCCAAATCTTCAGCTAGGCTGTGCCCTTCGTTCCGGGGATTTTCTGTTAAAGCCGCATGACGAGTCAGCATCCAAGTTGCTTGTGCTGGCCGTCATCAGAGGGTGATGCTGATGCCCCAGCAGGGTGCCTGGCCACCAGTGGCTGGCATTTAGCTGCTGCAGAGCACCATGCTGTCGCAAGGCAGCGGGAAGAACACTGCAGGGATGGGGACACAACCAACCGAGGGCTGTAACTCCCAGTGTAGAAAGCTGCTATCCATCCTCAGCTGCTTTCCATGATGGTTTAGCACCCAAACACTTACCTGGGCTGCTATTGCCCTTCCTTTTCCCAAATTGCCTTGTGCATTTCGAATCATAGAATCACCTAGGCTGGAAGGGACCTTTAAGATCGAGTCCAACCATCACCCTAACACTGCCAAACCCACCCCTAACCCATGTCCCTCAGCACCGTGTCGGCCCGGCTGGTAAATACCTCCAGGGATGGCAATTCCACCACTGCCCTGGGCAGCTTGTGGGGGTTGAGCTGAAGCTAAGCAGATGGGAGCAATGAGCCTCCTCCTAGAGAAAAGGCTCAGAGCACCGGGTATGGGACATCTAGCGTGTCCTGAGTGGTTTGTGAAGGGTAGGAACGGGGGGGGAGGTACATGGAGAAAAGAAACTGTTTGCTGCCCTACGCCTGCCCATCAAACATCAAATGGGCACTGGTCACTCTCTTCCTTTGCAGATCCAGGAGAACCTGAAACTTTCTGCCAACAGAGTCAATGAAATAAAGCTAAAGGAAATCCAAAGGTAGGGTTGTGGCTGTGCCGTTGGCTTGGCAGGCGGCTCTGCTATAACCTGTAGTATTTCTGGTGTAGCAGTGGCTTGACTCCTCATTCTCCTTCCCCAGGCAGAGGCCCAGCCTTGCTCCTCTCCTGTGATCTATAAGTTGTCCTGAAAGCAGGAAAAAAATCTGTTTTCTAGAGGAAAGATGGTGAAAACTGATGTTTAGTGCTGGCTAGGGCCTTTAGATGTCCAAGATGGATTTAAACTCTGGAGGAAATGAGGATCCTCACACCTGCTGTGGTGTCTGCTGGAGAAAGCTGGGACCTGTCAGCAAGTGTCACCTCCAAACTTGCTGATGCTGACCTGAAGCTGCAGATTGCCACTATAATTCACTTTATGCGAATATTTGGTCACTTCAGCCTGGCTTCAAGTGAGGAGCCATTGCCGGTAGCTTCCCTTTTTCTCTTGGTCCAAGTGCAAAGCTGCCTTTTGTCACAAATAATTTTTGCAAGAGCCTGCAGCACCACGATCTCATATGAGTAGGTGGAAGGTCTAAGTGGGCTTTCGGAGGTGGGCTGGGAGGTGAAGCTTTCCTCCCACCTCACCCTGGTCTCTCCCCTGCCCGCAGGACGCACGACACCAGCCTTCTGCTCACCTTCTGGCTGCACTTGAAGGCGGAGGAGAGAAATGCGTCCCTGCTCCTGCGCTCCCAGCTGGAGGAGCTGCTCGGCACCTCGCTAGGGGTGGAGGAGCTGCAGCTTGTGTCGCTGTTGGTGGAAGGTGGGTGCTTCGCTCTTCTCTGGGGTGAACCCTTTCAGGCCAAGCCTGGCTCGGCTTAGGGTGCCTCTTCCCCCCTTACAGACGTGAACGAGTGCGGCGCTGGCGTGGGCCTCTGTGGGGAGGAGGCAGAGTGCTTCAACCGCGTGGGCACCTACCTCTGCCGCTGCAGAAAGGACTATGAAGACCATTCTCCCACCAAGTCCGGCACCCTCTGCATCCCTGCTCCCCGCTCAGGTAGAGGACAAAGCAGCTGCTCTGCTTTCTCCTGCAGCTGGGTGTTTTTTTGTGTGGGGGAGTGCTCTGTGCGGCATCGCTCTTGCCACGGGGAACCTGGAGTGAGCACATCAGGGTAAAGGGGTCTCACCTTGACTGGGGTCCTACCAGCTGCTCCTCTGCTAATGTGTGTTGCATGGCATACTGAAAAACAGCACTGCTGCTCAAGTGGGGGCTGCAGTTGTGCGGGAAGGAGATATAATATCTTTGCAAGGCAATTTCCTGCTGGTTGTCCCCTTCAGCTTCCTCCTTTGGTGTTAGGAGCTCTCCTCTAGGAGTTGTGCTCAGCTATGAGCACACTTGGAGGCGCTTCTGGAAGCTGAGGGGAGGGAAGAAGAGTGAGGTTTAGGCAGTGTAGGTATCAAAGTGAGGAGGAGAGTCTTGTCTCACTGGTGAGGCCGCAGCTCG
>VZSF01010416.1:383-11559 GCA_013398295.1 Chionis minor
ATTAAAAAAACCGCCCCCTCCACCAAAAAAAAAAAAAAAATAGTTTGAAGCCTTAAAATATGGTTCAGAGAATTACAAGTAATCAGAGCTGCGGGGGTCAGCAGTGCAAACTTTTTAAGACTAATGTTTATTTAGAAAAGTGAGTGGTGTCTGCGTTGCTTTTCTAGTGCCCCAGCACAAAAGTCCTAATGGTTTTTGCAGACTTTCCATCACAAACTCCTGCCCGGGGCGCGGGGACCACCGCCGAAAGCAACCCCGCGCCGTCCCCTGCCACAGCGAGCGCTGGCGCAGGGATTTAAACACCGCTCCCTCCCCCCCACCCCGCCTTTCAGGGAATCGGTGACAACATTTTCTGTGCCCCCTCCTCAATTTTGCCCCGCTTTCGCGTTTGTTTGATGTAACCCCAACCACTCGATAATAGTGAGGAGGAGAAATCGGGGGACGGCGACTCATCCTCCCCCCCCCCAGCCCTTTTCAGGCTGCGGTCCTGAGAGCAACGCGGGGGTTCAGCAGAGCTGGAAACCTCGTTAGGAGGAACCCGGGGGCAGAGGCAGGAACCGGCCCGGGGCGGGGGGGGGCTGGCCCGTGGCCATCGGGGAGGCACCGCTGGCAAACCCATTCCCCTCCCCGTCTCACCCTCCAGCCGCTCTCCCGGGAGCCCAGCTAACCACCACTCCCTGTGCAGGGTTTTTGGGTTGGTTTTTTTTTTTTTTGGGGGGGGGATGGATCTCTGCTGAGCCCACCCCAAAATTCAGGGGGATTTAACTGCCCTTGCAGACACCCAAGTCTCCATCTCATTTTGTTCCCAGGACTGGAGGAATAAACCCAGCAACCTCCAAAACCTCGCAAGCCTTTTGGGGGTGCACCCCCCTCCCCCCTTCTTCCCGGACTTTAAACGAGGTGAACCCAAGGGAAACCCAGACTTGGGATCCCGTTGGAAACCAGTGTCACCCGTGCTAGATACCTCGAAGCGGTTCTGGGAGGACCCGGCTGGGTTTAATTCCTCTCCACATCCCCCCCTGCCCTTGACAGGTGGCAGGAGCTGGGTGCGGGGCGCTGAGCAGGGCAGGGGGCTCAGCTCCCTTTCCAGCAAAGCACAGCAATTGCAGCCTGGACGTGGATTGTATCCAGCAGCAAACCCGCCTCCTTCCCAGGGGCCCCAAGGGGAAGGCAGAGGGATTGGGCTTGCTGAGGAAAATGCCCCCTCTCCCCAGTTTGCGTGACAAACAGCCCCAAGAGTTTTCTGTTTACTCTTTTTCTAAACACAGACCCTTTTACTAGCCGTGAGCCCAGCCAGCAGAAGGTGGTGTGCTGCTAAAGTCCTCCTGTTCCTGGCAAAGGTGAGACCAGATCTAAGTCACCCCTCAATCCTTGGAGGCTCACCAGCTACCCTGGACACCCCCGCCCCTTTCCCATCCTCTGGAGGTCTCGGCAGCTCTGAGCATGCCACAGCAGAGGGACAGGGTTAGCCTGGCCATGCTGGGGGAGCAGATCTGTGGGGGCTGCACCCCGCCGTGTGCCCCCATGGGATCCCGCTCAGCAGAGCATCAGCTGGGAAAGGGTTGAGTGGTGGAGTCGTGGGGTGTGGAGACCTGGAGATAGCTCCATCTCTGGACCAGGGACATGAGGCTAGTGTCCCCTGCCCCCCACCCCGTGTTGGGTGCCCAGTATGGATGCCCTGGGGAGCCCTCGGCATGGCTGGGATCAGCCCTGGGGTCTGACACCATTGTTCCCTCTCCCATCATTAGGGTTCACAGTTCATCATGGGGGTGCCTGGGGAGGCTCTGCAGCAGGACAGCAGTGGGATGTGCAGGAGCGAAACAGGGTTGGGGAGAGACATGAGGTGGATGAGGAAGGGGCTGGATCCTGCTTCCTTTCCAGCCTTGTCCTGCTCCCAAAAAGGTGAGCTCAGTTTAACCCCTTCTTTGGTCTGTGTAGGGAAAAAAGCATAGCTCAAACCAGAGGCGGCTGAACCAGCAACGGTAGCTGAAGGTGCCTCTGGAAACACACACGCACCTGAGGCCTGATCCTGTCCTCCCCTGGCCAAGTCAAGCTCAGGTGCGGAGCTCTGTCAGGACCCGGTCCAGGGCTGAAGATGCAGCCAGTGCTGCGAGGATGAGCGTGGCGGAGGGAGGACATTAGTATTTATAAACTGCTGAAATGTGCCTGACACTTGAGGGAAGATCCTCTCCGCTCCCTCGAGGGCTTTCATTTGAAGGGCTTGACACTGCCCTCCAAGAAGTTGGTAAGACCTCCTGGCTCCCATTATCTCCCCGAGGGCCCTGTGTCACCCTCCTCGCTGCATGCTGAAGCACCCGGATCTCGTTGCTGTCATTGCTTGAGGCTCCCCTGGGGGGACCTGGCACCCCTCTTCAGGGTTTGGCCTCCTGGCACAAAGCTGGGCTGCGGGACGGGGCTGGGTAGCACCAGCCCTTTGCTGTCCTGCGTCCCTCCATCCCCCTTACAAAGCATAAACGCTGGGAACACTGTTCAGCCCCAAATTTGGAACAGTCGGGCTGAAATCTTCTGAATGCGTTTGAAAAGGGGAGGCAGGGAGGGAGGGTGGGGAGAGGGACACGGGAAGGGGAAAGAGCTACAGCCTTGCTGGCACGAAGTTGATCAGTCCGGATCCTGTCCCTTTGTGGCCGTGATCCATCACCGTGCCCGGGAGATGTTGCAAACCATGTGCAGACGAGGCTCAGCCACGCGAGAAGCATTCCCACACCAGGTGTCACGACACTCGCCCCCAGTTAAAATCAAAGCTGTACTTCTCCCTGGCAGCGAGGGGGTGGGAACTTCAACCAGCTCCTCCTGCATCCGTGTCCTCTCCCCCTGGGGACCTTGCCGGGGCAGAGAGGTGCATGTGACAGTGCGGGTGATGGTGGCAGGTGCCAACGGGTGGCCCAGGGAGGCCAGAGGAGCAAAGACCTTCCATCCCCTGGGGGCTGGGGCCAGCCTGATACTCCAGGGAGGTTTTTCATCTGCCTCTGCAGTGTCAGCAGAGCACAAAGGCAGGGGAGAGGTGAACCCCTCTGTTAATACATGTGTTTTAAATAACTGGTATTTTTATTTCTTCCCTTTGGTGCGGTGGGCTTGGCACGCATCTTTGTTTGCACAATTGTCCTGCCTATACGTTCTGTTGCCCAAGTAAGGAGAAAAAGGTCCTGTGCGTGATCTGGAGGTGTGCTTTGCTGGTTCTGACATGTAAATATTAATCAAGAAACAACACCGAAAAGACAAAGAACCCCCTCCTACTCTTGAACCCCTTCAGATCCCTTTATTGTCCTGGCAGTTGTTGCACTTGGACTGGCTTTTCACTTTCTCCTCTCAGAGCGGCTGGCTCCAGCAACGGTCCCCAGATTCCTCAGCTACATCCTACTGAGGGAAAACATTTATTGAAGTTTTTGGATTATTGGGGAAATACATATTTCTGCTTCTTTTCCAAACTCCACTGGCATCTTTTCTAAGTCAGCCCCTTGTGTCAGTGTGGGGGCAGGAGAGGCATCCTCTCCCTCTCCTCTTGCAGCTGATGCCTCCTGCATGAACTTTGAGTGCCCAGAAACTCCATGGAGGGGGATTTCTACCACCATCATGTACTTAATTAGTGGTCAATAGCAGTGAGCACGCGTGTAGTTTATTTTCCTCCATGAAGCTGCACTTCAGTTTACTCACACCTCTGAAGAAACAGAGGGTACGGACACACACGTCCAGCTCCTCAGATGACCACATGTCAGATGACCTTTGCCGAGGCAGCATCCATGCCTTGGTGCCGTGCTGTCCTGGTTTGAGGTAAAACAGGACATATTTTGTTCTGTAACTCTGCTTTCTATCTAGGCCTCTTCTAACTGCTGAAATTAGCAGCATATTGTGCAGAAAACTGCTCTTTCTCAGAGCGATAAGACCCATGTTTATAGGTGATGCCAAGGCGTGGTATGCAGAGAGGCCCTTGCTTGTGCTTATTGCTGTAACGACCAAGGGCAGCCAACTTTGTTATTTGCCCCGTTAGAGGGTCGGAAGCGGAAAAGCGCAGAGGGGTCGCACCTGTGGGGAGGAGAGGACGGGAGAGGTGACCCAAAACTGACCAAACAGGGTATTCCATCCCATCTGTATCTTGCTTGTATAAAAGCTGAGGGATCAAAGGGTCAGCCCTCTGGTTCTGTCTTCAGTGGCCGGCGTCCGATGAGGACTCTGTCTGTTCATCTACCTTTGATCCCGACCTGTGTGTTCCTGAATCCAGTTCCCTTCCATCGCTGAGTTCAGTCTGGGACTTCCCCAGTGCCTGCTGGTGATGTGATTGTCATCCTGGGAGCTTGATATGGTTTTGTATATATTTCATTGTTTTCTTTTTATTATTTTATTCTTTATATTTCATTAAAGTAGTTTAGTTCTTACTAAACTAGTCTCTCTTCTTCTCTCTCTCCTGCTCGGCAGGAGAGAGGGAACATCTGTCGCTCGGCTTGCTCGGGCCAATCCAGCCCAAACCCACGACGCGCAGGGAGGAAGCAGAGGAGCGGGGGCTGCCGAAAGTGAGGAGGTCAGAGAAGGAGAAAAGGTCTGGCATAAAGCTGCCCTCGCCTTGGCAGCCCACCTGCCTGCAACTCAACTGCGGCTACGCACGCGGGGTTGGACCACATCCTTGACCGGAGCATCCCTCATGGTTCCTCCCCCAGGATCGTGTGAGCTGGCAGGGCCCGCTGCCTCCCAGCATCCCGAACCTGTGCCAGGGTGCTCAGCATCCCCAGGGATGCCCCTTGCCAGCACGGGGTGCGGAGCCTTAAAACAGCAGCAGGTGGTTCTACGGCAGGCTCTGCTCTGGGTGTGCGCTTGTGTGCAGGTCGGTGTGTGCGCAGGTGTGTTTGTGCAGGTGTGCTGCATGTGTGGGCAGGGGTGTGTTTGTGTGTGCAGGTGTGCAGGTGTGTATGTGGGTGTGTGTGCAGGTGTGTGCATGTAGGTGTGTATATGTGTATGCAGGTGTGTGTGCATGTAGATGTGTGTGTACAGGTGCTTATGCACATGTGAGAGCAGGTGTGTGTGTGCAGGGGTCTGCAGGTGTGTGTGCAGGTGTGTATGTGCATGTGTGTGCAGGCATGTGTGTGCAGGTGTGCAGGTGTGTGTGCACGTGTGTATGTGGGTGTGTGCGCAGGTGTGTGCATGCAGGTGTGTATATGTGTGTGCAGGCGTGCAGCTGTGTATGTGCACATGTGTGCAGGTTCATATATGTGTGTGTGCATGTGTGTATGTGGGGGGGTGCAGGTGTGTGCATGCAGGTGTCTATATGTGTGTGCAGACATGTGTGCAGGGATGCAGATGTGTACGTGCACATGTGTGCAGGTTCATATATGTGTGTGTGCATGTGTGTATGTGGGGGGGTGCAGGTGTGTGCATGCAGGTGTCTATATGTGTGTGCAGACATGTGTGCAGGGATGCAGATGTGTACGTGCACATGTGTGCAGGTTCATATATGTGTGTGTGCATGTGTGTATGTGGGGGTGTGCAGGTGTGTGCATGCAGGTGTCTATATGTGTGTGCAGGCATGCAGGTGTGTGTGCAGGTGTGTATGTGGGGGTGTGTGCAAGTGTGTGCA
This sequence comes from Chionis minor, assembly GCA_013398295.1. Classification (NCBI taxonomy): domain Eukaryota; kingdom Metazoa; phylum Chordata; class Aves; order Charadriiformes; family Chionidae; genus Chionis; species Chionis minor. Next base: position 5,968 of record VZSF01010416.1, read on the forward strand.
TGCAGGTGTGTATATGTGTGTGCAGACATGTGTGCAGGCATGCAGATGTGTACGTGCACATGTGTGCAGGTTCACTTATGTGTGTGTGCAGACGTGTATGTGCACATGTGTAGGTGTGTGCATGAGGTGTGTATACGTGTGTGCAGGTGTGCAGATGTGTATGTACATGTGTGCAGGTGCATGTGTGTGTGTGCAGGGGTGTGTGCTCATGTGTGTGCATGTGTGTGCAGGGGTGTGTGTGCAGGTGTGTATACATGTGTGTGCAGGTGTGCAGATGCGTGTGCAGTTGTGTATGCCCCTGTGTGCAGGTGCATATGTGTCTATGTGGATGTGTGTGCACGTGTGCACGCGTGTATGAGTCTGTGTAGGTGTGTATGTGCGTGTGCAGGTGTGTATGTGTGTGTGTGCATGCGGGAAGGTCTCCCTTGGCAGCACAAGGGAAGAGCAAAGTGTAGAACGCTCTCATTCTGACTCAGTGAATAAATCATCTGCAAATTTATTTTGGACAAGGCGCATGGCACTTTTCTGGGCCGAAAATGACTGGGGCCGAGTCCCAGCAGTGCTGAGAAGGATCCCTGTCACGGGAAGGGAGCTTGTGTTTTACCCCCGAGACAGCTTTTGTTAATGAATTCCTGAGATCACTGTGGGATCGGGGTCATAGGGAAGAAGAGGAAAGGGAGAATGGGGATGAAACGCTCGGGCTCCGTGTCTGTGGGTGGGATGCAACGCTTGCAGCAATAAGCACATCTACAAGCGATGCTGGTCCCTTTCCAGTTTTCTCTCCAAGAGCTGGGGCTGGGAGCAGGGGAGAGGGGAGGGGGCACAGGCAGGTGCCCACCGAAAGGACCAGGCAGCCTATTTCATGTGAAGAAGAGGAAATACCTTTTCCCGGAGCAACCCGTAAAACTCACTCTGCTGTGGCTCTCGCTCTGCTGGCAGCTTCTCAGATGGTAACTACGAAGCGCTCGAGCTTGGATGTGGCCTTTAGCTTCAGATGTCCTTGAGGATTCAGCTGCCAGAGGCTGGCAGGGTGCAGCAGGGAGACGATCATTCTGTGCTCACGCTCTTTCTGATATTTTCTTTCTAAGCGTTCATCCCCAGCCGCTGCTGGAGAGGAGGTACTGCAGTTTTGGATGAAGTCCCACAATTTTTCAGGGAAGCAGAACGGCAGGAAGGCAAACAGGAAAGAAGAGGAGTAATATACTATTCTCGGGGGCACTGGTTGCATTTCTCTGTTTGCTTTGCTGTGGTGTTTCCTTTTCCTCCAGCCACACACTACAGGATTATGGCAAATGAATTAAGGGATTAAATCATAAGGGAGAATTGGGATCCTGCTGATTTAGAAGCAGAAGCCCAGATGGGCTTCTTGAACTCTAGATGATGCAAGAGCATCTTGGGTAGTGCTGTGGCTATAGATCATACGATAATTTAGGTTGGAAGGAGCCTCTGAAGGTCTCTGGTCCAACAGCCTGCAAAGAAGAGCCAACTTAAATCAAGTTGCCCAGGGCTTTGGCCAGTCAAGTTTGGAACGTCTACGAGGATGGAGATTCCCCCACCTCTCTGGTCCTCTGTGTTTAACCATCCTCAGGGTGAGTTTTTCCCCAGAGACCTAATCAAAGCTTTCCCTTCTGCAACTTGTGTTCATTGCCTCTCCTTCTATCACTGTGCACCTTGCATGGATGTCCAGGTGCTTTAGGAACCTATTCAGGCCTTGTGAGCCGGATTGTTGCACACAAGCTTCAGAGATGGTCTCAGCTTAGATGGCAGGTTCTGGGCCTCCGGAGCCCCTTGGACTCTCCCTGTGTGCGCAGGCCTGGATGGGAGGTGTCACCTCTCCATGATGCATCAGTACAGCTGTTGGACTGGTCTCACCTGTGCAACGACAGGGTGAAGATTCGTTTTTGCTAAGACAGGAGACAACCCAAACAGCATCCAAAGATTGCTCCCACAGCCCATTTCCAGGGTCATCCAGGAGATGGTGGGTGTGGGGAAAAAGGACATACAGTCCTTTTGGTCTGCTGCATCCACCTGGGGAAACAAAGGCATGGATAAGAAAGATCACCTGCCCACCTTCATTGCTGGCAATTGAGCCAAGCAATTCCTTCTCCCCAGTGCCTTGAGCACCCCTCCATGCTGCCTGCAGTCACATAGCATGAGGCCACACTCAGCCACGGCTTTTGGTGACAGGGTCACAGGTGAGCGGACCTCTTCCAGTACATTTTGGGAGTCATCTCAGTGAAAGATGGAGCTGAAGGGGAGGGAAGGGAAGGGAAGGGAAGGGAAGGGGAATGGGGAAGGGAAGGGAAGGGAGAGGGAGGGAAAGGAGTCGCCTACAACGTCCTGGCCTGTCTTTGCCGCTGGGAATGGATGTGAGGGCTTGTTCAGGGAGGAGGTAGCCTGGCCCTGTGCGGTTAGGAAGGGAGAGGCAGAAGTGGTGAAACAGGGCTCTGTTTGGACCCAAATTCAATTTGCATGGTTAAAACTTGTTGATCCCATACAAGGTTTTCCTGGCTGAGAGCTGAACTTGGTTCCACAGCCAAGCTTTTTTCTTTTCCAGAGTATTCAGCATAAATCAGACTTTCACAGCCGCCTTTGAGTGGAAGGAGCAAGAAATCACGTTTTGTCTCCTGTCCAGGAGCTCTGGGAGAAAGGAGCTATCAGGAACCAGCCCAGATCCTCTGACACATGCTCTGTGCATCCCCGCTGCCTGGCTTTGCCTTCTCCCATCTGGTGCAATGGCTCCATCAGCTCCTGTACGCCGCCTTCCCCAGCCGAGATCCCAGCCAGGCTGCCGGCGTCCAAGTCGAGCTGTGCCTCAAGTGAGGGATGCCGCAACACCTTTCGGGTCGGGTCCTGCTCTCCCCTCCCTCTCACTCAAGCCATTAAGTGGATTTTATCACAAATCCAGATCTGGCGTGGTGCCCTGCTGAGACCACTTGTACCCCCTTGGTGTCATATCTTTAGGCTCTTTTTTTCTCTGGAGAATCATCCCAGAAGTCACCCCTCCCTGTGTTTTGCTAACTCTCTTGTCTCTAGTCTCACTAGGAGTTTTTTTACTAATATCTAGGCAGAATTTCCCTTGCTGTGCCTTGTGTCCATTTCCTTCCATGCACCTCCAGGAAGAGTGAGGCTCCATTTTCTCTGAAACCACCTGTTAGCCATCTTCTCTGGCCAAACAAGCCCACCTCCCTCCACATCTTCCAATTTGGCAAAGTACTGCTAATTTTTCTTGTGCTGCTTCATAAGCATTTGAGGGAGAGGGGCGAGTCCCCACAAATACTACACGGGGCCACGGGGCACCCACACCCAAGCATCTCCCGGCAGGCAGGGAGGACTTTGGTGGAGGTGGCTGCAGAAATCCTACCAGCACCTGCAGTGGAACTGAGGAAGGGACCAAAAGCTCCATTGCTGATCCTATTGAAACAGAGGGTTAAAACCTCTCTGCTGGAACCATTCCCTGCTAGTGAGATCTATACAGTCCATTAAAATTAGGGATCTTATTATGGGCTATATAAAAAAGGTAAAGAGGAAATGAGAACCGTATGAAGGATTTCTTATGTGTGCAGATGGCAAGGGCATCTGAGGCCGAGAAAGCCTCTCCAACAGGATTTTTCCCAGCAGAACTCCTCACTTTGCAGGCTTTCCACTCTTTCAAAAATAGCTAAATAGATGCAGCACTGTCTTTTCTGCACAGCTCACCCCTGCTGACCAGCCACGCTGTCCTCGGATGGAGAAACAGGCTCTAAACGTGTCATGCTTTCAGGGGCATGGTCTTCTCTCCTACTAGCACCAAATTCAGCCTTCAAATGCACTTTTAGGTTATACTCAGGTCTCTCTTGAACCCGAAGGAGCTGACTGTGTTTGTTGCCCCCCCCAGCCTCGTTGAGGACCAGTGGGACATGCTCCATCCATCAGCACAGAGGAGCTATTTCAGTCTATTGAGTAGCATCAGGAGCAGCGAGAGCCAGGCAAAACTGGGAATTCAGCCTCCCAGTAGTGGCACTGGGCCACTGTTCTGCCTCTGTTTCAAGACAGCAGAAACCGTGGACCTTGAATATGGGACAGACTTGGGTCTGTAGCAGAACCAGAGACCCTAGGAGTCTGAGTATCTTTTTGCTTGCTATGACCATCTGCTGGCAAGTTTCTTCCCTATCTCCTCCTGTCTCTACCTGCTGTGTGTGGCTGTGCTGCCACGTGGCAGAGCCAGAGTGGGAGAAGGTCCCAGACCTGCTCTCTGGACCTGTAGGACCTTGTGGGACCCCTTGGTGGGTGCTGCCAGGGCCTCAACAGGACTGCAGAGGCTGGAATTGTCCCTGGAGCGCGATCCTTATTTATACCAAAGTATAATCTCTCCACAGAGCTGTAGGGGAGGGATTTTTGTCCCCCTGTGCAGGCTCAGAGCTGAAGCACAGTGAGGCTAAGTGACACGACCGAGGTTGTGCAGACAACCTGTGGCGGAGCAAGAACGGCAGCCCAGTGGTGTCGTGAGCCCTCGTCACCGCTGCTCGGTGGCCGAGCTGCAGCTGCCTCGACTCTCCCCAGCCTCCCAGCCAGCCAGCCAGCCCTCTCCTTTCTCCTTCAGACTCTTAAAATAAGACTCGCAAAGGCTCAAGCGTGGTTTCATTTTCACTAATAAATCCCTGCTTGCACTTGTAGCTGCTGTGCCTTTTAAAACATTATCCGTGGCTCTGATTACACTCCTGATGAAAGCAGGCATAGCCCTATTAGTTTTCACGGCAAACAGCACTGCCACGTCCTGCTATCCTTTACGCACTCAGTGTAACCCAAGTTTCACAGGAAAGGGAGGGGGAACAAAAAAAGACGTCTTCTAAAGGCAGTGTGTGTCTCCACCTTCACTTCAGACTGAGGACATTACACGCTTGAAATCCGCCCCCCCCCGAAATAGCTTTGATTACTCCATGTCGTTTTTTAATTTTTTTTTTAAATTAAAATTACTTTTTAAATTGCTACCAACAATTAACTCCTGCTCTGGAACTCCAACCCAATGCCTCTGTCTCTCCAGCCGTGTAAGGGGCTGCATCAAGCCAGGGATGTGATGGACATGGGGTGGGGAGAAGGCAAAGGGGAGCTACTTAATTGGTGACGAGCAATAGCTGCTCTGTAGTGGTGTCTCCTCTTTATGGCTCAGAGGGAACATGGGTTTTTGGGGAGCAGGGTGAAGTGCTCACAGCCAACCAGTGTGAGAAACCCACCCAAGGCAACAGGTTTGCTCTGGGTCATTAACGCAGATTAGCAGATGGGTAAACTGAGGCACAAAAGGGTTAATGCTCTCTAGTGGGAGAGGATGGGGGGGAGAAGGGGAACTTTGTTCGAAAAACTGCGAAGGTGAGCAGCTTTGTTCTGTCTCTTAGGCAATGCTTGGAGAGCTTTTTTTGGAAATGGGTTTGTAGCAAAAGGAGAAAGACCGTGCTCAAAACAGGCCTGCAGTGACCAAGCACAGGGAACCCTGACAGTGTCAGTGAGGAAAAGAAGGAGAAATAGAGAAATAGGGAAAGAGAAGGGGAAGGGGAAGGGGAGGGAAGGGAAGGGAAGGGAAGGGAAGGGAAAGGAAGGGAAGGGAAAGGAAGGGAA
>VZSF01010416.1:11591-185388 GCA_013398295.1 Chionis minor
GGAAGGGAAGGGAAGGGAAAAAAGAGACAGAAGGTGAAAACTAGTAAAAAGAAGAAGAGAAAGATATAAAGAAAAAAAGATAATACGGAGGAAAGAGGAAAGAAGGTGAGGAAGCCCCTCTACAGCTCCGTGGGGTGGCTGGGTGCCAGAGGGCCGTGCTCCCCCTCTCCCGCGCGGGATCGCTCCCTACCACCTGTGTCTGAACACATCTCCTCCCCTGCAGAAGGGCTGGCTGCCCTGCCTGTCCCAAAAACAAGCCCGGCAGCTGTCGGAGGGGTTGGGTGGTGGAGCCGCTGCTGCAGCCGGGGAAGCGCTGGCTTGGCTTGGCTGCTGTGGGCACAGAGCAGCCGGGAGAGGGTGGCAGGTGAGAGAGGCAAAGTCATTACTACAACAGATGGGAGAGGCATGACATTACATGGCAGGGCTATTATTTACTAAGCGCTCGTGTTTGTCATGGCTGAAGATGACATCTTATTAAGGAGTCATGACACTGGGGGATTTTTTTAAGCCTGGGGGCCAAGAAGGCTAATGAACAGGGATAGCTCTAGGAATAGATGGAGGGTGGTGTTGTTTTCAGGTTGTAGGCAAAGCTGACTAATGTTTCACCAGTCCGATTTCTGGGAGATTTCCAGGCTGTGGCATGTGTCCCTCCTGCGGTTTAGGGATGGATGCTCCTTGCTGTGGCCTGATCTGTGCTGGCTGAAGTGGAACTGGCTGTCTCAAGAGACCCTGCTGCAAGGGAGTAAAGCCTGGGCTGCGCTATCAAAAAGCTCCCACCTGTACTTAATACCCCTGGACAGCCAAACACCGGTGCTCCTGCAAACAAGGGCATGTGGCAGCTAATGGCTTTTGGACAGGTTTCCCCAAATCCCACCTTGCAAGAGGGTTGGAGGAGGGCTCTTGGACAGCACATATAATAGCTGGGGGAGCATGGGAAGAGGTACCCCACCATTGGCATAGCACTGTCACCCCCGCACGATGCCCAGTGGGCTGGTCAGACCAAAAGCAGGGCTATTTGACCCATTTTGTGCTCCCCCCCAGCCTGCCCCGCCACCGGCTCCACGCGCCTTGCCCTCCTTTGCCTGAAACAAGAGCTGCTTCCCTGCAGCTCCCATGCGCCGGCTCCTTATCGCTGACCCTCTCTGTCAGTGCGGATGCTTGACTAATGTTCCCTTGTAAAATGTTGTGTTAAGCACATTCCAGCCGCTGACATTAAATACTTGGGCCAGGGCAGCGCTCAGCCTCCGGCGGCCGGAGCACGGAGCCAGCCCCAGCCACACGCCCGATGCTACCGCAGCCAAAACATTTGCTCTTTTCTGCCCCATCTCCGCCTCTCCCCTGCCCTCCCTCCGGCACGGGCAGCGTGGGCGGGGGGGGAAGGAGGCAGCAGGCAGGACCACGGCTATCTGGCAGATGAAATAATAATTACCCCAGCTGCCTCCCAGCCTCCCTTGCATTCCTCTGTGCTAACAGCTTGGCTTATTTTGTTTTCATCCACAAATATTGACTCGCTGGGTTCTTTTCACCTCGTGCCTATTAAAAAGGCATTGCTCATAGTATTGTTATTGAATTTGTTCTGCAGCTGCGAGAAGCATCCAGCGGCTTCAAGGAATTCAGCTGCGCCACTAGCGCAGGCCCTCAGGGCTCTGTGCCCTCAATACCCCCCGAATCCTCTTTGCCTGCGGCTCTCCGAGGGACAGGACCCGCGGCTGGGTCGGCAAAAGCATTGCCCGGCTTTTCTGCCAAGGAGGAGATCCGGGTGGTCCAGGGGATGAGGCTGCAGAGATGCTGCCCGCTCTTGGGGGAGGCTGCTTTGCTGCTCCGTGCCTCAGTTTCCCCCTTCAGCCTTGTGACTCCTGACCATTTTAGTAACGCTCCGTGTTCATGAGAAGACATGCGGTTTAGCAGTCCAGCCTTTTGTTGCTGCAACTTGTCCTTTTGTACTCAGTTCAGCTCGAAAATGTGCGAGTTGTTTCTAGATGCCTTAACCTGGCTGGGCTAATAACCAGAAAATTAAACTCCTTCATTTCACACTGAGCTGAACTATCCGGGTAATTAATGAGTGCGGCAACAGTGCTCACACAGCCCCAGACCTGAGAGTTTGGGATCATGGTGGGGTTGATGCCTCTCCCCCATGTGGGGGGGGTTTGGGGTGCAGGCGAGGGGTGTGCAATCTCTCCCCGCTTTCCCCGCAGCGTTCAGCCGAGGGCAGGGGCAGCGGAACAGCAGAGTGCTCATGAGGAAACCCCCTGTTTCGGCAGCTGTGCTCAGCTTTGGCATCTCTCCTGGAATAAAATCGACTGGCACCACATTCTTGGGGACTCCCCTCTGTCCCCAGCCATCCTTCCAGGGGAAATCCCAGGGATGCCGTCGCTGTGTCAGTGTCAGCTGATCTTACGTGATTCCCAAATCCCAAAATGGGATGGGAATAGGGAATTGGGACAGGTGAGAAAGGCTGTGGCATTAGTGGGTGCCTGGAGGTGGGTGTCCTCATTGAAACGTCTCCCTGTCCCCTGTGAAGTGTCCCAATGTCCCCTTCTCCATCAGAGGTCTGACTGACGCCTGTTCCCGCGGGTGGGCTGGGGTGTGGACTGGGCAGCCTTGGGATCCTCTACACTGACTTCTCCTGCTGCCTCTGTGGGAGGGAAGGAGCCAGGGCAGCAGCCTGGGGGTGTGTGTGTGTGTGAAGTCTGCACACATGACAAGTGACGGGGCTGCCTCTCCTCCTCCCAGCTGGTCTTGCTCATCTGCTGGACAACTGAGCAGCAAATCCGTGGAAAAAGACCTTCTGTGCTGATCTGTTTGACTGATCCTTTCCATCCTCCAGCAGGGCCCTTGGCTCAACTTCTTCACCCCTCTAACCTCCCTCAAGATGCCTTTTTAACCTCCCCCAGCATGAAAAGAGCCAGCAGGTGAAATCCCAGCTCAGCACTGCTGCCTACACCCCGGCGACAGCCACCAGCCAAAGCATGGGGGCTGTTGCCGTCGCTGGCGCTGGGCAGAGCCGTGATTCCCTCCCTCGGTGGAGGAATGCTCTTTTGGGAGGAGGGATGGACTGCATGATGTCTGCCTGTCCCTTGCCTGATGGGGCCATGCCTGCTGCTGTGCCCCGCTCAACCTTCTCACTTGTGGAGCTGCTGCCCTGGGATCCTCCCCAGCTCTGGCATGGGGACAGCAAAGCGCGGCAAGCGATGTTTAACCCTGCGGAGACACCCGGGAGCATCGCCAAGGCTTGGGATGCAGTGGTGGGCTCAGTGGGAAGAAGTCCACGCAAAGGGGGTCAGCCAGGGCACACTGGGGACAGCCGCAAAGTCACGGGGTCAGATGCGATCCCAAACACCCCGTGTCAAGCAGGTTGTCTCCTGCCTCGTGACCAGCCTGCAAAAAATAACGTGACTGCCTCCTTCTCCCAGGGCCCGTTCGCCTGAATCAAATGTCAGCGTTGCCATGCCCGAGTGTTTATTTTGGCAACGGCCAGCAGCCTGGGCAGCAGGCACAGGGAGAGGTGGCGAGGAGGATTAGCCGCCCGGCAGCAGGTCCCACCGTGCCCCGCTGAGGATGTGGTGTGGCCAGCAGGCACTTGCAGGCACTTTTCTCTTGGCTTCAGGCTGCACCACATCAGGTCCGTCATAAATAACGACTGACCTCAGGGAGGGCACCACGCCAGGCTCTGGTGGCAGCCAAAACATGGAGGAGAACAAGGACCTGCCTGTGGGTACCACTGAACCCAGGGACCCCATCTGGCTGATGCCTGGGCTCATTCCAGGCATAGCAGCCCCACGTCCCTACTGTGGGGGCGGGAAGAAAATCATCAGTAAGGAGTGTCCTGTTCTCCTGACCTTTGCTCTCCAAATATTTAGGATCCCACAGTGCACAGTCACAGGCCTTGTTCAGCATCAGTGTGATGCCATTTGCCTCCTGTCTCAGCTGTCCTTAGTAATTAATCTCTGGCTTTCTGCGCTGGGGACGGAGAAGACACACTCATTCTACTGGGCTCCCCCAGGGTGAGTGCAGACACCAAAACACCATTCCAAGCCCTGTCTGTCCCTTGTTCCCCGGGCCAGACCCCTTGTCACAGGCCCATGGTCACCAGGGATGGAGGAGAGCATCCATGGGAGGGCAGTTCCCTGTCCCTGGCAGGGGTCACTCTTCACTCCCTGGTCTGCATCCTTCAGACTGGTGGTGATGAGGGACATCCCAAGCATGGTCAGCAACCAAATCATGGCAGAGGGTTGTACTTTGCATTAGGGAAGGTGCTGTGAGAGTGCATTTGGGGAGAGTCAGTGTAATAAGAAGGCGTCCATGAGCCACTGGGAAGCCATAGAAGCAATCCCAGACCCTGATATAATCCGATGTTTCTTGGTCATACTGCTGGTGGCCATATGAATCTGTACTGCACGTCATGCATGTGCTGTAATTCTTAGTCTGTGCACATGGTCCTGGGCAGCATCTGCAGGATCTGAGCTATGCTGGAGGTGGCATAAATTAAAAAGGATGTTCTTACCTCCTGGGTGGCTGCAGTTATACAATCCCTGCTGCATGAGTTCCTAGAGGTGTCTCTGCCCTGTGAACACTTGGAAGAGACGCCTGGCTGGAGTTTGGGACCTTTGGAAGAGACCCCAGGAGGAGGAAACTTGTTTGGGCTGGAGTTTGGGACCTTTGGAAGAGACCCGAGGAGGAGGAAACTTGTTTGGGCAAGATCATCCCTTTGGTGAAAGAGGAAGAGTGATCAGGTGGCAAGTCCTTGGGGAAATGACACCAATTGTTATTAAACATTAGTGACCTGAGCAGTGCAAAGGAAAGAGCCCATCAGGAGGACAATGAAAGCAGGAGTGACATTTTGAAAGGGACAATAGTGACTGTTGGACTACCTCTGCTCTGACCATAGGTACAGCTTATTATAAATGCTAAAATCCCAGGGCTGGCCATGCTTTTGCTCCCTGTGGTTGAACGTCTGCTACTTCCACAGAGGACTTCCCCATTCATACTTGTGACAGTGCAAGAAGAATAAGGACTGCTTTAACGAAGACACCAAACAAGAGCCAATGCTTTAAACGAGACAACACGGGATGTGTCCATCAAAGACCGCTGAGCCAGAAGCCCCAAACGGACCCAGTCCCTTTGCTGCTGGTTGCCAGGGGCTGAGGATAGCAAAACCTCCACACTGCAGCATGCACCATTTTATGATGAGCTAAAATTTTACAGCGTTCCACAGACAAATAGTTTTTTGTTTTAAGCTCTTCTAAAATGAAACCTTTCGAGACTATATTAGCACTAATTATATTTTCATATTTTTTTATGAAATTAGGGGTGATTTTTAACTGTGCTCTTTGAAACGCTGATAGTAATTCTTTTATTGGCCAGACATTGCATTTTCTTACCAAAAGCTGTGTTTCTGATGGTTTCCAGAAATAACAATAATTTCAACAGAAAGTACTGATGAAAAATTGTAGAAAAGGTGCTAGTTTCAAAGCACGTGACATGAGAAAAAATTTGAATTTTTTTTTTTTTTTCAGACAGATCTGCTTCCGTTTCCAACCAAGTTTTGATCATCGAATAATGATGTTTTCTTGAGGGAAAAGAAACTCCAAGTGACCACAGCAACACAGCTTAGATTTTCAGCTGACGCAAGTCAGTCCATCACCACAGGGGCTGGCACCGTGTTGCACGGAGGGAAGATTTAGCCCTGTGTGTTTATGTGTGTCTTCACACCCCTCCATTTCCTGCTGAAACCAGTAGCAGCACTCCCGCCTGGACCAACAGGGCTGTGACCGAGTGGTGTAGAGCAAAAAACCCTACAGAGATAGAGAGAGAATCATAAGCAAATGAAAAATGGAAGTTGAAAGGTGAGGTTCGAAGAGAGGAAATGACTCATGGGTTGGGAATGAGGGATGGGGTCTTGGGGAAGCTTGGCAGCTCGAGCTTCAGTGACCCCCGGCTGTGAGGAGTCATGGGGAGGACAGAGGAGAGGCCAAGCATGGAGCAATGAAATGAATGGCCGAGCCCAGGGAGAGCTATGAAAACCAGGAAGACAAGCCCATGGCGGTCATGCAGAAAGTGTAGGAATATCCAGCATTTCCAGACTGCCTGTGCTGTTTATCCTTCCCTTGGCTTTGATTTGGGGTTCTGTGAGAGACAATGAGGTAGAGACCTGAGGGAAACCAGGAAAGCTGATGCATCTACAGCAATGGTTTAAAGCTGCATTCAAGCTCCTGACTCTGCATTTGCTACGCTGTATACGGAAAAGGCAGTGGTATTCCCTAAGCCACTGTAGCATAAAGGAATGGAGTAGTATGTTTCAAATAGTTTGGATATCCTCAAATGCATCCTATTATCTTCTCCTGCAAGAGCCACCAGGAACCAGCCCAGCCATCGTGTGTCTGCAGCCAGGGCTGTGTAAGTTGGAGAAGGATGTACGGATGCTGCAGTGGCGCACATGTACCACGTTAAGCAGGGCAAATGTGGGGGTGAGTCAGGGACCCGGTCCGCTTCCCACCACCCTCCAGTAAATCTGTGTCTGTGTCTAGTGAAGCTTGGCGTATTTGCATCTGGTTGTAAAAAACGCTATTTGGACACCGGCTGTGCCTTAGCAAATACAAAGACGTCCTCTCGCCTGTAAAATGGGGCTGGCTCGTGAGTCGGAGAGCTTCTTGCAAAGGTGCTGCAGTGGCGGCTGGAGACCCAGCTGTGCGCTCACCCACTGGTGTTCTCCACCTGCCCTAACCCTGTCTCCCCACTGCCTGCAGCCTCCTCTCCCGCTCCACGGGGGTCGGGTCTCCTGTGGCATCATGGCAGCTCTGAGATCGTGCAGAGGGCAAACACCAACAGGCATCCTTGGCCTCCTCTGACTCTGGCGACTTTGAGCTGCTCTCATTAGAGCCTGATTTGCATAGAAGAGAAATAAATGGCTCTAATTGACCTAGTCTGGACATGGTCTTCAGAGGGATGCAATGCTTACAAGGGAGCTGTGGAGCAAAGCGCCTTTTCCCACCATTCTAGGGAAGTGATAACATACATATGTATATTAATAGTAGATATATGATTTTGCAGGTGGATAAAACTTTTTATTTAACCTGATTCTAATGAAAACGGATTTTAGGTTTAGCTATAGCAACAGTTGGTGTAATTTAATTTCTGAACATCCCACATACACCTCTGCCATTCACGCATGGTTTGGCTGGAGTATCTCTAGGGGCAATGCGGGCTGGAGATGCTGCTTTCCCAGGCGAAAGCTGCGGTTGTCTGGAAACCCTGTTGGTGCCTGAGCTGCCGTGTGCGAGGACACCAAAAAAATTTCATTCGGGATTTGTTCCCCCAGGGTTATACAGGATAGCCTCAAGGAGGTGGAGCTGAAGGAGACCCCTATGCTCTCTGTGTCCTTCTACCTTCGTATATCTGATCATTGCTTCTGGGGACAGAGGAGGCTGAATGTTATTGGGAACGTAAAATTATTAGGTGGGCTATGGAGACACTCTATTTCCCAGTTCCTAGCACAGATGCCGAAACGCACAGCTTTTAATAATCCCTTCTGGGTGGAAAGCCCCAGAAATACCACACAGAGCCTACCAAAGCCCTGGCCAGGCTTCAGCCGCCATGGAGCAGTTTCCACGCTTGCATCCAGAAGGCTTGTGGCCAACCTAGTTTAAACTCAGCGTGAGTCTGAGCTCAGCGTGGAAGGGAGAGTCAGTCAAGGTATGCATGATGCTTCCCATCTCTTCTGGTAAATCTGCAGCACTCGTGAACTAAACCTGAGCTTTTGCAGACTGTAGCAGGGGAATTTCCCTCCTGCTTTCCTAGGCCAGCACTTGGACAAGACTCGGCAGAAGTTTTAGCGTGGATTCTACTGGGCATAATACTGGAGCCTTTAATTGTTGTAGGAGTTGGCTTGGACTCCTCTATTTCTTGAATGCCGTTGAGACAAACATTCTGGCCAAGGAATCAGCCCAGGCACCCGCTAACTCAGAGGCAGTAACTTAGGCCAAGTATCGCTGTGGAGCACCGAAGAGCGCTCCAGCATCCCGCCCGGCTTTGCCTTGGATGCAAAGAGCAGTAGGTGCCATCCATTTGGACCGTGCACTTAGGGAAGTTCACTTAAAGAACCCAAACCCCGCAAAGCAGCGCTGCTCCAGAGCCAGGGATGCCCCTGCTGCTGTCTGTCACAGCTTGGTGGCCACCCTCCGTGCCTGTTAGCCCCACTCCATCACAACAGGACTCTCCACATCACAATAGCCCCCACCCAGTCGCGACAAGCTCCGCCCCCCAGTAACTGCGGCAGCCTCTGCTCTGCAGCACAAGGCGCTGAGCGTGGGGAGAGGATGGAGGTGCGTGCCCTGCTTGGAGGGAAAGAATAGGGAATTTAGGTTGCTGGCAAACATGACTGCACAAGTTTTTCTTCTGCTTGTCCTCCAATTAGGCAAGCAGTCTCACTCTGCTGCTCAGAAAATAATCTCTGTGATATTCACCGGCGATGGATTTGTTGATTGTAAATTTAAAGGAGGTTTTGGGATTAGGGATCCTGACCTCGGATCTAGCGCTTCTGAGGCTGTGAATGCAGGCTGGTGTTTTAGCTGGAAAGCAGAAATTTTTGAGCTAGCAAGTAACAATAAACGAGCTTAACGTTGGTTTGTTATGCCGCTGTTATAAGGGTTTTAAATGTGGAGCCCCAATTTTAGAGAGAGCCAGGTTAATACTGAGTAAGGGAAGCTGGTTGGAGTGGGTTTTTTTTAATTTTGTTTTGGAAAAACTTGAGTTTTTTGTGGGAGGAAAAAAATGTTTTACTCGTTTTCTGAAGCTATTTTTAATGGAATTTAAAAAAAAAAAAAAAGAAAGCATGAGCTGAACTTTTTGTGTGTAACTGGTATTTCCTCTTTTTCCATACTAAAATGGTAGAGGAAAGATAAAGGAGCTGGGAGAGAAGAAAAAAGTGATATAAAAAGATTAGCCCCTCTCCTCTAGTCTTTTTGATAAAAGTATTTCTAAAACAGTTTTAAGAGAACAAACATTGGTCCTTCTTGAAGTATATGGGATAGAAACAGTTGTATTGTGATAGAATGAACCTTTCACTTTTTAAAACCAACTTTGGCAAAATATTTATGGCTTAACTGGAGGGTCTTAAATTACATTCATCATGCATGCTCAGAAGTCCTTCCATTCTGAAAACTCTGACTTTTCTTCCGTTTGTTTTGATTTTTTTTTTTTTGGCAGAGCAGTGGAGAGATGTGGCTGAAGAGACATCCCTTTTTTTCTGACGATCCTCCAAACCTGCCTGTGTTGTAAGTCAATGATGAAATAACTGTAGTCTGGATAAAGCTTTTAGTGCTGAGCATGAAAAAATAATCAACGGGAATAGGGCTAATTTGTCTATGCTCTTGGAGAAGGGAGACTCCTGTGGCCCAGTTGCTATAGTGTCAGCCAGAACTGATTTGCAAATGAAGGGTCTGCAGCTTTTACATGAGTCTGTTGCTGCTCCAAGAGTTCATCCCATAATTTTCTCTGGGCGTTTTGTCTCTTTATTGCTCAGGGGTATGGCCAGGTGCCAGCAATATGACAGCAAGGGGCGAGCACTGCCAGCAGATCCATTTTGGGCTTAGTTGTGAGTATCCCAGGTGAAAAGTGTTAGCTAACAAAACCTGCCTGAAGTGTCAACCTCCATCTCCAGGAGGAGACTCCATCTAGGATGTCATTAGAGAAAAAGAAGAACCTGCCCTGCATTCTTCTACCTATATGCAAGGAGATGTTAGTTGCAGCTTTTAAGTCTCCATTACCAGTGCCATCCGTGTTCCACGTATCCACCAGGACTTGCTTTAGAAAAATGTTAGTGACTGACAGAATTGCCTGGTTGGTGGCTAGAGGGAGAGAAACACCTTGGGCAGCTTTTCATGAGTCTCTTTGTCTTCTGCCAATGTTCCCTGGGGTGCCAGCAGTTGGGATTGCTGGTCAAGCAGGATAGCAGTGCCTGGTTGTAAACTTCTACCTGGATTGCAAGGTAAGGACATGGGGACATGTTTTATCTCAGAGGAAGAGAAGATGCTCCACCAGCTATTGCTGGGCAGCCAGCTTGTCCTCTCGGCCTTAAATGTCTGCATCTGTCATGGGCTTACAGGTAAGAAATATTTACTATTCTTGGAGAGATGAGTCTAAAGGTGAAGCTGATTTTTGTCATGTATTTGTTGCTATTGCTTTGTTGTACCCATGTGCAGCTTATCACAACTTTATGCTGTTCATAGCTGTCCCCAGTTCTCCTGTGGTGGTTCACAAATTCATTCTGGATAAGTTCTTTGTGGTGCTGCTTAGGGCTAACTTTGTCCCTGTCTGATGAACAGGGCTCCTCTTCTAGGTTTGAGGACCTGAGATGTGACATGGATGGCTGTAACTTTTATTTGTGTTGTCAAAGGGAAAGCTAAAAAAATGTTTTGATGTATGTTTCATATGCAAAAGTAAATCTCACTGGAAAGTGGATTTTTTTTTCCTGCAAAAAGATGTTATTTTGTTTTGTTACACTGTGTCAGCCTTTAAAAACAGCATTTTTGGAATGTCTTCTGAAGATAAAGGACTGGATGCATGTGTATTGTCTGCTAAATTGTCCCAGGTGGTAATGCAGGCTGGTGGGATAGGAGAAGGTCACCTGCAGAATGTGAGGTTTCACAGTGAACAACCTTACTGAGCAACATATGTCGGTCTGCGGTTTGTTTGCAATGGTCCAGGGTGGCAGAAGTAGTGTTTCATAGTATGTGAAACTGCTTTTGAAGGCTGATTTTTCTGTTTTTCTTATCTAGCCATGTTGTTTTCGGACAGGTGGGGTGATTTGCTACAGGTGTTTCTCAGGGGGTGGTGAATGAGCAGTGAAGGAGATCAGGTGTAACTGGGAGTGTAATCAAACAATACTTCGACAAACCAGATCTTTTGCCTCTGTGAAGCCATGTTGAAAATATTTCTTTTCCTCTTGGGGAAGGATGTGTTTGCAGTATCTGGGATTTCTGGACGGGCTTAACCCTGAGTAGAGCAGAAGCCGTGCTCATCTAATGTGCCTGTCCATGCAGCTCCAGACAGACTCCACCGGGTGATCCTCGCACCTGGCACAAAGTCCTGGGGCTGAGCGGTGTCTTCTGGCACAGAAAGAAAATCAGTTTCAGACTGAAGCCCCTGAATGTTGGGAAATGTGTCTGCTTCCCTTGATAACTTCATGCTCTGCTGAGATTTCCTAGCATATTCTCACTCAGTTATTTGTCCAGGTCTCTGGATGAGGCATTGGGCATTTTTGTTCAATAAGGAATGGAGGTGTGGCAGTGAGATTCAAGCAGACCTGGAAAGAGTTTGGGGTTGATTCCCATTCCATCCCCCCTACCCACCCCTTCCCCAAGGTGATTTGTCTCCTTGACTAACTGTGAGGGTCAAGATAACACTCTGTTCAACTTTAGGTCCAATTTTTGAATGGTTTTGGGGATTAAAATCTGTGTAATATTCTAGATATAAAATAGACATGTATTCTTCCTGTGTAAACAGGTTTTATATCAGTACAGAGGCAGTAATCCTAACAAATCCCTTTTCCTTCAGTTAGGATTTTAATCTGTATTTTAATTGTTTGCTGGTTGGGTGAAAAACTTTCTGCAGATATTTTTTGACCCTGCTTTATGTTCTGGTGTCTGCTAGCCATCTTTGGCACAATCAAAGAGCTTCACTACAGCTGCTGAAACCAGATTCTCTAAAATGTTGAGTGGTATGTTTGACCTGGTGTTAATTATATGTGTCAGTGATATATAAGTGGTAGGCAGAGGGGACGTGTGTCAAAGATGGAGTTTTGCTGGGCCAAGATTCAGTAGCAAAACAGGACATGGCTTTTCAAAGAGAATCCCGGTCTCTGGATGTTGCCAGCTCCAGATCCTGAGAGCCAGAGCCCACAAAAATGGGCACTACTCAAGTTTGCTTTGCTTTGATGCAGGAAGGCAGCATTAGATCAAGTATCTAAGGGGGACTGGGGGGCAGAGGGGGGCTGAGCACGAATCTGATGCACTTGGCTTTGGAGCAAAAGAGCTGAGATGATGCTTTGTACTTAGGCAGGATGTCTTCTGCTGGGAATGAGAGCAACTGCTTCATAGTCTCTTGACCAAAGAATCATAGAATCATAGAATGGTTAGAGTTGGAAGGCACCTTAAAGATCATCAAGTTCCAACCCCCCTGCCATGGGCAGGGACACCTCTGACTACAGCAGGTTGCTCAAAGCCCCATCCAGCGTGGCCTTAAACACTTCCAGGGATGGGGCCTCCACAACTTCCCTGGGTAACCTGTTCCAGTGCCTCACCACCCTCACAGTAAAGAACTTCTTCCTAATATCTAATCTAAATCTCCCCTCTTCCAATTTAAAACCATTACCCCTTGTCCTATCACTAGACTTCCTGACAAAGAGTCCCTTTCCAGCTCTCCACATTGAGAGAGCTCCACATTGTATCCTGGAAATGCATGGCTTAAATGGCAAGGCTGTTTCTGCCCCAGTTCCTGAAATGTAAGAAAATGCTGCTTTAACGAAGGGAAAGAAGGCTTTCCTGAGCAATGGATCCAGTGAAATCATTGTTGCAACCACACTTTTTTGCATGTTCTTGTCCAAAATAATTTCTCTATTTCCCCGGTCTCCCAATGATTCTCCGGGCAGCAGCGTGCAGAAGATACATCTGGTTCTGGGCTCTTTGTGGTGTTTAGCTGGTTGTATTTCCATGCTCGTGGGACAGTTGAACTCTCTTTGTTTCCTTTGTCTTGAGAGACACAAACAAGGCTTGCTTTCGCCTTTGTTTCTGCCCCCTCCCCACCCAATTTGCAGCAGCTTTATTTTTTTTTTAAAGTTCAGTAAAGACTAATCAAGGGGTAGAAAAACTAGGAGAATGCGTTCAATGTTTTTAGGGGGAATGGAGAAATTAACAGAATCATTGCATCTTTAGAGTTGGCTCACAAGGTTAGGAGAAGAAGGTTAAATATTTTCATCTCAAAGATGAAATTGATGTGACTTTGTTAGTATGTGGACTGCTATCACCAGGAGGAAATGCACTAATTAATCTTCTTGGGGAGGTGAAGAAAAATAGCACCTGGATAACTGACTTATATTCAGAGTAGAATTAGAGCACATTTCCTCTTCTTTTTTTAAATCGTGAGGAGTGAGCTGCAAAGAGAAAACATGGGATCTTCATCTCTGGTCTTAAAATAGGTATGAACGGTCTCTTAGATGTCCTGTCCAGCTGGAAGTTACTGGGCTCAATACACCAGTAGCTGGGTTAAGTTCTGTTTTAGGTGTTACTTTGGATGGTCTTGCCTGCGCCTTCTCATCTCAAATGCAACACACAAACCAGAAGACTTTACAGTAACATCTCATGTGGGGCAAGTTCCTATAGTGGTAGGTCTAATAATCTGAATGTGTTAGCAACCTAAAAACAGAGACCAGGGAACTAACGGGGTCTCATTCAAGGCTGTACTTTTCTGGAAAATGTGAATTTGCAGTTGCAGGGACCACTATCTATTTATGTATGAAGGTCTCTCCCTGCTGGAGTAATGGCAGGGTTGAAACCAAAGTGGGTTAGAAGGTGGCTGAAGTGGGGGTACAGTTTGCTTGAGCTTCTTGGGTTTCCTTTTAGGTTCCTTGTCTAAGGTTTTGTCTTCATTCTGTAGGCTCTTCACATCTTATTTTGCAAGTCATTAAGGAAGGTGTATCAGCATGCAAGAAAAGGTGCATCAGGAGAAGTAATATGCTGTACAAGCCTGGTTCTTGCATTATTTCTGACTCTTCTGTGGCCCTGTGGCAACTGTTTGTCAACAGGTAGTGCTTTGTAGCTGCTTCAGTGTCAAAGCTGGCTTATAGAATGAGCTGGACCTTTCATTTGGTTGCAGTGGGGTAGATATTTACCCTGTGTTTGCTCCGCACCCTATGTAGAGCTTAAAAATTCTCCTATGTGCTTTGTGACCACGAGTTCCTCCTGCAAAACGGAACAGGACACCTTTTTGGCTGCATTTATACCGCGAAATTTTGCTGAGATTTTCTGTGAAAGGGGAACAATTATAACCTCAACAGAGAAGTTAATTACAGCAATGGAAATTTTTCTTAAAGACTTTCTGACGTGAGGCTGGTATTGCTTTTCAGCAGGATAGAAGTCTCAAAAATGCCACTTTTAGTGAAAAATGTTTTAATGGCAAATACTTTCCACAGTGTAATGGTTATTCTTGGGTTGGTCTGAAGCCTACTGAACCTCTCTTTTTCTTTAGAGTTGTATGTAACATGGTTTGGCTCTGCCTTTTCACTCTTGCTGAAGTGCAGCCCTCGTCTAAGTGAGATGGATGCCAGGAAAGTCGTGGGAAATGAATATGATAATTGTGCAACCAGGTTTTCAATGTTGTACTTAGACTGTGATTTGCATTGAACTGTTGTATGAAGAAAGACAGTTCTGAACCTTGGACTAACGGATATTTGTTTCTGCAATCCTGGTCCCTCTAGAGTCATAGGCCTTATCGTCACCTGTATCTTAAACTCCATCCAGCTTGAGCTGTTCCTGATTTATCTGGCTTTAAATATGGGAGAATTCTCCTAAGAATCGATCTTGTAGGCTGATTGTCGGGGAAGAACCACCTTGGACACCAGCAATAGATATCATCTCGCACAGATAGAATACTAAAGCAGGGTTCTAGCAACAGGACAGAGTTTTCCTCTGTAATGATGAGGAGAAGGCAGAATTTTTTGGATAGCTGAGATATTCCGTCTGTTCTTATACTGTTCAATTTCTGGACAGTCTGAACTGTGCTTTATTTTCTGAGTTTGTGGTGCCAGACTTGCTGAGTTCCCTCTCTTCTCTGGGAATCACTGCAACTATGATTACGGACAGTTTATGCAAGCTGGGAAGGTGTGAAACAAGTGTCCAGGCTGTGTCACGGTATCAGATTGCCACTGGCACTAATAAAAGAAGAGGGCTGATAGTCTAGTCATGTTCTTGAATACTGAAGCAACTTCTATGCCCTTAATAATATGGAGAGAAGGAGGGGAAGAGAATGGAGAAGGGCCTAGCCACAAATGAATTCACCTGTAAACCTATGAAATAAAAAAAGCTATAGCTCTACAGGTTGTTACGATCTTCTCTTTGGATCTCACGGAGTGGTACAGTCAGAATTTAGATACTGTGGCCAGACACAACCGTGTGTTTAGATACTGTGCCTGACACAACTCCTCCAGCACCACGCTGTACCCTGGCAGGCACCTGCCTTTGCGACACCAGAGAAAATAAAGTGGTGGGATGCCATGATGACCATAAGTACAAGTGGGGTAAAAGAGGGTAAGACACAGTCACGAAGGACAAGCTCATCGATGGCTGTTGATCATGGAAATCTTTACCTCATGGGAAATTGTTCAGAAAGAGGTTCTGCGCCTGGATGGACCTTTGCTAAAGGATGGACCTTTAGGTGCCCCTTAAGTGCTGGGACACCTAAAGTCTGGGACCTGCTGTGGCATTAAGGCAGCTCCCTTTTGGCAAAACGTGTCCACCCAAAGGTGGATTTTGGCTCAGAGCTAAGTTTCTCATGGCTGCCTCTCCTGAAGGTCCAGTAGACGTGCTTCAGATGTGTCTAAGATTACTCTAATAGCACTGAGTTCAGCGGTAGGTACAGCCTCTCAAGGGTGTTGAGAGCTGTCCTCTTCCTTCTGGGCACGTTCATGGCTAGACATGTATGTGAGAGACTTGGGGTTTTAGTGGCTGGTGGTTTCTACTTCCAATGCTGTTTTTCCATGTTAACTAGTTGCTCTTGGATTCAAAATGAATCTTTAGACGCTTCTTAGATCGCAGGACAAAATCTCTTCCTAGCTTGTTTTTCTCTCTTGGGCCCGGTAAGTCTGGTGTGGTAACATGGTCTGAGGGAACCCTTCATCTCTGGAGGGTGTGGATGGCGAATACCAGCTTCAGTCCCTCCTGGCTATGCTGTTCCCCAGGTGGGGATGCTTGTCCCTAGGTGACTGTTCAAGGTCTTTAGGATTCCTCCCTTCCTGCTGAGCTCTGGAAGACAGGAGTTGGGTACCTGTGCCCAAAGAACTGTCTTAAGTTTCTACTGCAGGAACAAATTTAGGGTGAATCCCTGTTTCTGAAGCACTACTGGAGGCCTGTTGTGGCAAAGGCCTCTATTTACTGCCTGAAAAGTAATATTCTCAGCAACATGAGTTACGGAGCCTTCTCTAGCACCCATAAATCTTGGAGGAGAATCAGAGTCTTCAACCATGTACCCACCCAGGCTAATACCATTTCTTGCAGCTGGAATTAATCATGGCATTAGGCAAACAACAGGGGTTCATTAGGACCAAAGGTGACTTTAATTTAATTGAAATATAACTTGGCAAGTAAAGAGGCGATCCAGTTCACAACACCTAATGGGAGGTCTGGGTTATATATGGAAAAGTTAATGGCCGTAAAAATATCCAAACAACATATTTGTGCACGTGTTCCAGTAAAAGTCTGAGCCAACTACTTTTTAATGGTTTGGGTTTTCAAATGTATATATTAAAGTTCTTAAAATAAGAATAAGACTATATGAGCGCATACAGCATTGAAATATGAGGTGGGTGGGAGTGTGAGGGAGGGGAGCCCCATGATCAGGACATCATCGGTGGAAGCCGCGCTCCTCGTTGTGCTGGAGGAGGCTGCTAAACCTCTTCATTCCCCAGGGTGTGTGTCTGTGTAATGGGTGTTGCAGCCTTGCCCTTAAAGGTTGGGGAATAAAGGCTCTCACCTGTTTCTTGTGGTATTTTGGGTAAAGGTGCTATACAAATCTACCTGAAGAGGATGTTTTGGGGTTTTGGCAGTTTTCTGTATTTAGATTTCATACAATTACATGAGCCTGTGAAATAAATAAAAAGCCTTCAAATGGTGATATTGGCATTCCCTTGTGAATGACCACCCACAGCCACAAAAATAATCATATTCGAATACTAATTAAACTGGGCAGCCTGTAAATCAGTGCAGCAATGCAGCCCTTTTAAACTCGCCTCTCTCCTGTAGAACAGGCCCTCCCATTTCTGCATAAACACTGCCTTGTAAATGAACTCCTACATAAAATATTATTTATATTTTAGTAGGTAAACATATGACAGTATGCACACATCGGTGGGCTGTGACATCATAGGACCAGCCTGCAGAGTAGGTAGCTTTATACCTGTTTTATTCCCTAGGCTGTTTTTCGTAGAGAAGGGGCCATCTATACTCGCACGGGCAGGCAATCTGTACATCCAGTGGTGAATGAGAATCTGTACTTTGAAACAGCTCATTGGAAATAAAACTGAAAACCCACAGATTCTTTCCCTTCCTAGTGGTGGTTTTCCTTTCCCTAAATTTCTTGTGCATCTTGGTGAAAGGGCTCATCTGACGGGCCATGATGGAACGTTATCTGGTGATTGATTTCACAGGGAACTGGCTGGTGCTGGTAGTGTGATGCCAACGCTGTGAGAGCTTGTGAGATGCGTGACTCTTCAGTGCTTAGATTGAGAAGAGTAGGTGAAAGTAAAGTGCCTTGGATGATGAAGAGTTAGGAGTGCATAATGGAAGAATATTTACGCATGGAAAGTAAAGAAAACTGTGGAGGGAGAGAAAGAAAAAGCAAGGTAGAGGATAAGGAAAGAAAAGGGTCATGCAGGAGACTCAAGGGGTCTTAGCTGAATGGCTTGCTTGGTGTTATCACTTTGGGCAGGTCATTTGGGATGCTTCTGTGCTGAAAGAGGGAATGCTACGAGGTGCTTGGAGAGCACACTAGCAGGCATTGGGGTAGGAATATGCCTCTTGATGGCTTGGCTGAGATTGCCATCTGGTTTTGCTTAGACAGTGCCTCTTGGGGCTTGCTCTGTCTCTCGGTGGCCTGTGTGCCTGTTTCTCGTTTCAGCAGTTTCTCTGATGGTTTTATCTCCACGTCCTTTGGGTTTTGGACCACTGGGGAGAAGACAGTCTTTTCACCAGCTGACGTGAGCCTTCAGCAGGATGCACCTTATAGTCAGGCTGGCTTTAAGCGTTTCCTTTTCAGTAAAGCAGCTGTCTCAGAGGCTTTGTGAAATCCACAGTTTGGGAAGAGGAAAAGAAAAATGAGATCAAGTGGCAAATGAAAAACTGCTGCTGCAGACAGGAGGTGGTGGACTTCCAAGCCCCAAGGGGAGGAGTGTGATTGAACGTTAATAGTGAACCCCTTTCATTAGCTTCACAGCAGATGAGAGATAAGAGCAGAAATGACTGACAATCTCTAGTTTTAGCACGGAAATGTGTCTGCCAGACACCACCTCCCTGTGCCGGAGCTGTCTCCAAAGGGATGTCCCCAAAAGGGGGAGCTTTTAGCCCACCATATAGTGTGTCCCCCTCTGTCTGGCCTGTTTCACTGTGTTGGAGACCCTGTTGGAGAGAAAACATGTTTTGCACCTTGTGGTTACCCCTGAAACTCAGCCATTCCCTCTGCTATGTGGGGAAATGAGGTGTGAAAGTAGCCACACTTTGCTGAGAAAGCCATGGCTTGAGTTGCTTCTTATCAGAGCTTTGCCCACCCCGAGACTTGGAAAATTTTTCCCCAGAGGAGGTCACTTGCCTTCTGTTGTTGCAGGGAAAGAGCAGCACAGGGAGGTGAAATGATTTTTTTTTTTTTTTTTCCTGAGGTCCCTGTAGGGGCTGGCAGCAGATCCCACACTGACAGCTCTTCCACACCTCCTCCTCCTGACATCTGCTAATATCCCTGCCTGTACGGTGCCTCAAAAGGCCAAAAAGCCAAAAGATGTGTGTTTGTTTGTAACTGGTGATGGCATATTTGACCTTCCCCCAGCACTTTTGGCACCTGGTGTCTTGACTAGTTTCGCATGTGTGACCCTGCATCTGTGAAGCAACCCTAAAGGAGTTGGCTTTAGATAGCTGTCAGTCAATGCGTGGGAGCACAGTATTGTCATCTTCACTGGCCAGACTCCAGCCTGGCGTTGCCCAGGTCAGCTCTGGCCCTTGCACCCTCTGCCGGCTGATGCCCAGCGCAGCCCACCTTTGCAGCACGTTCACCCCGTACTCCCTCTGTATGGCAAAGGGGTGCAAGCAGAATAGCTGACCTGCACGAAACCTCTGTGGTGGGTGTATTTGTTCGGCGCTGAGGTGGCCTGATGTTGGCTTGGTGCCCTCCGCCTTGGCCAAGAAGCCAGGGCGGAATGAAGGTGAGCCAGCTGGTCCTCTTTAGAAATTTCCTTGGAAGAAATCTAGGTTGGGCTCAGCCCTACTCCCCTCCACCAGGGCTCTTTGTTCCTCGCACTGAAAGCGTGGACACCGTCTCCACTGCTGCTCTGACTCCCTGCAGCCTCCTTGGCCACATGGCTTCAACTTTTCTTGCTCCTTTGGGCACAGAGGCTGCACGAGGCAGCACAGCTACGGGCAGGGATGGGGTAGGGAGTAGATTGAACGAGATGCTGGGATGACAAATGCACCTTGGCTTGTCTATCGCTTCACCCTCAGCCTTCTCCCAAGGCTGGATGTGACCGTTGTTGCAAGCTTGTTTCTGCCCAAACCTGAGGGCTTTCTCTGGGCACTTAAGGGTGCTGAGCTGAAGCCCAAGCTCTTGCTCACATGCTGGAGGTGGAACGTGTTTCTCCTAATCCCGCCCTTGCTTCCCAGTTTGGATTTGCTAGTCGTCATGCCAAGCCAGAGGTGAGGGCAACAACCGAGGAATTGATGGGGCTCAATTTGCTCTTGTGGGCTTCTGTGCAAAGAGGCATTTGTCAGAAGGTAAATGAGGTAAACTAGTTCCTAATTAGTCTGCACAAAGGGTCTAATGCTGTAAGTGTGGAGCACTATAAATCCAGCCTGTAGCCCGCTGCACGGTGATTTCCCGGCATAGACAAGCCTCAAGTCACAATTCATTATGGCTCTGCTTCATAGGCCCTCCGACGTTGTGCTTCCCCTTTGCTGAGGGCAGATTGTCAAGCTGTGACCCTGCCTTAGTTAATTAACCTTCAAATGGGATTTATTTTCCCTTAGTTACTTGTGCGTGCACACATTTGGTAATAATGACTGTCCGCTTCCCTTGCATTCGCTAAAAGGGGAATAAGTCATTTGTTACAGTGTTTTACCAGGGGTAAAAAAATAAAATAATAAAATAAAAAAAAAAATCCAGGCCTCAACTTTCATGGAAAATTGATAGCTTTATGCCAGAAAGAGACAGTTCCATCACAGCCACTTCTTCAGCTGTCTGCAAATATTTGAAACCCTGAGATATTTAATGTTTTTCAGATGGTGATAAATCTGCAATAGCACGGGCTCGCTTGAGCTTAGTGAGAGATGAAGTGAGATAGGAGAAAACGCATGAGCCGGCACGGGAGAGGTATTGCTGGTCACACTTCTGCCGATGTCAGGACAGGTTTTCAGGACCTTGTGCATACCAGCCAGCTTCTCTTCGCCAGGGAGAAATATACACAAACATGAGCTTCCAGTTCATTTCCCATCCAGTTGTGAGCTAAATGTTTGCTTTTTTTTTTCCTTCTCCCCCCCCCCCCCCCCTTTTTTTTTTTTTATTTTTGCAATCTGACATTAAAAATATGAACCTACAGCTGGGGAAGGAGAAATGTCACTGGCTGAAAGCTTTTTATTTTTTTTGCATCTGGCAAGCCTGAGACATTGCTCAGGGTTTGTTTATTTAACCTTTTGTTTGCTGTGCAGAACCTTGGTGGCAAGTTGCAGAATGTGGTTTGGTTGCAGATGCGTTGGTGTTTTGCTTTTCTTTTTTTTTTTTTTTCTTTTTCCTTTTTTAAGGAGGAAAAAATAGTCACATCATCTCCATGTGCTTTGCTTGCAGCATTGCCTCTGCATGGGATAAGCCTCAGATATCTTTCCCGGTTACTCCGATGCACCTGATGTGCCCTGGGGTCGGTCCATAAGGAGGTGCGGGGTCCGAGGGGAAGGCTGTGGGATCGGCAGGGACCGCCAGGGTGGGAGTGGTGGATGGGAAGGAAGTCTCACCTGCAGCATGTGCATCGCCCAGGCGGGGATGAGAACTGAGAAAGGGGCAGGAGGGGTTTCTGGCTGGCTTTGAAGCCACTTGGGCTGTGCATGTCACAAACAGCAGCAAGGTGACAAGCTGAGGGAGCGTGGCCCAGCCAGGCGGCGGTCGAGGTGCAGATGCTTCGCTGAGTAAATCAGCATCATCCTGCTGAAATATGGATGGCAAGCTGCAACAGAGCCCTGCAGTGCTGGAACAGGAGGGGACCTGAATGTTTTCTGCCTTGTTTTTCCTTTGGAAGTAAGGAGTAAAATGGTTATGGCGGAAAATGCTGGTTTATTTGTTGGGAGGAATCAAAGAGCGGTCTGGTTCTCCAGACACCAGAGCCTCTTGTGCCAAGCAAAGGGGCTGCGGGCCATGCCAGAGGGTTGTGCGCGGCTGTGAGCCCTCCGGCCGGGAGGGCAGAGATGGGGCTGTACCACAGTTTGGGTTTCTTGCTTTCAGCCTACCATGGCTAAACTGAATCCCCCCGCCACAGCTGCGATTCACTGATGGTTTTTGTCCAAGTGTCTGTTTATGAAGTTTTAAAGAGACAGAAACACCTCAGCAATTTGATTTTGGCAAACAGCTGTAAGCCAAGTGTGGAACAACAACAAAAAAAATCCCTGTAAAAATCAGGGAAAATGCCTGCGAATTTCCACACATTTCACAGAGGCGGTGTGGTCTCGGAGGCAGCAGGGTGGTCTGGATGTTTTAGCACTGGCGTAGAAAACAGGCGCTCCTGTGCTCGAATACCAGCTCCGCCACTGATGTGCTGTTTAGCCTTGGCAAAGACACTTAACCTTTCCATGGCTTGGTTCTTCTCCTCTCCCCTTTCCCCTTTTTACTTAAAAATGAGAATTGGTGGCCCCAAATCTGGGTGGTGGCCAGCCTGAGCTTGGCACGGCCACAGAAGGTGGGGCAAAGGTGGCTATGTTCCCAGTTTTCAAGGGCAGCCAGGGACTGGAGATGTTCCAGGAATAAAGAGCGTCTTTGACCTCAATGGAGGTCCCGATCCTGTAGCACAAGCTGTTAACGCTTAGCTGCCTCCCACCTTCCCGCTATATTCAAGTATCCCAGGGAAGTGAAGAGGTTTTTCCAGGAGTTTGGGATGTCGAATGGGACTTTATTAGCACCCGGGCAGTCTGGTTTTGGCAAAGTCCATGCAGTCTCCACACCCTGCTCTTACATATTCATGCCTATCCAAAATGTTCCCTTCTGGGCTGGACTTTCCCAGGCTTCATCTCTGGTCTCTGAGTTTGTGGATCGGGGGAAGGGAAACCCTTTTGAAAAGGGTGAATTTGGGGCAGAGCTGAAGCAGCTAAAATGGCCAAATGCTGTCCTCAAAGATAGGGCAAAGGAGGAACAGTTGTGGGGAGGTGCAGGGGCTTCTTGGGCTGTGAGTCTGGGGACAAGGATGGGAGAGCAACCTGGGCATCCCGACTGCCCACTCTCCCAGGCAGCGTCCCTCCCCTGCCTGTCCTCGTACTGACCATCCCGATCCCTCTGCTGTTGAATGAATGGAAAGGCTCCAACGGGAATTGGTTCAGGCCCTAAATTTTGAGTGCTCTGAGAATGTCCAGTGCCTGCTGCCAAGTTCAGTGGAGCTTTGTAAAATGTGCAATTCAGTTACTGTCAGGTTTTTGGGTTTCTTTTTTTTTTGGTCTTCTGGCATTTCAAGAACAGGATTAGGAATTTAGGTGAAAGGAACAGGGAGAAATAAGAATAATTGATAAATCAGATGTGCCAAAGTTGAGGATATTCCCCAGCTGCCACTCGCTTTGATAAGCTGAATATTTGTTCCTCCTCTTTGTTGTCCTGTTGGTGACCATGGCACTCAACCTGTCAGCTGGGAATGACCCTCTGGGCTTATCCTGTTTCTACCTGTGAGATCCCTGAGTGGCTGCTGGCAAAGAGCTGTTGAGCACCCGAACCTGCTGTTTCCCAAGGTAGCCCTGGTCCTGCTCACCAGGGTGTACGTGCTTTCATCCCCTCTGCAACCTCCCAGGTGCTGCCCTCCACCTGTGCAGATGTTTCCTCTAAGGAGGATAGAATCATAGAACCACTTGGGTTGGAAGAGACCTTCAAGATCATCGAGTACAACCATAAACCTATGCCAAAACCACCCCTAAACCTTGTCCCTCAGCACCACGTCTGCCTGGCTTTTAAATACCTCCAGGGACAGCGATTCCCTGCAACCTCCCAGGTGCTGCCCTCCACCTCTGCGGTTGTTTCCTCTGAGGAGGATGGCGCTAAGCATCCCTGCGGGAGGCAATCGTAAATCATAGCCCTTCCAGGGCAGATCGTACTTACATCCAGAGCTGTCTTGGTGAGCCAGAGTCCAAAGGATGCAAGAAGCTCTCTGTCCCTCCTCTCTCTTCTCCTGGGCTTACCCCCATTAATGATTACTGTAGAACAAACAGGATACGTGACGTGGTTGAGTTAACATTGCTCTTTTAAATGAGACCATCTGAGGTGTAAGCACCGACATCAGAGCCCTGCGCCCTGTCATTTAATGCTTCTGCCTTCTTTTTCCTTGTGTTGGTTTTATACTGGGCTTAAATTTCTCTCCTGCCATTATTCAGCTTAGCAGGGACCTAGCCACAAGTCAGGCTGCCTTACTTTAGTGCTAGCTCCTGCCAGCTCTCTGCTAAAAATTGACTAACTGGGGAGGTACCTAGCAGAATAGTCAATGAATGCTCCACGTAACCCTTTTGGAAACAAATGTTATTTGCTTTCCCAGATCCACCCAAATATTGTTGTTTGTTTTGCATAATTGGCTTAAAATGAATTAACTGTGTATCATCTTAATATTATGAAAATGTTCTTACAGTAACTACGGAAAGTTCTTGCCTGTTGGATTCAGAGTGTAACATGCGTGACTTGAATTTTAATAATCATCTTTGCTCAGCAAAAGTGCCTTTCTCTCTGATGAGGAATCCAACACCTCTTTATATTCTGATTAACGCACTTAATTTTCTCGCAATTCACATTTTCTTGTAGCGGGCTGTTCTAGGGTAGTTAAGCAGAAAGCAGTAATGAAATATTTCTTTGTAAGACAATGTTATTTGCACATGCTGTCATACAATGCTTTTACTGACATTTTATGATATATTATCAAAAGCAATGGGAACCAAAATACTTTTGCCAAGGATTGAAATTGTTCTAATATGTTTTCTAGTGTGTTGTCTGTACTTTTTATCCTTTCTCTTATTTCTTTGCATCGAGATCCAACAAAGCACTTAAACAAAGCACTACAAGAATTTTTTGACAACGCATTTCCCCTCTGCTGTCCCCATACCTCCTGTTTGGAAATTGCAACTTTGTCAAGAATTAAATTTTTAAAGGAAACTGCCTGTGTTCCCTGTGATTTCTGTAAGAATTGACTCCTCCCAGCAGCCCTTTGGTTCAGGCATGAAAACAGGACGATGGGGGTGGCTCCAGACTTTATTCTGCTTGGGAAGGTGTAGGGTTCGGGCCAAGGTATCGCACTCCCCCTGGGTGCAGAGCAGTCAGGAGGTTATCCAGTAGGTAGGAGTTGGGGATCTGGCTATCTTGCAAGTTTGCGTTGTTCACGTTTTTTTGAAGAGTTCTGGAGTCGGTTGAGTGAAGCTGTAATGCCAAGCCCTTCTGCCCCTGTATGGAGTGTAAAAGGCGATGCACCAAATATGCTTAACCAGAGGTATGGTGCCACCTTGGTTCCTTCAGCAGTGGTCCTGGGGCTCTCCACCATGGGATGCTCCAATGACCATAGACACTGCCTTGGGGCCAGGATCTGTTTGTTAGTCCCCTTGCAGAGTGGGCAAGGGGTGCCATGTCTCTTCTTGTAGTCTTGGCTCTTCTTCTGTGTTTTTTGCAGGAAGATATTTCCAAAAGATAAAAAAATTCTTGAGATGGGAAAATGATTGGAGGTCCAGCTCTCTTGCATAAGCATGTGTTTAGTTTTCAGTCGTGGGAGTGCTCCTCATGGGACCCACTGCTTTGAGGTCTGATTCATGCCACCCTTTCTAGCAGCCTTTAACTCTCTCAGTAGGCGTTTGCACCTCATCTTTGCCATGCTTGAAACCATGTCATCAGCGTATGTATTTAAAGGCGTGACATCTCTCATTCCCTTTAGGTATAGGGGAAACCCACTATCTATCAAGCTTTATAGGCTCTTTGCCTTGTTTCGCCTGGGAGTTAGTTCTTTTAGCTCCTTTGAGCTACAAGAGCTCCCTTCCTGGAGAGGGGCACCAAGTGCCAATGATATTTAAGATGGGGAATACATGTTTTTGGTTCAGACATTTAAATGAGTGACTGTGCCCAGCAGTGCTGCTGAAGGACCAGGAACTGCATGCTGGAGAGGCAAAGCATCCACACAGCTTCCACCTGAAAGCTGGTCCCACTGGGCTGGACAGCCACTTCGCTGTCTCATGGAACTGCAGCGCTCCGGTGACGTTTCCCTTGTTGTAGAAGAATTTCTTGGCTGCTTTTGTGCATCCAAGTGAAGCACAGGTAGGGCCATGCATATATTTTGACAGCTTTTAATTAAAATACCATAACTTCTTAAGTGTTATGACAACGTTCTGTGATCACAGGTCTCAAGAGATGTTTTTAATGCTTTGGAAGACACTAGTCTCTGGCCTAAAATGTCTCGGGTTAGCTGGAGTTTGCACCATTGATGGATTTGGCCTCTTGAGTTCAGTGGCTCCGGCAGGCTGTTTGCAAGAGTCAAACCCTGGCAAGTGATCTGCTCTGAGCTCAGTTGGAAAAGCTCGTGAAATGAAATCACAGTGCTTTGCCCATTAGGCTTGGGATGAAAAGCGAGCTTTCGAGCTGCCAGTGGTTCATATTTCATGTGCAGAGATTTACGTGCATTAGTTAAGATTGTGATGAGTTTGAGAAAGAAAGAGGGAGACAATTTGTAAGCCAACGCAGAAATAATACTTCCCTATAGTAAGTGTATAATGAGAACTGTTGCTTTTATTGGATTGAATACGTTTAGATTGTTTAAGATATGTAGGTTTTGAATTGTGAACTGTATCACTGTTGATTGACCTCTTATGTTATTTTTACATCACTTCTTATTTCTTAACATTCTGAGTTTGCTTCTGAGACTTTCATTCTTGTTCCTCTGCTCTTTTCCTTTCACACCTCTCACCTTAATCTTTCCTGCTCAGGCTTTGGAAGCCTCTTTGCTTTTAATGGACGTCTAATATTTGCCATAGACAGCATACGCTTTGCACAAAGCATGTCTCTAGGTATGATTACAGCACATGTAAGCAAATCTGAGCTGGTTTTAATCAGAAAGCAATGCAACTGCAGCATCAAAGAGCCTTAAAAAGCTTTGCTCATGCTGTAGTTTGCAGCACTTACATTGGTCACTTTAGAAGTATCCTTCATTGCCTTGTGCTTTCTGTGGTAGCTGAGATCTGGCAATTAGATCTCGTAGAAAGAGCAAATTAATCTACAGTGCTGGGTTTGGCACAAAGACACCACCACAGCTGCATGCCACAGTCCTGCCTGGTTACCGACAGATTTCCCTGGTTACCGACAGATTTCCCTGTAACTTGAAGGTCTTGGCTTTTGGATCCAATGGTTGAGGTCAAGAGTTTAATTAAACTTTGATCCAAAGAAGGCTTCTCATCTTCTGGTTCCTTCCAGAGCAAACGAGCTCTTGCAGTAAGCAAGGGAGGATATTTCAGCTGATTTCATGTTCCTTGGCTTTGGATATTACTTCCTTTTTGGTTTGGGAATTTATTTTTTTCCATGCTCTGCATTTGATGACATTCAGAGCAAGCTATAGATCCTGCCAGTTTCTTCGGGGAACTGTAGACGTGTGTCAAAGCAGTGAGCAGGCTGCTGGGCTTGGGCAGGTGATTTAAGGTCTGTTGCCTGAGAAATCAGGACTTGGGTGCGTGATCTGCTGGACTTTGAGGGGCCTGATTTTCTAAATGGCCTAAGGAACCACCTGCTTTCTGAACATCTCCTAATGCTCCCCACAGAGCAGTCTTCAGTACAATTCAAACTTGGCAATCAGGGGGTATAAGGATGTAGTGTGGTTTATTACTTACTTGTACTTCCACTGGACTTAGGCACAGATGGAGGGATCGGTTTGTGAGCAGGAAAAGCCCAACCAACAGATCAGCAACACACTTCCAGTCGAGTTTTGATCTGTCTTCTCTAACTCACTGTATGCAAGCAGAACTGGCTAGGGAATACTGGAGGCGATGAATAAATGTGGTGGTCCAGAGGCTACACTGGATTTTAGAATGAGACAGATGCATTAAATTATACATATATAAATTGAATCTTTCTGGAATTTCACTGGTGCTTGTCCTGTGTTGGAAGCATTCATCCATATCTATAGTGGATGTACCGGTGGTATACACATACATGGAGCATTAAGAGACCAGAAAGTTTCTCAAGTCTCACAACAGGACTAGATATCAAACTGGTTTTAAAAGAGGTTATATTGAAACAGTTGAAAATCTGTTGGAGAGCTTCTGAGACAAAACTGGGATTTCAACCAAGAGGATTTTGTTCCTCTGGGTAATTTTGCTTTTCATCAGAGTCTGATCATATAGTCTAGCTCTCCGCATACCTCCGTTGTTCATTAAAGCCAGTCAAGCATGGAATATTTTTTGCCCCCAATACCTTTTGCCAGAATGTATGTTTATATATATATAAAAGAAAAGCTGATTATTATTTTTACCAGCTCTCCCTTTTCTCCATTTGTGTGCATAAGGCTTCTATAGCACGTCTTGTTTTGCTAGGGTGTCTCAAGGCAGGCTCATTCCTGTGCTGAATAACCATGGCAAGCGCAAGGAACGCAGTGGTGTTCCTCTTGCAATGTAACTCCGGACCCCTCCAAGCCTTTTGAGAACAGTTAAGGAACAATCAGCTGTAGGAAAAAGCAGCCAGGAGAAACAAGAATAGTGCAAACAGTTCCTGGCTCCAAGAGTGGCAGGAGCATGAAAGCCGTGTGCTCTTTTGGGTGCCCTGCTTGTGCCTGCTGTTGGTGTGCACCCCAATGCCGCACAGGGACAAGGCACTGGGTTTGTGCCACCTGCCTTCAAAGCAGCCTAAGCTGGGGAAGTCCAGCTGGTAGAAGGCAGGGAGATGCCAGGCTTGCTTTCAGCGCAGCGGGTTCGTGGGGTGGCAGCAGTGAAGGCGGCGCTGCTGGCTGCCGGTGCCCGGGGAGCGCAGGAGCGAGGAGCACTGCCAGCAGCAAGCTGCTGCTGATGGGTGAAGACAAAGCGGAACGAAGCTACCCAGGGGGAGCAGAGCTACTGTTCCCAGGCACGAGGGACCAGGGCATTACAAGGCAGAGGCTGTGATTTGGGGGCTGGAGCATCTTTCTTATGAAGAAAGGCTCTTATGAAGAGCCTTATGAAGAGGGAGTTGGGTCTTTTTAGTCTGGAGAAGAGAAGACTGAGGGGGGATCTCATCAATGTTTACAAATACTTAAAAAGAGGGTGCCAGGAGGAGATGGACAGTCTTTTTTCAGTGGTGCCCAGTGACAGGACAAAAGGTATAAAATCAAATATAGGAAGTTCCATCATAACATGAGGAGGAACTTCTTTGCTTTGAGGGTGGCAGAGCACTGGAACAGGCTGCCAGAGAGGTGGTGGAGTCTCTGACCCTGGAGACATTCAAAACCCGGCTGCATGCCATCCTGTGCAACCTGCTCTAGGTGGACCTGCTCTGGCAGGAGGGTTGGACCAGATGATCTCTAGAGGTCCCTTCCAACCCTTAACTTTCAGTGATTCTGTGATAACTTGCGTTTGGGTCACGCTTCTTGGATGTGGGTTGCTCCTGAGCAGTTCATGTCCTATTTGCTTGAGTTGCAGGGCTCTGCTGGGATGGGGGGAGTATCCTCTGCTCAGTCTGAATCTGGAGGTAGGGTGGGTCATGAAGAAGATCCCTGGGGTTTTTGTAGGTTTTTGGCTCCTTGCTAGGAATCTGCTTGACCTACATCTACTGCAGGCTGTTTTCAGACAAAGATCCTGCCAGGAGTTTGTGGTGCAGGTTGCTCCAAACCCTGCGATGTTGCCCTCGCGCCTTGCCCTTCGCTTTCCAAATGTTTTTTTCATTTGTTCCATGGTGACTTTTGAACTGCCCCTGTTTTAAGACTAAAATGAGAGAGATAAAATGTTCTTAATTTTAATTAAAACAAAGTTTATTTTGTTATTTCATTAGCTAGCCGTGTTATTTCAGGGCTTGACAGTAAAGTTATATGTTACCCTGTGGGTACTTCTAATTGTGTTACAGGGTTTCTTGTTCACTCTGTCCAGAACAGTTCGACTCCTGTGCTGAGCTCCATCCTCTCGCAGCCTGGAACCAGCACAGCTAATGAAAAACACTCCAGTAATAATAGGGGGCTCTCAAAGGCTCCAGATAATTGGGGAAAGGTACTATTAACTTTACTGGAAGGCAAGCTGGACAAACTTTAAGAGCCTACTGCTAAAGATACCAAGAAATAGGGCCTGATCATTTTGGAGGTAAGATAAGAACGTGGAAGCTGGTCAAAGTAAACCAACAGATCTAGGGAAAATACTCTCTGTCAGTAAATGTCAATGTGGGGACATGTCTGACCAAGGCAGCCCCAGGTATAATGAATTCCTGCAAGCAAGGCAGGAGGCAAAGTCCTCTCCTGCCATTTTGTCAGGAGAGATGCATTCCTGATGGTGAAGCTTGTAAGAGACCAGTGGGAAAATCTTGTGCTCCAGGTGGAAGCCTGGAAGTGTTAAGGCTTTTTTTTTCCTTCTTTTTTTTTTTTTCTCTGGATGGAGGAATAGTCCCTGCTCTATTCTGGCCAGTCCTGGACACCTGGACCCTCTGCTGCCTCTGGCAGCATCAGCACAACACACTTTGAAAAGAGAGATAGGAAACCAAGAGGAGGCTGGTGGGGGTCATGCTCCCTGCACACAAAGCCTTTTCCTATTCATTAGGAGTTACAGATTTGCTTAAATCCCCATCGTAAATCCTGGTATCTTGTGTAGCGTGAACCCAGGGTGGCTGTAAAATGCTTTTGCAGGGGAACCTGAATAGAGAATTACACCGATTTAGAGGTGTTTTATCCGCTGTCCCTAGTATAAATACAATCGCTGCTGCTGAAGTTTTGGTGCCTGGAATTTATTTGCTCCAGCAGAGAAGGTGCAAAGGGAGAGGTGTGACAGTTTAATTCTTCTCTTGTGCTCCTTGCACAGTTTTAATGTTTTCAAGAAAATCTTTCGTAGATGTTTAAGGCAAAATGAATCATGTGTGGAATGGAAGGGTGTTTTGAGGATAGTTGTAAAGCAGGATGGAGAAGATTTAGGTTCAGCTCCCTACTTTGACCCAGGGATTAGGCCTACAGAAGGTAGATAGGTGCCCAATTTCCAGTGATCCAGCCAAGTACTTCTGATTAATGGGATGATCTTTCTACACCTCTTTTTTTCCTCTCCTATTTGGTGGTGTATGAGGAGGTGTTATCTCAAGCCTGGGTGGTACGTAAGCTGTCTTGCTAATTTTCCTCCCTGTTTTCTTGTTGGTTGGCATTATAAGCTTACATCATTTTGTAAAAATATTAACTTCTTTTAAGTTGGTTGATCCAGTGCTTGAATTTCCAACAGGATTGCACTGTACTTAACCTTCAGTATGTTATTGTTTTAGTAGTTTTGTCCAATATGAATAACACCTTATACCATAACATCCTCGGTGGATGTAGAAAGATGTTCCAGAAAGAACTGAAAAGGGTTCCAGGAAAGTCAAGCTGTATGGCTTGTTTGATTTTTCTGTTTAGCCTCTTAAAGTAGCCAGAGAAGGGGGAATAAAAACATTATGAAGGATACGTTGCTGGATAAAAGATATTCCGTTACAAACCCTGTCAACATTAATAACTCACATCTCTTCAACAGTGCTCTGAGCTGTCAATAAGAAACAGGAATGAACCAAGACAAAACTGATCTGTCAGAAGGCAGATCGTATCGGAAAGATAATAGAATCAAATTAATTTATGGCGAGGAGATTTCACAACAGACAACGAAGCAATACTGAAAACCACAGTCCAATGTAAGCCCTTTGAAGAAACGTTGTACTTATTACAGCTGTGATGATTACAAATGTTTGGTTTAAAAGGCTGTGTTGCAGTCTGGAGGAAAAAAACCAGGCTATTTATGGTCTCCAGATTTTAAAGATGGAAGCTAAAGAAAATAAGCCTGTAGACATACGAGCTGAGGCTTAATATTTCCATCTTCATTTAAGAAGGGATGGTTAGAAAATAGACCTGCCAGCCTGAAGGAAATTTGGATGTGTCAACATTCTTGGGCTTTTGAAATTTTTGATCCCCAGTTAAGATGAGAACGTCAAAATAACCTGTTTCCACTGAGTAAGAAGTTCTGATTCAATAGTGTCAAAAAGTTTAACTCGTGTCATTCTTCTCTTGAGGTTAAACTTCCTCAAAACAAATTAGTCCATTTGCAATGTCCATGTTGACTTGGAAAAGCATGATTTTAAACTCAATTTGGTCTGGAATACTTCACTTCAAACTGGAAAGTGAAACCTTGCATTTGGAAAAGATGCTTTCAGTTTCCCTGAGTAGCTCTACTTCCCTAGAATTTGACATTTTCTCTTGTTTGGGGAATGGGAGGAGGAAGAGACTACCTGGGTTAAACAACAGTTTCTGGTGGAGGAGAGGAAAGGAAAGAAAACTTCTTGCAGTGCAAAATTAGGACCTTACCTATACTCCAAGTTTTAATTTTCTTATTAGCTAATGCACATGAAGCTGTGAATCTCCCATGGTTTAAGATCTCCCCTTGTTACTCCCTGCGATCCTGCTCTTCCTTTCCCAGTCCATGACCCTTGATAGGGCACACAGTTGTACTGCCTTTGGAATGGGAGCAAGTCCGTGTTGCCCAGTATGATCTCGGAGGGTCTACACCTTTCCCTTTTGTTAGTCCTGGTCTTGCCTTCACCTCAGAAAGGGGTCCACATCATGCAGCTTGCAAAGTGAACATGGTAATATAGTCCTCATCCCTGGACAGTGAAGTGGGGAGCAACCAAAGCTGGCTGGATGTGCCTTGTCTCTCTTTGCACAAGTCCTGCATCATCCTGTTTGGCAGAGGCCAAATATCCCCTTTGCTGTATCTGAGTGGGACCACTGAACCCTCTGACAGCCCAACACCGGCTTTGAAGCCTGCGAGATGCCAGTTCTGCCTTCCCTGCCCCAAAGGGGAAGGGGCTGGGTGCTGTTGATACTGGTGGCAAGGGCTGTTCCCACCTCTGCATACCTGAACGCAGGTGGGAAGTGGGCAGGAAGGGAGGGGTGAAGGTGGGCAGCAGGCGGTGGGGGTGGGTTATTGGTTTTGTTCTGGCTGGAACCGTGCCCCAGGCAAGCCTGAACCCACAGGTTAGAAAGCAGGACGATGGAGGCCTGGAGCTGCCCTTCCCATGCCAAGAACTGTGTTTTCGTTGCTGTCTGAAGCACTGCTGGCTGTTTTGGAGTAGGTGCTGTGTGCAGGGGAGGCATTGCTCCTTCCCCTTCCTCCTCTGCCCTCTTTCATCACCCCCGAAGCGACCTGTGCTCCAGCAGAACTGAACTTCCTCTGGTGGCTCCAGATGTGTCCGAGGATTTTTCTGTCCTTGTCTCTTCTTGCTAGCCCATTGCCTCTTCTTCCTACCCCATCCCCTTTTTGCTGGGAATTTCTGCCCTTGGTGTTGCTGGATGTGGAATTCTGTGGCTGCAATCAAACTGAGGGGTTGGGAATATCCAACCGAGAAATCAGGTGGGATAAAGGTCCTCAGCAGCTGTCTCCCCTCTCCCCAGCCCTCTGTGTTGCTTACAAATTGAAATACACAACCTGAATCTAAATTATGTGTTTTTTAAAGGGATAGATTCCTCCCTGCCTGTGCCTGCCAGCCCTGTTTGTGGGCATCGTCTGCAGCGCGCTTAGCACTGACTCCCCCCCGGCTTAATGACAAGTTCTCACTTTGTTTGTTGTTGTTTGTTTTGTTTTGTTTTTTCCCCTTGCAGCCAAGCTGACATTTAATTCTGCCTTGGCCAGTTAAATATAACTCCGAAACCCGCGGGTGAGAAAATGTGGCGCTCTGTCATGCTCATTTCAGAGGAGCCAATTAGCAATGGTGATCCTTGGGACTTGGCAGCCTCTTCCTGGGCACCCGGCAGCCCTGGCCCTGCCTGTCATTCTTGGGATAACGTGCTAGGAAATGGTCTTGTGGTTTACTAAGAAAAGCAAAACAAACAACCTCCCTCTCCCCCGCCTTTGCAACCCAACAACCTGTGGGCATAATTGATTTGCAAGACTCACAGTCGGGATGTGGCTTCGGTGCAGATGCAGTTGAAGAGCCCGTTCCTCTCTGGCTCTCCGTCTGGTTCCCCCCAACTCCAGCAACTCTCCACATCCAAGCGCATCCAGTGTGGAGGCACTGGTGGGACATAGCTCCATCTTCTACCTCACCCCTAATTTTGTCACCTCAATTCCCCTTCGATGTTTCCCTACTGTGGTGCTGGTACCACTCCTACTCCCACTTCCAGGCTGTGGTTTCTCCTCTGGGAGTGGGAGGCTGGTTGACCAGGCTGTGGGCTCACTGGGATGCCTCCCGTCCCTGTGACCTGCTCGAAGGCTGCATGCTGGAAACTTTATCAGGGACTGCTGTCCTCCTGGGTGCAGATGTACCATGTACCACGCTGGGTCAGTCCACGGTATGTCTAACCCTGTGCCATGTCTGTGGCTGGGCCTGCTTGCTCTTAATTGGGAAAAACGAGAAGGGATGAGAGTCATTCTTTCCCTGATATATCCTCCACGTTGGAAGCCTAGCAATGCGATGGGGTGGAGGCTCTATTCTGTTTGAGTCAGTTACGGGTCTGGTGTTGAATTTGTCTTGTCTTTTTTTCTTCTTTTTTTTTTCTTTTTTCGTTTTTAAACCCAGCTTCTTTAAACCCAGCCTAAGGAGGCTTCTTAGTCTTCATGACACCCTAGTAAAGGCTTCTGCTGCTAATGTCCTTTTGAAATCTGCGGCCTGATCTCTTCAGCAGTGACCCCTTTTTTTGCAGTGGTGTGACAAATGGTGGTTAATTTTGTTTCCCGCAGTCCTGTTTGGTTTGTCTTCTCTTTGCATGGAAAACATCAGAAGCTGTTTGAGCACCAGGGTGTACCCTTCGGTTTGCAGGTGACGTGCTCCAAAAAACCAGCAAACCCGGGCTAGTTGAAGCCATTTATGGCTGGTTTATGCAGAACCCTGTTGCTTCTGAGCCAGGGCTCCCCCTCCTTCCCCGAAATGCTCCTCCCTGTCTCCCTCCTTTCTACTTCTAGGACCTGTGTTTTCATTTGCTGTGAGGTTCCTCCCTCTGGGTTGACTCCTGGCCCTCTCCCGCTTCTGCCAGGCTCTACAAGGTGAACCTCCAGGGTGAAGGACACCTGGTTGTCCATTAGGTATTGGTGAATGGGGCCAGCTGGGGCTGTCATCAACCCTCTGACCTGTGTGCAGTTAGCTCCTGGAGGGAGTAAGCCCTGGTGATCATAGAGCAGGCAACACAATGGCAATCCAGCAAACAGATGGACATATGATATTCATAAAAGAACAAGGGCGATTCCCTATCTGCTGCAGCAGGAATCTGGGATTAACTCTGTGCCGGTCTCTGGGATTTAGTTGCTTGTCTGTTATCACTTCTTATCTGGCGGTCCTGTGTGCTGCCATGTCTGTTCTTGTAACGGTTTGTACCTTGCTGGAGAGCGGTGCTACCTAAAATCACCCGCGGGCAGAGGACATGGAGATGCTGCACAAGACTCCCGGGTCACATGCTGCCTGATGCCCATGGGCATGTGTTGGTATGGGGACACAGTGACGGCTTTGTGAAGGCTCTGTGGTCGAACCCATGTCCAGGTATTAATTCACGCCTGGTGAATGGCCCAGCTTTGATTTGCTGACTTCGATGTCTGTGCACGGTGCTCAGACATCGTCATCACTTCTGTATTTTACAGCTGGCCATAGCTTATCTTCAAAACATTTGCAGCAAAATAGCTCCTCAAAACAATGTTTCCCCTTAGCGTTGAGACTTATTTTCCTCGTGCTCCTTTGATTTTTATCTTCTCCACATTTTCTGTACATCTCCCTAACAAGTCGTAGAGGCTGGACAGTGTCCATATCACATCAATACTAAATTTCATTATATACAAACATCAATCTGGCTCTGGGCTGCCTTTTTAAACTGTCATCCAACCTGGCGGTGTTCAGTTTCTGTTTAGGTCTGACCGTGAAAAAGCATTGGTTCAAAGCTTGTTCCCCATAATGTTCAGATCAAAACAGTTCCTCAGTGTGTTTATAATAAAAATATATTTTCACCAGCTCTTGGGAGCATTGACATTTTCATCAAGGCAATTTTCTATGGCCCCAATCCATCACAACACACGAGCTGTTCCATTGGTTCCAGTATGACTACTCATTGCTTAAAGTAAATTGTTTGCTTAAAAGCTTGTTGGATCAGGGCCTATGAGCGAGAAAAGATTGCTGATTAGAAAGCGCATTTGTTCCTGTTGCGGGATTTGATGGCAAATTAAGGACATTAGGAGGATTCCAAGATTAATGCTGCTATATTTTGGGAAAGAAATATTTTAATACTCTCACATTATCAAGAGGCCCT
Source organism: Chionis minor (assembly GCA_013398295.1). NCBI lineage: Eukaryota > Metazoa > Chordata > Aves > Charadriiformes > Chionidae > Chionis > Chionis minor. The sequence goes on from VZSF01010416.1 coordinate 47,203, forward strand.
ATAATAAACAGAGCTTATGCAAATGGGACACTAAAGACCAAATCCCAGACATTAATGGGGTTCGATGAGAGTAAACTGAAGGCAGAATTAATCTCCAAGAGAACTAAATGGCTATTTTCATGCTTATGAACTTAACATACTTTCAACTCCACCTTAATGAAAGACACACTCAGTTCACTGTTAAAAGAGGCACTTAAAAGGTATTAGAGGCATAAGTCCAGCTGTTACAAACTCCAATAAATTTGGATTAGGTCTCCACTGTTTGAGTTGCATGTGTGGGTGCCTGACCTCAAAGCAAGTTGTTGGTTTTTTTAACTTATTGATATATAGCATTACATCGGGTTAATTACACGTCGCTGTATTTCATGTCGTCTCGGCGCAAACCCGCATGCATCACGGCACGGCGCTGGAGAACAGGGCATTGGGAGGCTCTCGGAGGGCCGGGGCGTGCTGGCCACCCAGCCCTCCCCTGAGATGAATGCTTCGAGCCGGGGCGGCCGCTTGGTTTTGCAGTACACAACTGGCTCCCTGCCCTCCTCTTTCCACCCCACCCCATCCCATATTTTTTTCATTTCCCTGGGGTAACTTCCCCTCCTTCACCTCGCTTGGTAGCGACGCGTATTTTTAAACTTTTATTTCGGTGCATCAGAGCAAAACGCCCAGCGGTGCAGGGCAGAATTAAGAGCCTGAATCGATGGGGCTTTGATGCGGGTTTTGTTTCGCTGGCTCTGGTCAAATATTTGGTCCCTGTGCTGTTTTGCTATGAATTCCTGGCCACCCGTGGAAGAGATCACGCACAGGCAGAGCGAGTTCAGATTTACGGCTGCATCTGTGTAGATGGGTCTAGATAACAGCAAATCTTCTGCTCTGAAGGCACTGCAGCCGCTACGACAAAAGAGATGGCTTAAAATTGCATTTCCATTTAAAGTAACGCCAAGCGCCGTGGCCAGCCCAGCCATGTGAGGGAAATATAAAGCTCCATGATAGGGAGCAAAGGAGGAGAGGGGAAAAAATCTGGGTAGCAAGTAACTAAAATAGATGAAGTGGAACAGTTGGAAATCTCGACTTGAGTGACAAGGGAGAAAGAAGAGATCCAAAGTCAGCAGCAGATGACTCCGGTCTCACGTCCCATCCCTCTCCCCCCTCCCTCCCCACTGCCGCCGCCGCTTTCCCAGCAAAGGCAAGAAAAAACTAGAACGTCTTTTCCAGATTGGGGGTTGAGCGGCCTCACATGTTGACACAGCAATAATTTTTAATGAGAAATTTTTAGTATTTGTGTGGGAGAAGTTAGCGTTGTGTACACAGATGCCTCTCCGGCCACTGCGCCGTGGTCCGGGCTCGGCCGAGTCCCCCTCCGGCACGGCCCACGGGGTCCCAAGGCAGATTCCTTTCAGGCGAAGGGAAACATTTAGGCTTGCTCACCTTTGAACTGCATGCGATGGTGTTTACCTTGGCAAGACAAAGTGGCAGTTTTACAGATATTAAAAACAGTCCTGAGGGGAATCTGGAGGCCTTCCTATATTTTAATCACCCAATTTAGCCAGCCTGAGGAGTCGGCTGAAGGGAAAACGTGTGGCAAAGCGTGTTTTTGTTTTTCTGGTTTTTTTTTTTTTTTTTNNTTTTTTTTTTTGTTGTTTTTTTTTTTTTTTTTTTTTTTTTTGAAAAGGGGGATTTAACAGAAAATAGCCCAGTGCTAAAAGAAGAAGGGAGAAAAAGAATGTGTGTTTTATTTTTGATGCCCTCCCCTCTGAGGAAAAAAAAAATTTAAAAAATAGTGGGAACTCGTATCTTAATCCATAGCACCTCCACGCTCCATATGGTTTCTTTTTCGGCATTTCCTGCTGGGCTGTGCTCTACCTCTACCTCAGCTAACCCCGCTCCCCTCGCCCTCCCTGGGTGCGTTCCTCTTCTAATTTGCTTTCTACCTGCCAGGAAAGATGGGTGCAGATGAGTTTTGCCCACATCTTGAAGCAAAACCTCCCCTTCCTGCCAGCACTCCCTATGGTGTGTGCCATTAAAAAGAAACTGGGGTTTTGTGGGGGAAGAGAATTAAAGGAGTTGTGAGTGATGTCTGAAGTTATGCTGAGGTCAGGACCTTGCTTATTGATTTTCTAACACAGCAGAACCATGTACAAAAGGAAGAGACCTCCTCGCCTCCCCCGATCCAAGATACTCCTCCAGCTTGTGGAAAAAAAAAAAAAAAAAAGTGAAAAAAAGAAAAAAAAATCTGGCTGCAAGCAGTCAGGCTTCAACCAGCCTGTCAGACGGCTCTCTGCAGGAACACAATCCATGTTGATTTTACAGAGAAGGTTGTTATCCACATTTCACCACTGATTTATTGTTTTTTAACCAGCTCCTTATGCTAGACTTTTTTTTTTTTATTTAAAAAAAAAAAAAAAAAGTCCTTTTGCACTTCGCGAGTGGGGAGACTCTCTGGTGGTGGGACAGTGGTGGAGGTGCCCTGCTCCCGCTCCTGCTCCTGCTGGGCTGGGGAGGAGCAGGAGCGAGTGCTGCCATCCTCCAGCCCCCGCCGCCGGCCACCTGCGGTGCTTTCCTTAATATTTGTCAGAATTTATGAAGGCCGTGGCTAATGCTTGATAACACACTCACGCGTCCGCTCTGCCCGCGGGCTGCAGTGGGGTAGCTCGGCTTGGAGAGTGCCGAAACCACTTCGGTCGCTGAAAGAGTACGACGGGTATGTCGGAGACAGGTCTGATGAAGCCCTGCAGAATTAAAATGGCCAAATGTGTCCCGTCGCCTACATCTGCAGAATTCATTAGGCGAGCTTGATTGGCCTTTGTTAAACAAAGATGGGATAAGGTTTCATACTTTTTCTGTGGGAGTCGAGCTAAAGTTTCAGGCTGATGATTTAGTCAGGTGTAAGCATGAAGTTTCCAATTTAGAGAAATAAATCTAAAGTGATTTTATTATCCTCTGTTTTACCCTGACACCCTGCTTCACCCCGACTCCCTGTCAGAGCACGCATGATGTGTTTATACAGGCTGCACCGTAATCGACTGGCAGGCAATATAACATGAGACACAGAATGCATCTTCCACTGGCTTCGGTAGCTTCTATATTTTATCATCTTCCCGCTCCTCTGCCGGCAACTCTTCCTTTCTCTGAATCCCTCATATTCTGCCCGGCAAGAAGTCCGTGCGCGGGCTCTGTGGGAAGAGCCATCGGTGGCCCGAGATGCAGTGTTTTGGCTCTCCTTGTGCGCCGCAGCTTTGTTTTGCTTCATTCTACATGTCTTCCAAGGGGATCCTTGGATCAGATTAGGTGTCCTTTGGCTGGAGTCGTTTTAGTGAATGTCCGTACCTAAAATTCCCATGAAACTTTTTTGGTGAGAGTTGGTAACGTTTTAAATTTGTTAAATAGAATGTTTTTTTTTTTTTTTAATTTCTTAGTTTCTGCTCCAGGAGCAAATATTCTATGAAAACAGTATGTTGAGATTTTGACAATATATTCATAAAAAAAATACGTGATTAAATTGACTGGAAATACCTGCTTTTCAAAGTTACTTACGTAGAAAGCAACGTGAAACTACAGAGAGCAATGCTGGGGGAAAGCAAGCAAGCCACTTTTTGGCCAGGTTTTCAAATTCCATTGATTAAAAGTCTGTGCAATTTAGTTATTAGTTAGAACACGAAGACACAAAACACAATAGGTCAAATTCATTTCTTCATCTCAGATATATCCCTGTTGACTTCAGTGAAGTTCCTTTAATGATGAATTTGTCCCACTGGCTCAAAGATAAAAAGAGAAGTTATTTTTGTTTGATATTTCAACAAGGGGAAGAGGTTAGCAAGGGAATTCGGTTTGCACAAATTTTGTTTTTCCATGAAGTTTAACAAGGGCAGCCACCACCTAGCCAGCTCTCTTGTATATTTGTCTTTTTGAGGGCTGAGCGCTTTCTCTAGAGACTCTCCCAAACCCTCGCAAGGCAATTTTTGCCAGATGCAACTGACAAAGGACACTTGCCGCCGTGGTTTGTTTGCGTTCCTGCGAGCAGCAATGGGAGCCGCTCTCCTTCAGGTGCCTGCTGATTCGATTTCGGTTGAGGGAAGGCTTTTGGAGGTAGGGCTGAGCACTGGGTGTCTCTGTTGTCTCCCTGGCATCGCAGCATCTGAGTGCCACCTGGTGCTCTCGGCAACGTCCCTAGCCCCGGTCGCATCGTGGTTGGGCTTTCCTTAGGCTTTCTGTCTTGCAGCCATGCTTGTGTTTGCCTCGCTGCGCTGTTTTGCCCAACGTGATGTCCTTTGCTTTCCCACGCCTTTCTCCTGTTGCGCACTAGCAGGGCTGAGTTCAGGCTGTCTTCCACCTCCATCGGGTCCTTCTGGCTGAGGGCAGAGTGGTGAGAGAGTCCAAGAGCCTGCAAAGCCTAGGGATGCCTTCGGAGACCTTGTGAGGCAAAAGCCAGCTCCAGCTGGGCTCTTTCCTCCTCTATCTAGACTGTGTGGGAGAGCAGGACTTGAGGGCTTCCAATATTCCCGGTTTGAGGGAGGTCAGGAGTCAGCAGGCGTGACGTGTGGATGGCTGAGGAGGTTTGGTTATCTTGCGGGCTCGCACTCTGGGGGACCTCGGCAATCCCTGCCCCGTGCACTCCCTGGAGAGGACAACTAGAGCTGTGCGGTGTTTTTGCTGTTGCAGTTGTTGTGATGTGTATGCGTGGCCGTTCAGCGTGGGTCGGGTTTATTGGCGTCAGGCAGGTACGTGCGTGGAGAGCTGTTTCACTGCCTTGTTCTTGCTCTAGAGAAAATGGCCTCTTGGCCCAGGCGAGAAGCTGAAAGTTTCGCTGGTCACTCTCCACCCTGGAGTTCAAGGCATCTGGCAGGTTTCTGTAAGCCTTGGCTAAAAGCAGCCTTTCTGCTGCGAGCAGTATTGTTTTTAAACCTAGGAGCAAAATGTTTCGATGAAAGAGAAGGAAACCTTTCCCGTGCTCTTCTTATCCTTGTATCCCTGGGTGCTTTCCAGACTTATTCAAAACTATTGCAACTGGACAAATGGAGGCACCAAACAGTGCAGTATGTGGTTTGGCAAACCCTTCTTTATCTAGGGTAACTTTTAGGGAGAACCTATCTTTCTCAAAGGAAGAGGAGCCTTAACATAGTGATTTTTCTGGAAAAGAACTGCAATATTCTGAAGTGCTAAACTGACTGTGGTTAGTGACACAGTGGTGTGACTTTATTTCCCTCTTGACCTGCTGTCCCCAGTGCTGGTTATCGTGATGTACAGTCTGTGACTACCTGTGAGAAGGTGCTTGGTGGTGGGGGAACTAGAAGAAACTGGAAGAAAGTGTTAATCAGCTTCATAGGAGAACAGCTCTCGGTTTTGTATGTGTTTGCACTTACCTGTGATGAACGCTGCTGTTCATCCCTGGGTTCCCATACCCTGTGGAAATCTGGAGCCTGGATGAGGGCTGTGGGAGCTAGAATGAGGGTCCCCAGACATGGGGCTGGGGTGTGCCCAGGCACTGTTCATGGATGAGAGGTTTGGGAACCATTCCTGGACCCCCTAGTTATGTGAGCCCCATGGCTGTCTCTATCCAGGACATAAGACTTTTGGGTCAGAGAGACAGACACCAGGAAAGACTAGAGAAAATAGATGTGGGGAATGAAATGAAAAGTTAGAGGCTAAAACCTTGATGTAGCCACACGGCTGTGAGGAAGACGGCAGAGGCAGGTGCTGGCAGTATCTCCATACGGTGCTCCCCTGCATTGACCCAGCGTTGTTGCCCTCAGTGTCTCCCGCTGTCTCGTTTCCTCCTGGCTTACCCGGTAGCCCTTGTGCCAGCACATCCCTGCTGCCACTCAAGTGGACGAGCATTGGCCCGGGAGACCACACGTGAACTTCTTGTGAGGTACAGATGTTGCAGAGTCAAAGCCTGGCCACCCTTGGTCTAGGAGGGACTAGGGTTTCCAGTACCCCGGAGAAGCAGGAAGTGCAGGAGACATGGATATCATGAGAAAAGAATCGATAGTCTCCCTTCAGCCTGACCAAATATTGATTTTGCCGTTCAGTTCGTATCATTTTTCACCACCTTGCTGGCCCTCAGGGTGGAGGCTCCCTCTCGCAGTCCTGCGAGGGGTGTTTCGGGGAGGGAGGGAGGCAGAGGAGACCGGACCTCTCACCGGGCAGGGTGAAGACAAAGATCAGTCACCTGCTAAAATGACCCTGGCCAGGGTGATGGCAGTGGTGAGGAGGAGGGTTTTGGGATATCCAGTCCTCCCCAAAGCCACCAGCACTGTCCCGTTAACTAATACTGTTGAGAGAGCTTACATTGGAAGAGGTTTGCTGCCTTGCATTCCCTGTCAGTGCCCCCCACTCTGCTATGACTCTACTTTATGTTTAAGGTTTGATATAAAATCCAGGGAATGCAAAGGATCTTCTTGGCTTTCGTCGGTTTTGGAGCACATGCTTAATTTTTGGATCTGATCATTAATAAGTGCAGCGATCGGCAACCGCAATTCAGCCTTCCCAGCAATTCCTGCTACCACAACTTTGCAGGAGTGCTGCTATCCAAACACTCACAAATTATGATTTTTTTGACTCAAAATTGTATCTGTTACTGCTGGAGGTAAAACTATTAATATATAAAGGCTAATTCTGTCCTGGTTGTTTTTCTTCATGAGGTCACTAGTCCCTGAGGAATTATTAGCAAAACAGCAGAGTGCCTCACAAGAAATAGAAAAAATCATCTCTCATGGCATGAAAAAGAAAGATGTTTGGAATGTTTTTAAAGGATGTTCTCTAGCTTTCTTTGGTTGTAGTTTCTACCACATATACCATGTTTTTACTGGGATTGAAAATGATGGTGTTTCTTCATGACACTAGCTAGAAGCTAGACTTGCTGGGAATTATGTGGCCAGTTGAATTTTTTTTAAGCGTGTAGCTGATTTATGTATTGATATAATGATGCAAAACCACTTTGAATCCCCATTAAAACAATAATTTTCAACAATTCTGTGGTCTCAAGGCACTATTGCCTTGCCGTCCTCACAAATCTTTGGCTTAATTACAAGTTATGTTACCTGATGGGAAAACACTCTTTAAAACAGGAAGAAATAGTGTATGGAATTTTTTTCAGGCAGTTTTGGGCAGTGTTTCTCAGCCTGTGTAAACCAAAGGACCAGGCAGCCTTAAGAAAAACCCAGCAAAAAACGCAACACCAATAAGTATCAGAGAGTTGTGTGTTTGTGTGATGTGAGCCACATGTTGCAATGAAAAATTAGGCTAATCTTCAAATGTTCATTTGTACTTTGCACATCTGGATGCATTGGGTCTTCTCTTATCAATCTTGCACGTTAGGACAAGATGTTTCACTCAGGGGGTGGTGCGGTGCTGGAGCAGGTACCCAGGAAGGTTATGGGATCACCACCGCTGGAGTTTGTGGCTGACCAGCTCTGGTGTTGGCAGTAATCCTGCTAACGAGGGGGAGGTTGGGATGGCCAGTCTCCAGGTGCCCTTTCCAGCAAATGCGTCCATGCTTCTGCGGTCCTTTTGCACCTTTGCAAGGGGTTGCTTCTTCTGGTGCGTTGCGGGCTGCAAAGCGGGGCAGTGTTGACCTCAAGCAGCTGCAGACTGACGTGCAACCTCAGGGACACCGGAGCTTCCCATGCGGAACGTGGCTGTGTTACGTGCAGAGGACTGGAAGTCATGAACTTGCAGGCAGAGGTGTTCTTATGTCACATCCTGGGATTTAGGCCTAAAAGCCTGAATTTTCCCCGTGTAGGCATTTTGCTGCAGCATCTCAGTTGGAATAGCTTGGGCTTCCTCTCCAGACAGCAAAGAAAAATCCTCCAGAGAGCAGCTCAGTCCTCCAAAATTGGCTTTACCTAAGAATGGGGGGGCTTGAGCTGTCCTTGGGCACCCTCTTTCTCTGGCCATAGCTTAGAATGCACCTACAATGCTCGTTGCTGTGTTTCATGGGACCACAGATGAAAACCAGAGTCCTGGCCCTGGACTGATCTTCTCATGTCGTGCCCCTTTTGCTTGTAGACTGGCAGAGCAATCAGTGGGGAAGTCCTGACCTACAGTGTCCGTGGGCAGCACAAAGCTCATGACCAGGCCATGGAGAGAGCTGAACTGCACCAGAACTTATGATATGCCTGTATTTACCTTGCCTGGGCTTTTAGCCCAAGTGTAGATAGAACCCATATTTCAGGATAATCCTCAACATCATAAATTTACCTGTGCAGATAGGACCCAAAGGGGATATTAGAACAATGAAGGAAAAAAACCAACAAGGAAAAAATGTACCTATTAGGCAATCCAAACCTTTGTGCAACCTTCATTAGTACCAGCAGGGTTATAGTTACTTTTAATCATTCAACTAGCTGTACTAGTGAAAACTTTCAACTTTCAGCCATTTAAATTGCAAAGGTCTTTAAAATATTTATTATTACTGTAAATCACACCATTTAAGGTCAAAGCAGAAGCATTTGTTGGATTTGAGCAGGATCCCAAGTTGTTTTCTTACCTGGAGGTTGAGTCCTGGTGGAAAGGTCTGTGTTTCTAATTTTGCTGTGCTATTTTGTTACTATGAGATGATGGGAACACCATTATGCCGTGCTATTTTCTATTTTTTAATTGGTCGTTCATACACAGGTCTGGCTGGAGTTGAAAATCTCAGGGAAAAAGCCATTAACACCTGCATGTTTGACCTGCAGTTTATAAATCAGAACATATGTTTTCATATTTCTAACCCCCCAAAACCAGAAAAAATGTGTTAGTGGATATTTGCAGCAAACTCCGATGCACATTGTCTTTCCAGTGTCAGCAGACCGGAGTGTCAAAAGGTATAAATCATTGCAATTACATGGATTTTGCCTGAGGTCTAGCCTTGATTGATGTCTCTCCTAAATAAGTTATTATTGGGGATGTGGAACATGCACACTTCTTAAACTGCTGTGTTAAGATTGCAAAATTCCGCTCTCGCTCTCTTTGTGTGTGTAGGGCATCTGGAAGCCTTGGTGGATTTCTCCATGTTATTTGTGCGACGACTGGCATCTTGGATGGTTTATTTAGCTTGCTATTGTGGAAAACACTTAAGCACGTACTTGCATCCTCTTGCAATCACTGTTGAAATCAGCAAGACCGACTTTTGCAGTTGCGGTTCATCCCAATTTAGCTGAATAGGGTCATTAACCAAGTCTGTGCGGAGTGACTTGTGCCGACGCGATGGTGCAAGTGTGGTGGGAGAAGTGCTCTCCTCTTTCCAGCCCAAAGCAAACCTGCCCAAGCACTGCTCTGACCTGCATAACTCTTCCCGTCCATCCATCACCCGTGATGAACACGCCTTCAGCAAACACTCCACCTGCACCACTTCACCGCTCCCTCGGCATCGCTGCTGTCGCTCACCTGGCACCGTAAGAAATCCAAACCTCCCCGAAGGTTTTCCGTCTCTTTAACATTTGTGTTTTGCTTTATGAGGTGGCGCGAGGAAAATGGGCTTTGGAGGACCGACAAGACTTAAAAAGCCGGGGTAGCCGCTGCTGTAACCTGGATCAGAGCTGGTGAAGTGGGCTGACTTTTTGAAGGTGGTGTCTTAAGATCTCACTGATTCCCATTAGATGAAAGATTTGGCCTAATTACATCCCTGAGCTGCAAACTGTCGTCTGCAAGAAAATAGCAGTTTGCATTGGATTCAGATTTGGTTTCATATTTAGGTTGTACATTAAGAAACTCCAGCAACCAACAGATGGATCAGGGGATTGTCATGGGGAAAAAACATATATAAAAGAAATTCACAAATCTGCTTAGGAATATTACATTCTTAAAAAGTTCCTACCCCTGCTGTCCTGTCATTTTAGGTGACAAAGATGCAACCATTTTTTGAGGGCAAAGATTTAAACAGAAGAAAAAAAGAGAAACTTTAGGTTCTTGGTTTGGGGTTGTTTTTAGTGGGTTTTTTTTTGAGTTTGGTTAATTTTTTTTTTCCTTTTTTTTTTTTTTTTCCTAGAGTAATGGCACTTACTTGAAAATAATTTTAATGGTTACCTTACCCTTTAAGACCAAAAGTTCTAACTTGAGTTGATGTACTTAGCTAAAAATCCCTGTAGAGATTCAGGTTTCTTGCTTGAGCTGCCTGGAGTGGTGAGTTCAGGCCGTTGCAGTGATTGTCAGCTAGGAGAACATTAATGGAGTATTAGAAAAATGAAGTCCCTGACCCCTCCTCCCTTCTGGCTGGTTGTTTCTACATGGTGGGAAGGAAAACATTTTCCCCGTCAGCCATTTACTGTGCAACAGGGGGAAACTGTCAGTTTGCTATGAGCAAACCCCGGCAAGATAAGTCAAAATGATTTACCCTGTAAATAAAGTGGGCTGTTTTCTTTACTTGGAAGAATTGCCCATGTGGCGAGACTTCCTATGGGAGGGGATGTGGTTGGCCCTTCGCATTTATCCACTGTGTTTGTCTTTTTTGAAAAAGCAACATTGGAAAGATTAACAAGTCTGTCACTGAAGGAACTGATATATCAAAGCTGCGGAGACAAAGCAGACCATTCATTCCTTACGTTTCTGAAATCTCACTTCCAGTGCAAACCAGGTCTTCCCATTTAGGTCCAGATGAAAGGAGGGATTTCCCTCTTCCCTATTCCGAAAACCTTTATGATCTTTATATATACGTGTGTGTGTGTGCGTGCATATATATAAAAATGCATGTATATATGTGTCCATATACACATGCTCACTCTGTAGGTTGCAGTGGGAGTCCTCCCAGGCTGATGAATTATTTGCCACTTGGGAAGAGGCCATGGGGGTGCAAGAAGATAGGAGTGATCCGAGCGTAGTGCTGGACACCAGGAATCATTTTTCCCATGGACACCCCCAGAAATGTAGGATGAGTCTCTCAGTGTTTCTGTTTTATATTCTCATTGTAAAAGCTGGAAGAAGTTTTGGTGGCTTTTTTGTTTTTAAATCTAACTATGAGAGGGCTTGGGGGTGAGGAGGGAGAGAAGATAGGGACACTGCTGTAGAGGGGACTGGATGTCTTGAGATCCCTTCCAGCTGTCTGGCTGTGACTTAGTGATCACTAAGGTTTCCCTCCATGCAGAAAATCCCATACAGAAATAGCCATGTGTATAGTATGTCTGACAGGTACCGGCTATGCAAAATTTATGTTGCACAGAACACATGCACATAGATCATATTGATTAGTGTGTATGCACTTGAGAAGAAATAAAATTCACTTATCTCCTCAGGCGGAGGGATGTTCTGAAATTTCTGATGATGTGATCCACATTACCATTTCTAGGGAGGAAAAAGAAGTGCATAAATGACAACCCAGAGATGTGGCGGTCACAGCTTGCAGGCATTGCTTGGCAGATAGAAATGCTTTCTAGTCACATGTTTTACTTTATCTAGGTCTTTCATTTGTCTCCTCTAGCTGATCACCTTTACATATATGTTCTTCCTTCTAAGGCAAAGAATCACGTACTGCATTGTTGCTCCCAATGCCAGAAAGGCTGTTTTAAACCCTCATGTGCATAAACAGCTGGTGTCCAGATAAGGATCCCAGAATTTAAAAAAAGCCCCCAAACTATTTAAAACTACCATTTGTGGGTGTGCCATATGCTTCCAAGTATATTCAGCAGAGAGGCAAGAAGATGCATGCTTTCCAAGGTGTCACTTCCGTAGCGCTCCCACTCGGAGGAAAGGCCCCTCTGCTGAGAGGTGCTGCCTCCCCAGATGTGCTCGACTCCATCTGGAAAGCAAAACTCCGCTTTCCTGGGACTCCTTTTCCCGTTGGCCTGCAGAGCTTCAGCCACCTGCCCCTGCACCCTTTTTTACGCCTCAGCAGGGCAATGCACGTGTCCCAGGCTGTGGAGGTCTGTCCTTGCTGGCCGTTGTGTCCCAGGCTGTGGAGGTCCTTCCTTGCTGGCCGTTGTGTCCCAGGCTGTGGAGGTCTTTCCTTGCTGGCCGTTGTGTCCCAGGCTGTGGAGGTCTTTGCTTGCTGGCTGTCACGTCGCAGGCTGTGGAGGTCTTTCCTTGTTGGCCATTGTGTCCCAGGCTGCGGAGGTCTTTGCTTGCTGGCCGTTGTGTCCCAGGCTGTGGAGGTCTTTCCTTGCTGGCCGTTGTGTCCCAGGCTGCGGAGGTCTTTGCTTGCTGGCTGTCGTGTCCCAGGCTGCGGAGGTCTTTGCTTGCTGGCTGTCGTGTCCCAGGCTGCGGAGGTCTTTGCTTGCTGGCTGTTGCTGCTGGAGCAGCACAGTACCCTGGCAGGCACGGCAGTGTGTTGTACCACACCAGCCACCAACCCTCTTCTGTACTGGTGGGGTAGGAGTGTCCTCCCTGCTGTGAAAGCTGTGCCTGTGCGGACGTGGCGGCCAAGATCACGTCTCCTCCACTGGTGGTGTGCTGGCAAAGGGCTGAAGGACATCCCTTGGCAAGCATCGGGCTTGTTACAGCAGTGAAATTGCCCATCACACAGTGCGTGCTGGTGCTGGAGGAGGGGAGCAGCAAGTCCTACCAGGGTCCTGCTTTCCCTTCCTTCCCCAAATCGTTTACCAGAGGGAAACAGCCCTTCTCCTAGAGCTGCTGCATGAAGGTTTTTAAGAATTGTGTGGCTTTTGTCTTTCCCCTTGCCTGTATGTTTCTATCCAAAGGACACTTGGAAGGAAGAGGGTGAAGATGAGATAAGTGTATAATTCACCCAGCTGGCAAGAAAGCTCCGTGCTGCCTTGGAGAGGCAGCTCGAGGGGCAGAGAGGTGGTGGTTAAGGACCTTTTCTTGGATGAAGAGGATTGAAAATTTAAATCCTTGCTGTGGAAGGAGCAGATTCTGGGTTTCTTGAATTTCAGGGGAACTAAGGCTTCAGGGACTCTCTTTTTTCCCTTCCTACCTTACCTCTTGTAAAGATTTTGGGTTCAGCCTGGTACAGAGCACAAAAATACTCAATGCTGTGTCAAACTGGACCTTTATTTATTACACCACAGTCAGTGCAGCCTTCAGCAACAAGCTTTTATATGACCTTGGGCTATATTCTTACCTGAATAAATAGAAAGTGTTTCTCTTACGAACACCTGGGTTGTATTTGTACAAAATATGTACGTACTGGAGAAAACAGTAAATATGGCCATGAACTCCTGAGCTCGAGTTTCTTCATCAAATATCCACCACTTCCCCAAGGTAAAAAAAAAAAAAAAAGCCCAGAAAATACTGAAGCTCCCCTGACTCCCCTGTACAAATGACAATAAAATGCGATTGCCAGGCACAATTCCATGAAGTTTTACAATTGCTTTTGAGCTGTTAAGTATGCTGTGCTTTAGTCAAGGATCTTGTGCTTTTGTACACAAGCTTCACGTTTGGTGACATTGAACCTTCACATGCAGATACTGATTATTCAAAAAGGGGGGAGGAAAGAGGAAAGAAAACTCAGGAAAGCTATTTTACATTTGTACTGCGGATTGTTCTCTTTAATCTGGAATATAGAACAAAGACTCACTCAGTTTTTATTACAGTCCTCTCAGAGACTGTTAGCTACAGTGTGAACCCCTCCGGGGTTAAAGTGTAGAAAAATTGGGAGATGCTTGTGGTTTTGATGGAGAAGTGGAAGATTCCAGTGAGAGAGAGGTTGGTGCCTCTGTTGGAGAGTAACAGGAGGCAGTGTTAAGTGAAAGATGTTAGCTCATTTACAATCACTTTAGTTCAATTTACTTGCTGAGGTCATCGTCCTGCAGAGTTCTGTGCAGGCTTTATGCTTTCACATATGAATAGCTTCACTGAAGTCCTTAGCTTAATCAAGTCATTATCTATCAAGAACGAGCCACGGGCAGAGCGGTGGAGGTGACGCTATTGTTAGCCGGGTATACATAATATATACCCAGCTTGCATTGTCCAGAGTCATGGCTGAATACCATAGCTTTCTCTTGGAAGTACTTCTGTTTTCTTTCTCAGCTTTTCCATTAGATCTCTCATATTTCCCACCAAATTCAGTATTTTGCCGTCTGTCTGTGGGAGTGGCCTTCTGGGACAGGTGGCACAGTTCCTTGCTCAAGACAGCTGTGGTTTCAACCAAAACACCTGCCGATGAATCAGGAAAAAGGACACAGGACTGATTTTTAATTGTTGGATTTGCTTTAAGTTTTCTGGCTCTAAGAAGTTTTTTCTCAAGTAAGAAGGAAATGAGAAGTCATTGCTGGATGCTAGTCTTGTCTAGGGAGGCAGCTGAGTGGGCACAAAGCATCTTTGCACCTTCTTGGAAAGTCTAGCTGTGTGGTGGGGAGAGGAGAACAGTCATCTTCCAGGTGGTGCTGCTCTTGCTGGGCTGGGCTGGAGGAAGGGCACTGCTAATGCCTGCATCCAACTTCCCAACACGGCTTGAGAAGAGAACATGGCCACGGAATAAATACCACGGGGAGTCCAGGTGCCTGAGAGAGTTCAGAGAAAGGCTTGTGTTGCCTCAGGAACAACCGAAGCTATTATGGTCGCATGTAAATCCAAACCGGGTGTAGGAAGAGTGTCTATCCGTGATAAATGGGACTTTCCAGACCAGACCGACAGCTGAAGACGTAGGGACCAGGAAAGCAAGCTCCTCTAGAGCAGAGCTTACACAGATTACCCAGGAGTTCAAATGGCAGGGTTACTTTGAATGACAGGGCCAAGGCATCTCTTCCAGTCTCCTGTTCCCGTATTGTAACTCAGCCTGCCAAAACAGTAACGAACCAGGTCCATTTGCCTCCCGTCGGCCATTTTAGTGAGGGTGACTGTAAAAATAGCTAAAGCAGTGGTGCTTTCAAGCCCTTCTCTATTAAGTTGTAGGACTCGTAATGAGGGCAACTGGTGAATGCTTCTTCTTAACTTAGCCGGTCACAAGGGGGCAGGGGGTAAGTGATTATTTTCTTACCGTGCCTCGGTTTCCCCCGATAATAATTTTAACGTGCGCCTACTTTGCCCATTTTATGCTCAGGGTATGAAGATACTGATAATTAGTCCTGTGTTTTATGGTGCTGCTTCATGTACCATATTTCAGAGGAGGGTCGCTAACAATCATTGCTGGACCTTTGTTAATGAGCTGCAGCATTTTGCAAGAAGGGGTTAAAACAATCCAGAAATAAAAGCACCTCCTTTGTAACCTTTGTTTCAAAATCTTGACAACCCAAGGATGTTTGCTTTTCTCCCTGAAGGTTAAGTTGTCCTAACAGGTGCTAATTTCGTGTTTTCTTATGGAGATCTGTCCATATTAGAAGCAACTGTGAGCAAACAAAAAAGCCAATTAGAGTGCAAGGGTATTCTTCCTGCTCCTTGTTTCCATGTAGTCCCCAGCTACCTCTATCAGTCACCATAAGCCGTAGACTTATCCTTTCAAACCTTTTTGAGAATCTGTAGACTTGTGCCCTCTTTGGGGGAAAAACCATCCTTTGAATGTCATGGGAAAAATACTGTCATGGGCAAGTAGATGATCCAAGCTAACTGGGGTTTGTCATCAGCTTTGGCAATCGGTGTAGCAGGGTTTGAGATTAATGGAGCCAAAGACTTTAAGCAAATATTGTTGGCGTGTAGTTAAACTGTCAAGAGAGCAAGAAAAAGACTTGCTCTGCAGCCACTAAATAAAGATTTGTATTCACCAAACACACTGAACCTTTTATTAGCAATTATTTGCAGCTCACTACCTTCCAAAAAGGAAACAACTTGGTGTAACTTATTGTCAAGGGTTTATTTGCAGTTCGGGGCTTTTTTGTTTTCCCCCCTCTCTATTTTGAGGGTTTAATTTGAGCAGGAATTAAGCGCTGCCATCTCCACTTCTTTCAAAACACTGTGGGCCAAATCTTTGTGCCATAAATAGTTTCATTTGATTTCAGAGAGATTTGAGTCTTTGGCCAAATTTGTACAGGCTGTTAAAATAATAAAATCCCCCAAACCCAAACCAACAATCCCCACCCCTCAACAAACAAAAACCCTCACTGAAATTCTCCAAATCCAAATAATGGCTATTAATTACTACAATATGTTAACCCAAGGTCCAGAATGTTTTCTTCTATGTAATCAACTATCTCGTTTGAGAGATGTAATAAACCAGAACAGCACATCAATTATAATATTTTATGATTATTTTATACTCTTGGCAAAATGCGTGTGCTGTTATCTCAAACCTTATTAAAGCTCAGCTGATTAGAGGTTGAAGTTTTTACATAAGTTATTGATGTTGCTTCTTTTATTCAAACATTTTCATAACAAACTAGCTAGGAAAATATTTTTCTTGGCCAGAGTCTTAAGATGAAAGACTTATGTTGTAGGTAAGAGTATGCAACTGTTTGTTTGGATTAAGAACACTGAACAAACAGCTCTTTGCATCTGTCTTTGAAAAAGTTCTGTAGCACAACACATTTACATTTTCTAAAACGAGACCAATATCTTGTGCTCAAAAAATGGGCTATTTGAAAATGACTTCTTTAGATTGCTCGTGACTCTTAGGCCCCCTTGGTTGCTCACTGGCTGCCCAGCTCTCTAGCTCCCCTTTCATAGGAGTTTCTGATATACCTTAAAATCCAGTAATGCCGGTCTTTTCCTGAAGAATTGGATTTTTCTCTCTAATTTAAAAAAAAATAATTTCTTTAGTTATATTGTGGTGCAGGAAAGAGATGCATGTTTGCATGTTGGTGCAGCAATGCACTTCAATCAATTAAAGAGTTCCAGAGGAGTAGGATGAAACTTCAGAGGTGAGGAAAAAAAAAAATCACATAAAACTGTAGGGATTGCAACTTACTCTACCTCCAGGCATCTTTTCTGTTCCTCTCCTCTGGCTCCCTCAGCAGCCTGGTGAGGCATCTGCATCTTAAGGAGAAGAATAGTACCACAGGTACTGGAGATCACTCGTACTGAGGTCTGGAAGACCCAAGTAGTCCCAGTACATCATTTTAGAGCTCTCATTATACGTGAGAGGTGTCCCACCTCCAGTTGTGCTGCTTGTACCCCTGGTTTATCTGCTTTCAGCCTGTTCTGCACTGCTCCTTCTCGCACGGCTGCCTCCCTGCTCCCCTTTACCTGGCTGGGTGAGAGGACACCTAGCCCGCTTTATAGGTGATGCAGAAATGGATGCTTAGAGATGTCACGTAACTTTCCCAAAGCCTTACAAACAGCTTGTGACAAAAGGGAATTAGAACCAGGTCTCCTGAACATCTAGACCACCCTCTCAGGACTGCTTGGGCAGTTGGTAGCACAGAGAAAAACAAGAGAAAACTGTTGGAAAACCTAGGTGGAGAGCTACCAGAGTTGGCATCAAAGCTGTGCAAGGACAGATGTCCTTCATGTGAACAGAATTTAAAAATCTCTGTGTGCCCAAAGCTTGTTTTCTTTAGCTGTAGCAGCTGATCTGGGAAAAGATTATTGTCTAGAAACCTCGTCCCTCTATTTTCAGACTGTCAGAGCTACAACAACGCTAGTCGCTTGGAGAAAGTATCCACTGGAAAATTACTTTTGGGTCAGCCTGTACATTTCTGCTTCTACCTTTGAATTCTACCTCCCCAGATTCCGGGAAGGAAGTCTACAGGCAGTTTAGTACTGAAATGCCACTTAATTTTCCTTCGCCCTTTTGACATAGAAAATGCATATCTGATGGGGGTTATTTGTTTTCACTTGCCATGTGCTAAGAAAGTTTATACATTGCAAGTATTACCAATCTAAACAATACAGGCTAATTGGTGTCCTTGTAAAAATAAAACAACATAGTTGTTTGAAGGTTTGTCATGTGTTCTGGAGTAGAAATGTTTAAATGTCAAAAAGATTCAGTGTCGGTGATTGAACTTTCATCTATCTTCTGAGTTTATAGGAAGCCCTTCATCTCTGTGCCATCTTCAAGCATGACTTAATGCAAAGAGTTGGATTCTGCACATTTAAAGGATTTTTTTTTAATAGACAAAAGGTCTTTGTGGAGAGGCATTAATGATCCTGGTCACACACGTAGTAATCTGTACTTGACAGAGTGATGGAGGATATCTGAAAAGTGTTTCTTAACACTTCAAAGGGAAGTCACAACAGCAGAAGTGAAGAAAGATGAATGGCTGTTGGGAACAGCCTCCTACAACGCACGATGTGCTGTGTATTAAACATGTCCTTGTAAGGAGTTTAGCGCTGTGGAAGTTACCATGTGTCAGCTTCTCCACAGAAACATGCTTAACAGCTAATAGATTTGCTGTCAGTACCTCGATGGTGCATAAATTAACTTTGTGGTAGTCTAAGAGATTGACTATACCAATACATTATCTCTGCGGCCCAGCTGGGTCTTTAAGGTGGTGTAACACCCTACTTTCGGCTGTGCCAGTACAGGGATAAAAGCGTTCTTGTTGACATGGGCTGTTGTCAGGCAGGAGCAGGAGTAGCTGCGCTGCAATAAGGTGTCACTAAGGTGAGCAGTGACCCAGACACACTTTTGGTTGAGGTGGGCCCTAGACTTGCGCTATGTGCTGCTGGGCATGGAAACGGCATCTGAGAATAAGTATCAAGCTGTTTTGTGTCCCTCTGTGCCACTGGTCACAGAAACCGGTATATACAAACCCCATTACCCAAAAAGGCTGAATCCTTAGCATGGAAAAAAGAGACTCTTTACCCAGGACGCTTCTCTTGGCATATTTTGGGCCCCTTGGAAACCCTGGACAATTAAGGTCCAATGCCGTGAGGAAGCATAGCTCTGTTGTACATGCACAATATATCTGGAGATTTTGGTTGAATAGGCAATGCATGAAATAGGTCTTCCTGAATGTATGGCATCCCAACTTGAGATGTACAATAAGTTAGAAGCTCCCAAGCAACCATCCAAAGGCTTGGACAGCAGTGTCAGTAGTCTCTGCAGATAGATCTCCGCTGGATCCTTTTCCTTTATCATGGGATTTTCGCCTTGTCTATGGAAGGAGATCATGGTTCTTATTGTCATCTTGATGCCATCCTCCCTAAGCTCTTTCCTAAAAGAGAAAGAAGACGAAAAGCACCAGAAACACTCTGGAAAATTTCTGAAGGTGCAACTGGACAGTTGGATCACTTAAAAGGCTGGCTGGAATTGGAAAAAATGCTCTATGTGAGTTTAGCTTCCAGGAAAAGATGCTTCTGAGGGACTTGCATCCTGACCGATGCGATTCAGGCAGTGAAATGAAGGATTCTGGTCTTAAGCACTGACAGGGGCCCCAGGCGGACTCAAGCTCAGGTGCTGGACTCGGCTTTAAGAACTCTGCATACCTTTGCATGTGCTTACCATCTATTTCTAAAGGTCTTTTTTGAGTTCAAGAGTGTGTGAAGCTACCTGTGAAAATATCATGCATAATTATATCTTGAGGAGCTGTGATGCATCTCACTTTGAGCTGGGTGGAGTAGCAGCTGTAGCTGTGAATAGCTCTGAGCTTACCCCCACCAGCAGTGGTGCTGGGTGGAGGTGCGGTCACAGCTGGGTTGGGGGATCCTCTCTGACAGCACCTTGTTGTATGTGGGTGCATCAGCATCTGCAGAAAGGGGTGGCGGGGGAGTGGAAGGAGAAGGCTGTGGTGGTTCCCAGCAGAAGCTCACGTGACGTAAGCTATTTCCTCTCCAGCCCATCTCAGGACGCTCCTTGTTGACATACGTGTTTCCATTTACACTGCAGTATGTTTGCTAGAGGGCAATTGCTCCTTTAACCCGAACCCTTCTCTTCATGCCTTCTCTCTGTTTGCTCATTTTAACCCTGTTCCCTTTATCACTGCCCATCCCTCCCCTTCTCTCTCCTCCACCTCTGATTCCTGTTTCTTAATCTTGGCTTGTTCTTTCACCTTTCTTTTTTTTGTTTTGTTTCCACCCCTCCTCCCTCTCTCTGAATTTGCCCACCATCTCTCCCCTCAGTCTTGACTGCTTGCTTCCATGTTTCCCCCTCATCCTTTCCCTTGTTCTTTTTTGTTTCGCCCACACCAAGCTAAATATCATCACATGCAAAGAGGTGCCCTCTTTGGGGTCACATCTCTGTCTTTGATTTCACTTCATTGTATTCGAGGTCCTAGAAACCTTGAATCTCCTTTTTTTTTTTTGTAGCAGTTGAGCAGACTGCAGGAGTGCCCAGCGACAGCACATAGCTTCCATCCAAATTTCATAACAAACCCCCAAAATGGTGAAATTTTCAGGGCTGTGTTCACACCAGTATACCATGTCTGAATTTGGTGGAGCTATGCCAGTCACACCAGCTGAGGACCTAGTTCAGGACTGAGTTGCTTCCATTGTTCAAAGAAGTGGTTTGCAACATTTGCAACATTTTCCTGGATTGTGTACATGCTTTGAGTTTGATTTTCAGCATTTACTATTTTCAATTACTTCTACAGAGCTTGGAGCCAGTCCCTAGTCTCATATAATAATGCCTTTTTTATCTCCACTCGACGCTCCAAGCCAAATCTGTGCAAAGAATCATTGTCAGTGGAACAGCATTGAAGAGAGGCATGACTTTTCGTAAAAAAATTTAAATATGTATATATATATGTTGGCAAATGCAGCGTAAATGTTATAGCTTATCCTGGCAAAACAGCGCTTTTGCTGTTACAGTGGATTTCCTTAGGGAAACTGGTATAAATTATCCCAGCGGAAGCATCCTTTTTGCCAGTTGTGAGGAAGGTAGGCTCGAGAGCGGTGCCAGTAAGCCATTACTAACGCAGCTTTGGCCTTGGAACTGAATCGGTATTGTTCGAACTCGTGCTGAGGAGGTTAGCATGTTTAAAATCTGAGCTAGAGCATCTGCGTAGTGTTTTTTCATAATGGCAATCTGCTCTATTTTATTTCTTTCGGTATTAGCATATTTTTCAGGGGAGAAAATAGTCCCTGTGAGCAAATCTCTGTCAAAATTTAAGGAGCCAAGAACTTTGGATTGGGTTTAATGGAGCCTTGGGCTCTTTTTCACCCTTCCCTGGTGACTGGGAATTTAGGGTGATACTGATAGTATCACCCCCTCGCTGCGAAAGAGACAGTTTGGTGTCTCAGTTGCTTTTGTGCTCCTGGACTACTGTATTTCAAAGGCTTCATTGCATCCATGAGTTCTAGAAACTCATGGTTTAAAAGAGGTGAAAGGCAGATGTCTGTGTTCCTGTGACTCCAGGATCTGAAGACTGGTGGAAAAGTTCCTCGTGCTGCAGAGCTGGTCATTGTGCTGTGCAGAGAAGTCATCGTAGTCTAAGAATCGCTCCCCCTGGCTTATGGCTGCATAGGTCAAAGTCATCGTCCATTTTGGAAGGTGGGGTTTTAGATTGCGTGTGCCCTGGGTTTGCACTTTGGACCCCAATCTGCTGCTTGTTGTATCAGGGTTATGTAAATCCCAAGTAAAAATAATTTGAGCCGTGGCATACGAGCTCGTTGTGCCTTAATAAGGAGAACAACACCACATTCACTCATCACACTTTGAAATTAAAGTTGTAATGTCATAAAAGGGAATTTTTATTGTTTTCAGAGAACATAAAAGCCCTTGGAGCAAAGTCAGAAGGGTATTTTGATGAATAAGGTCAAAGTCTGGTGTACATAAAGCGAGCATTGTACAGCATTATAGGTTGCACAGAGTGTCAGCAAGTTACCAGAAGCCCTGATCCTGTCAACACTAGTATGTGTGCATGAGTTTACCCTTGTAAATACCCTCATTCAAACACAACTGCAGTACAGTTATGCTTGAACTTAAGTGTTGGAAGAATCAACATTTTCTTAATAAGATGGTAAAGAATCAACATTTTGAAATTGCCAACTGGCCCCAAGGAGCTGAAATGTGGATTTTCCAATGAAACCAAATTTTCAAAACTGTGAAAGCTTTTGTTTAGACGATCTGTAACATTTCATCTTGATGTTCATGTTTGGGGTTTTGGTTTTTTTTTAATAATATGCAACATGCTTTTGAAAGAAGCAATATTGTAACTGTAAACCCCCAAAATTTAAGGACATTACAGAAATGCTTTCTTTGGATTATTTTTTTCCATTTTGGTCAAATTTCCATATAAATCACCAAGTTTGCAAAGAAAGACTTAAGTTTGATTTAAATGTCCTTTTTCACTACTTTTATGATGATCTAATATTCAAGTTAGCCAGAAATCTTTCTAGAGGGGCTAAAATGTTTTTCTTTAAATACTTTTTAATCTGCTTTCTGTATTTTGCTAAAAACAAAACAACACACACACACACAGAGCTTATCTTAAAGCTTGGAGTTTTGGAGTGTACAAAAATCTTTCTGTTGCTATTTTGTTATCTTTTCCAAAGCTATTCTGAAATTAAAAAAAAAAAAATAATGTAAAATAGCACTTCTGTGGAAGAGGAGGCAATTCAGTCATGAGAAAATACTGTCAGTTGATGAAAGGACAAAAATGCATTTAATTGCCCAGCTTTCCGCAAGGGCCAATATTCAGATCTTCAAAATGTGTAAGTCCCCTCCGTTGGCTTTAGCTGGTGGAGGACGAGGTGTATCTCTTTGCACATCGGTGGCACTGGGGTGGCTGGCTGTCCTCATGCTGGGTGACTCCGGTCCCCCCAGCAGTTATAGTTATTCCTGTCTGCTAAAGCTGCCCCAGTATTTGATTTATGGTGCCCCACCGTGGCCCGGTTTTCCAGCCAAAGAAAGGATGACCCTGGGGAAAGATCCCCTCTTCCCAGGGGGCCCCGGAGGTGCAGTAGGAGGAGGAGGAGAAGGGGAAGAGAAGAGGCAGAGGCTGGTAGCCCTGCTCCTTGCCAGCTCCATCTCGGCTCGTTTGGAGCTTTAAACAGTTTGAATAACAGCTCTGAAGGGTGGAATAAAAGGTGGCAAGGAAAGCTCATTGAAACAAATAAGATTTTTCTTTTTTTCTTTTTTTTTTTTCACCACATGAGAAAAGACGGACTGACTTGCAACGAGTGGCGTGACTCACTGTGACAGAAAAAAACCCCACCAAGCCACAACGTGTTTGCTCGTGCAATGGCTGCATTGCTGCCCTCCTCCATCCCTTCCCTATTTTGCTCCCGAGCCCACGTGGCAGACATTATGCCGATCTATTCTTAAACTGTTCCTGGTTTCTTTTTGGTACCAGCCGCAGGGGAGCGGCGTCACACGAGCAAAGGCAGTATGTTTTGTGGCTCTGCCAGCCGTGCCCAGCCTGGTCGCCCCAAAGTCTGAGCAAGCCCAGCATACATCACGTGCAAGATGTGGGAGCAGCCTCATCCGTGAGCTTTTTCAGCTCCTCCCGAAGTGGGTGTCTGTGTTTGTATCTTGGGCAAAAAAAAAAAAAAAAAAGAAAAAAAAAAAAGAAAAAGGAAAGAAAAAGAAAGGATCAAAGTGTTAATTGTAAAACATCTTGCGGTGCCAGGTGGAAATGAAAGCAGGGTGATCAGTGAAATAACCGACGGGGATGGAACCAAAGTGCTTTTTCCAGCAGCTCATTAGAATAATGAGGAACCCACAAAGGACATGGGAGATGCAAACAAGCTTTGTTGCTCTGTCATTATTTTTAGGAGCAATGTGATACCACTAAGGACTGGGTTAATAACAGATAATTGCCTGGCTTTACTCTTGCTTTTCTCTCCGTTTTCTTCTTTTTTTTTTTTTCTTTTTTTTTTTTTTTTTTTTTTTTTCCCCCTCCCTCTTCCCTGAATGGTTTTATGGGATGTGGACTTAGTAATGTTGTGGCAAAGTGTCATTTCCTCTTTTATTGGAATGACTCAAGTCCGTGCGTTGTAGTGGAGGTCAGGAGCACGTTTATGAAGTTTGCACTGTGGTTAATCAGTTGGAACTCTCTCTCTGTCTCTTCACTTCTGGGGGCAGGGATGGAACAAGCTCTCCATAAATTTTCTGGATTATGTTGTTCTGACATGAACTTGATCCTGAAGTGATGTCCACTAAATCGGCCTATGAATCCTCCCAAGACCCCCTACCCCTATGTATTGCTGTGCTTCCACTCGGCAGGGGTTGCAAATATGTTTGTATGAAGCTTATTGAAGCCCTGAGATCTTGGACTATGGAGGGGTCTGGGCTACCAGTTGCTTTTCTTTTGCCCAGGCCTGTTTCTGACTAATTTAGCTCACTGTTTCAATAAAAACTCTGTATAATTATGTTGGTCGATATAACTCATTTTTATTTTATTTTTTTTATTATCTTAAGGCCAGCTTGTGACCTTGTTTTATGGCCTTGATTTAGCTGCCTGACCTGGTGGGTCTGCAGAGAGACTCTTAGCTGTCATCAAAGAGCTCCCAAATGCTCGTGAGTTTGCAACCACTGGCCCAATGTGAGGCTCAGGGACTGTATTTGCAGGGAAGTGTGGTCATGGTCAGGTGCCCAGCTCACCCCCAAGTCCATGACGCCCTCTCTGAAGTGACACAGCAGTGGTGAAGGACCCCATGGCAACAAACACAGCCGCGTGTGGCTGTCAGTAGACTTGCCAATAGGGACCCAGAAAGGGAAGTATTCAGCAGCATGGTCTATTGGAGTGTGCAGCTGCTTGGAAAAGAACCAAAAATGCTTAAATTTGGTGGAGATGAACAGGAGAAAACATCAGCAGAATGATCAAGGAGAATCAGGGCTTCCAATAAAATAAGTTAAAAAAAAGTCTCATTAGGTTAGAAAGACTTTCATTTTTGGGTCAGTGATTTTTCAAGAGGCTTGTGTGCAGGAAAACTGAGGCAGAAAGTTTTATGCTCTTTTTAAATACTCTGACTTGACCTGGACTCATATAAGTTAAAGCTGAAAATGAAACATCAATTTTTGTTGTACTTCAATCTCCTACTACTTTAAGAAAAATTCCAAATATGGGTAAACAAAAAGCCTCTGGAAATAGAATTGTTCAAATGTCATCTGGGTTACACCAGTGGAAAACCTAGAATACAGTCACGAAATGTGTTAATATCCATCAAAAGCGTATTCGTGAAGAGATTTGTTCTTTCTAATAAAATACATCAAGTAGAAAATTTTACAGTGAAAAGGAAGTAAGCACCCAGTTTAACTTGATAGCTATCTGTCTGTGATGGTAAGGAATTTATAACATAAATGGGACAGCAAAATGTGTAACTTCAGGTTCGGAGTTAATCCTTTATTTCAGCCCGCTTCGTAGTCTGATGGTGTTGGACAAAACAGATAACTAGATCTCCATTGAGGCTGCGTGGTCAGAGATGTGGAGCACTGCGTGTTTCAAGGGGTGGTTGTGACGGGTTGTCGAGCCCATGTTAGGCTTTCTCATGCTCCTCAGAGCAATGCCACAGACAATGAAGATATCTGAAGTAGAACTGATATGTCCGAGACTGCAGGTTTGGGAGGCAGCAGAAGAGGGGTCACCTGAAGGGATGCGGGTGGGGAGAATGAGGTGGAAAAGGCGAGGAGATATTTGGACCAGCAAAAAGTCAACAAAGCTCATGCTAGCTTGGCTGTGTGCAGACTCCTTTGAGATAAACTGTGGTGGAGCAGAGACAGTGTTTGCCTGCTGCAACTCTACAGCTTTCCTCATCCTTTTATGCCATATTTGATTTATAGAGGCACTTAGTGGCCAGATGTGAGGGTATAAGCAGCAGTCAGGGGGACGTTAATGTAGTCTCCTCTTGATCTGTTTCTAATGAATGCTCAACCATTTAGTCTCACTTTCTTAGCTGCATATTGTGAATGTGGGTTAAACAAACCAGTAACTGGTCAGCAGAGATGATCAGAGGAAGCCTAACAAACAAAAAAGCAACACACGTTCAAATCATGTTAAGAGTGGGATGAAAGCATTAAAGGAAGGAAATTAAAATTGAAAGCAATCTTAACTTGCACAATTAGAGGCGGGGGGGTGGGCACCCTGGAAACACAATACGTCTGAAAGTGGCCTTAAGTACGCGAGTACAACAAGCACTGATGTCTTGGTGTTGTCCAAAGATACCGAGAAGTCAGGTTTTAGAGAACGGCAAATCATGTTTAAAAAGCTTGAAGGACTGAACTGTGGGAAAAACCGAGCGTCATTGCTTATGAGGAGAGTTCATAGGACAGGGACAGTCACTGCTATGGAAAAACATTGGAAGAATTACAGACAAAGGGAGAAAAGGAATCATTTGAGGTGAATTTGATGGAGGTTTAACGGATGAAACTCATATAGATGCAGCTGTATAAAAGGATAAAGAGAAACCTTTTTGAGCAGGGAACAGCATAAGCAGAAGATGCATTTGAACTGGGAAACAGTGCCAAAACCACTGGTGGTACTCTGTGAGGCTCAAGCTTGCATAAAGGATCTAATTTGGGCACTGCTCTCTGGTCACTCTGCACAATGGACCTGAAATGAGATGCCAGGCTTTGGGGAAAATCCAGATCGTTTCCAGATTTGGGTGTGAGTGTTACAACTCTAGGATCATCTCTGTTTTTGAAAACAAGGCATGTTTGCACAGAGCGACTATGGGGACTATGCTGTGATGGCAGATGGGCACCAGAGTGGGAGCACCAGCATGGGAAGAAAACACAGGGTATGGACCATGTGCAATGTTTTCTGACTACCCAGCTTATGGTAGGTGGTCCAGGTTTCTTCACTCCCCCGGGCATAATCAAGTCTCCCAGAAAGAAACAACAAAAAAAAATTGTTTGTGCCTTTAATAACTGAGCCACCCTTGGTGGTACACGAGGGAGAGCATGCATTTCAAATTACAGGGGGGAAAAAAAAAAAAAGTGGTTCACAATCTTATCCCTGTTTGCAAACCCACCAAAGCGTCTGAGAGCCTTGAAAAGCCTCCAGCACCAAGAGGTTTGCCTATTCCAACTTTGTCTCATTATTTTCCTTCCCCTGCACCTCTGTGCGTCTGGAGCCCAGCTGAGAATGGAATGAGCAGCGCCGAAGGACTGTGAGAAAGACGATTTGTGTGGTAAACCCAGCACAGCCAGAAGCAGGAAGTACCAGATTTATCATGGGAAATCCTCTTGTTGTTAGATGTTTCCAGCCTACTTCTCCGGGCTTAAGCTATCTCAATGCTGTGTGTAGGCCCTGGTTCGACAGGGATGCTCAGCACTTGCCTGACTTGAAATGCATGAAGTTAATTAGCAGTTTGTTAAATCAGGGCTCTGTCACTGTGTCAGAAAATCCCCATTGACTCAGAGCTGCTTGAAAATTCCCCGTGTCTCCTGGGACAGTGTAATAAGGCTATAGAGGGCAGTTTAAGTTATTTGAGGTAGGATTGGATTCCCCACGCTCTCCTTTGTAAGCACCTGCCCCAGTCCTGCTCTGGTTCTATGTCATACATATGGCTTTAGGGCTGCAGGCCACTTCTTGAGGAGCAGGTCCTCTGCCTGCCATCACTGTGGCAGCTGTGCAACCAGCTGCGCTCTCCCTGAGGCTCATCCTCGCTTTCCGTCACATCCAGACTTCGGAACAAATTTGCTTGCTGCCCTCATGCAGTAAATAGTGCAGCATCAGTGGTGCCTTTTGCCTTCAGGCACAAAGCCAGGCTGTGGAAGATACCTGCTTGTATCCATATTCTCCACTCCTGTGGAGAAAAAGAAGCCCAGCCCTTCATCCCCACCTTCCGCACTGACTGCCCTTGGCCCTGGGGATGAACTTGAAGCGCATCACAACATTTGTATGTGCAGCCTCTCGCAGCAGGGCATTGCACAGCTTCACTAGGGACCACGTGGAGAATGACATTCCTCTGTTTTCCCTTTATTCTTCTTCCTGCTGTTTCCCCGTGATGATTATTAAGTAGGAAGAGATGGTTCAACTGTTCCCAATGTACATTCTCTATGCTACTCAAGATTTTATGGACCTCTCATACCTCTACAGTTACCTCTGTCATCATAGCCCACCCATCTGCCTTTGTGCTTCAGGGAACCTTCCTTTCTCTGGAGGAACCTCCATCGCTACTGCACTGGTCTGAGTTGTATGCAAATTAGCACTAATCAGGAGGAACAAGCCAACCAACAGCTAGGACATAACAGGGTGTCGTGAATGATTTATAATTATTTCCTCCTGAAACCACTTGACATTTGCCATTACTTGAAGTCTGTGTTTGCTGTGCTTGAATCAGGCAGAAACATATCTCCCGTTGAACATAATGGGGGTCATTCCAGTAAGCAAAACTGTATGTACTGGCGACGGCTAGAGTATAATTTTATTGATTTAAAGTGTTTTAATTGAAGGCATGATTTCAAGCCCAGAGATAAAGGTGGCTCGTTGGTGTAATTGCACAGTAATCTTGTTCAGTGCCCCAAATAACACTGTGGTGTCTCCTAATTTATGGACAGTGTGTACATCAAGTGATTAGGGGTCTGGGATGATGAGGCTGCAGTATAGAGGGCATGAATGAGTGGGAGGAGATGACAGAGTCCTAGGCAGAGACACTTCACAAGGGCAGCCAGCTCCGCTTCGCACTTGGCTGGTGTTCTGCTCATGTCCCCAACTCGTCACAGGGGAGCAGAGGTCGAAAGTGAGAGGTACGAGCTGTGCCGCTTAGATGTGGGTCTCTGAGGAGGTTTCACAAAAGTTTTGGGAGTGTCTAGAACTGGAACTTTTGAGTCAGGCTTATCTCCAGGCTCTTCTGTTTATAATTTAGCAACCTGTTTTGTAGCGGATGGCGCATATCATCTTTGCTGTAGCTGCCTTTCGAGCCAAAGTAAAACCAAAGGGAGGCAGGAGGTTATTGCAGGTGTTAAGCTAATGCTTAGGGTTTTTATGCTTTGTTCATTGCCCATTCAAATGAAGAACTTTTGCATCATTGTGTCTCAAAGCATCCACTTGTCAGGCAAAGGATGTACTCTGTCTTTTGGGAGCCAAACAACTCATGCCATTGTCTGTAGGACTCTCATAGCTATGAGATCCCAACTCTGGGAGAGGGCAACAGAGGAGAAGTACCAAAAGTCAGGATTACAGTCTTGTTAGCCCAAGAAATTTCCAACCATGTGAGCAGAGTGAAGGGGATGCAGCACAGCAGGTTGAGGATGCCGTGCAGGAGCAAGCTGGCCTGTAATCCTGAGTTTCCATACTGTCATGTTTTGCTTTGATACGATAGTGAATATAAAAAATGAAATAAAATTGCAAAGTGATATTTTACAGCAGAATACATGCAAATCCCTCCTTGTTATTTCAGCAAGTTAATATGTGCATAGCACATCCCAGTGGGATGCCAGTGGCTTCTGTGGAATTTTACTGGAAATGGGACTGGGTACATCTGGTCAGAGGGAAGCCTCAGGCTGCCAGCAAACTTTTGCTCCCTCTCTGATTATTTTATTTAGATACATATACATGTACGTATATGTAGTAATTTAAGGCTAAGACTGTTGTACTGACTATCATTTTCACAAGGCTTTGAAAGAAAACAGGAGCTTTGTTGCCTTGCAGCTGAGCTAGAGAAGCCTAGCTGAGATGAATGTTCTCTACATGGCTGTAAGACTGGCTTGAGATAATGCTCAGGGAGTGATTATCATAATTTCATTGTCAAACCTTGATGCTGCTACTTGGGGGATCTTGAGGGCTCTGTCCTGGACTCGTTGCTCTGCAATTCTTTCCTTAACACCTGGTATGATGGAATATGACCCATTAAATTGAGTCTTATAGGTGGGTATCTCACTGGCCTGCAACAGGGAGTAAGACAGCAGAGAACAAGGATACCTGGAAGTTACATTCTTCTCTTTCTTCTTACAAAGGGATACAAATATCCCTTGCGCTCTTGATGCCAATACTCTAACTTCAGCCCAGTTCAGCGGGTTTTGATTGGTCATGGTACCTGTTCAGCAAGGAGTATCTAGAAGGTTTCAAGGTTATTGCTTTTTAAAGGTCTGTTTGCTACCTGCCACATCATGGGTGAGGAAAGCAAGGATCCTCTCTCCGCCAAGGGATTGGGATGTAGATGGTGGGATGGGTTTTGCCAGATTTCTGATGCTTAGTTGTCAGGGCTGAATGTAGCAGAAGTGAAGTGAAACCAAGGTCTCATCTACTTCGTGCTTTATAGGCAAATGTCAGACAGTTGGCCAAATCTGAATGAAGAAGTCTTGTGCCCTGTTGCTGACTCAGCACCGTGTTGCAGAGCATCTGCTCAGCACCAAACACGGGTGGAACATGCTTCTATTTGCTGGGAATCGACTGTGAAGATACCATCTGAGATGACAGTTGCTTGCATGCACCACCCATGTGAAAGGAGGATAATGTGCCTTGATGGGATCTACCCTGCCTTGGGATCAGAGCCCAGCTTCACTGGTTGATCCAGGCCACAGGGCCATAATCCTCTCCTGATGATAACATCCTTGCTATGAATGACTAGAACCACTGTGGCCTTCTCCCTCTCATTTTCTGTGACAGTGATGAGGCAGTAAAAGCAGTCCCCTCTTAGGGATTTGATTTTATAACATTTTGGTTTTGGAAGATTTTTGGGATCTGACTAGCCAAAAATAGAAAGAGAAGCCTTTAGAGTGGCATGCAAGGCATGTGAAAATGTCCATCAATTCCTCTCCACTTGGGTGTGTGCTTCAAGGGCAAGGATGGCTGTGGTAAAAGCACAATCGATTATGAGGGCTTAATTGCTTTTGAAATGACCATGATCTTTATATTACCATAGAAGAACGTGCTTTGGACTCTACCGTGGCCAGTATTTAGATTGAGGCAGACCACAGGAGGAAGAGAGCATGACCCTGCTACTCAGTTCCCCATGCTCCTGTCTAAAAACGGATAGACAAAAACAGAAAAAAGAAATTTTCCATGTAGTCTTCAGAGCTCTGCAAGATGCATCTAGCTGTAGGCTGCAGTGTCTGGGGTCCTGTGCTATTAATTTTGTGGGGAAGGGGGTTTACATTTCCCTGCTCATCCATGCAGTCTGGAGGCTGATTGCTGGCCAATGTCTGCTCTGAGAATTTTCTTGGCCATGTCCTCAAGTGAAGGGAGCTCTTCAGCCAGAGGACATCTCTGGAGATCCTCTAGTCCAACTCCTCTGCTCTGAGCAGAGTACGATAGAGCAGGTTGCTCAGGACATCGCCCAGCTGGGTGTAGAGCACCTGCAGTCTTTCTGCTCTAGTGCTTGACCGCCCTCAACATAAAAAAGTTTTTGGTTTCTCTTTGGATTTAATAGAAGCAGGTGAAATGGGGACTGTTTTTGGCTTGTGTAGCTCCACGCGCTGTCCAGATGGCATACCTTGGCCTCTTTGTGGAGGCAAAATTGAAAGTGACAGTCTCGGACTTCTGTGGCTGATGTTAATGCCTGAAATCTGTCTCCCTGGGACTCGGGTTTTAACTTACCCCTTGCATTTCAGACATCTCATGTTCCTTATTCTCTGAGTGCTTCTAGCCTCAACTGGGCCAGTTTTACAGCAGAGAGGAATTGTTCCTATTTCACCTCACCTAAAACGTGGGCCAGTTGCTTTATGTGATTGCGACAAATCTGTATATGGTAGAGAGTGTCTTCAGACCCTACCCAAGCCTTTCATATTGCCTAGAAGGAGTTTTCTCCTTCACTTGCTCCCTTTTTCTCTATCATTCTCTAGGGAATACAGTGAGACTTGTGGAAAGGGGATGGTGAGTGGAGCCTGGCTACAGAGGGTTGCACTTGTGAAATATCTCCATTTTAATCCACATGTTTGTTCCAGCTGGACTATTTTCACAGCTGCTTGGGGGGGTGGGAGGGAAAGGGACACTAATAAGTCTTGTGAGAGACCTCTCCAGTGCTTCAGTTTCTCATTTCCAAACATCCTTGAAAAAGAAATCACATCCACTTACTTACACAAATGCCCCAAATAGATTTTTCTGTAAACTGAGGGAGAAAAAAAAAACCATCAGTCTCTAGTTGGAATTTAATTCAACAAAGGGCTGAATCCTCCCAGCACTGGAGCTGTTCCACATTTGCATCCGTTGAGGATGTGACCCCCAGCCCTCAGCCCTAACTGAACTTTCTCAGTAGTTTTATACAGCAATAGGATACACAAGCTAAAAAATAAATGTAGATTTCAATGGGAAGAATTTACAAGCCTGTATTGTTTCCATAGTTTCACTGCAACTATAATTCTAGCCCTAATGATAAAAGCTATAGTATTACTAAGATATAGGGCACTTTTTTTTTTCTTCTTTTTCTGGTCTTGGGTGGTCCAGAATGTGCAGTAATTCATGTTCTCAGCTGGGTTTCCACCACATTTCTGATTGACCTGATTACTTTCCCAATGACAGAATCCAAAATTGAAACCACATCAGAACTCACTGGAGTTGGTTCTGTGTTTGATGTTCCTGGAGCTTCTCTGGTGGCTCAGCAGGATATATGTCTTCATGAGCTTTTTTTTCTTTTTCCCTTCTTTTTTTATTTTTTTTTAATTTTTTTTTTATTTTATTTCTCATGGTGGGCTTACATTTGGGATGTTACTAACAGGCTTTGGACTTTTACCTCCACAGCCTGAACTGGTTAGGGAAGTCCTTGGGGAAGGGCAGCAAGGGAGGAGAGAATTCAATAGAGATGTTATATTTCAGGGCCTAATTCTGGACATTAGCACGTATGGCTTGAGGGGGCTGTGCAGAGGAAAGGGCTTTTTCTGCAGGAAAAAAAGATGTTTCATGAGAGTTTATGTTGTTGTACTGATTCCCTAACCTCCTTCCTCCTCCCAGTCCTTGCTAGAAGGACAAGCACATATTAAGGGAGTCAGGAATTCCATTTTCATGACCATTACTATAAAGGGAGAGACTGGGACAAGATGAGGTGAATTTATTATAGGGAAGAGTGCCTATGATGGTATTAGGAAGGTTCCTCTGAAAGGTGTGGTGCCTCACTGGAAGTCCTAAATTTGAATGTAATTGACTTGGAGGTTTGTCTAGTTTCTTTTCCTTCCTGCCAGGGCTTCTTCTGGCCACCCCCAGCACAACAAAGGAGCAGAGCAAGGAGTAATGGGCTCTTCCTTCACAGCGACTGGGCCCACTCTTCTTTCTCTCTGTCTCCCAGCTAGACATAAAGTCATTAGGGCAGTATGTGATGTGGGGTTGGAGCTAGTCCAACTCACACTGAGGACTTCCTCCTGCCCCTGCGCCCACACCTTTGAACAGTTAATATCCACACTTGCGTGCCTCAGGTAGGGTTGCATCTAGGGGAATATGTACCGTATTAGGTAGTGTTAATGGTAGTGGCACCTTCTCCTGTTACATCTGCTCCCTAAAAGAGTTTGGAGGTGGGAAGGCAAAGCCGCATGCACTGTATTTCCATGCGGTCACAGACAACAGGGATCCAGAGAGGACTTCCAGTTTGTGCTCAGCTCAGTAGCTCCTCCTAGCAGAAAATCTTCGCTCTCAGAGGTGTATTGTCTTCAGAGTCCTTTCAAGAAGGTGGAAAAAGCGTTTTGCAAAACAATAGGAAGTGGAGAGTGTCGTGAAAACACACTCCAGCTGAGTTTTGGCACCAGCAACAGAAAGCTTAAAGAATCCTGTCCAACTTTTCATGGCTTTCAAAATGAACATCGCGATGCTGTAAGTCAAATAACATTGTCCAACCCTTTTCATCCTGTTTGTAATTCCACTAGGGACATCATTACAGTAACCAGCTGCTCTGGGATTCTCTAATGAAAACTTTGTTTCTGAATAGAATAATTAAAGCTTCATATTCAATTGTCAAACAGCTCCGTCTTTGCTCGGTGCATGGATGTGATTAGCCACAGCAAACCATTCTGCAGCTTAAACACACAATTGCATCTAGTATAAAAATGATTAATTAGGCGACGTGCTGTTTGGGAAGTTTACAAGCAGATCAATGAATAATGTTTAAGTGAAAATTTTATAGAGACGTTACGGGCACTGCAGGTTGTGTGAAAGCCTTGTTGATGGCTTACGAATGCATGTGTTCATGTCCTATAAAGAAATTGTACATCAGGAAGACAGGTTCAGCAGTTATACAGGGGCAGGGAAAGCCTGAGGTTTTTGGGGCTTTCTCGGTATAAATGTTTTTGACAGGAAATAATTTCTTTTCCCGCTCTCAAAGTAAAGTTCAATGGATAGTTTCTACTTTGAGCAACATTTCCCCAATTCTGTTAAAAATTGTCTCTTCTATTCTTGTTTTGTTTCCTTTTCATTTCGGTTCAGAATGGGGGAACAAAAGGGGATGATTGTGTATGTCTGGGCAAATTACCAGCAAAACAGAAAAAAAATGCACTATCAGTAATTAAGGTATAAAGAAAAATAACCAATCAATTAAAATGAAGTGACCCCCACCCTTCATTTTCCTTGATGTTTTTTGCACATGCAGAGAAATGGGTAGTTGTACTTTGGTGTTCTTACAACTAATTTTATGACACAATCCATAAACTTGTTCAGCCTCTCTTGAAAGGTGTGCATCCTGATGTCTGATATCAGAGGTCAGCCAGGGTTTTTAACTGAGTCTTACAGGCTATCGTCTTGTATTGTTCTCTGTAGCTGTTTTGGGTAATTTCTTTAGAAAGATTGTCAATGCCTTGAATTCAATAGAAGGGTCTCTTGCGGTGTAAGAGTATCACAATGAAGCAGCTTTTGAGATGTCTTTGTCACCCTTCATTTCTGGTTCCCATCAGAGGGTCAGAGTTGTCTTCTCCTTGCAGCAGCAGTCACTCCTTCAGCTCTGGTCTTGGAGGTTGTTGGGTTTGGTATTGGGCTTCCTGGGCTCTTTTCCTAGGGAAAGCTAGGGAAAGGACCTAGTATGGAGGCAAAAATGAATTCTCAAAGAAAGATTAATTCTGTCTTGCTGTATCTGGCCCACAGATGGCCTCAGGTGAAGGCTTTTGATTTGCACCTGAGTCATCTTTACATTGACAGTCACAAGCTTTCTTTGAAGTTACTTCGAATACATCTTTCTCCCTGTTTGCAGCCTTTGGGATGAAGACAAATAAATAAACGCAAGCAAGCGCATTTCTATCCTGTACCGTATGTTGCCAAAAATAGTAGTCAGATGGAAAAGATTTTTCCAGAAGTCTTCTGCTGCATAATCTGTTTCAAATAAAGATAATAAAATAAACAACTGTTTATAAAGAGAATGCGAATGAGCAGGGCTCCCCTGCTGCCTGTTGCGAGGGCGCTCTGTGCAGGCGTTGTCTGCGAGAATTCCTGATCTGGCATACAAGGTTCTGTTTTTTATCTCCAAACCCCCCACTCTGAAATGCTAGGGACAGATTTCAGGAAGCCTATGTTAAATATAGCACCCCAGCAAACTCTCAAACTCTGGTGTGAACAGAGAAGGTCTGAGCGCTGAACCCCTGGCCCCTCATCTCCATCAGCAGCAGGCAAGGCACTCGAGCGGTCCCTGTCTGTCTGGCTCGGTGGCAGGAAATATGTGGCACGAATTAGGAGACTTATCAGCTAGCACTGCTAAAGGACACTGCGGAGCAAAACGTGATCCGTGTAAGTACTGATCCAGCCAGAGAGGTGTCACTTTGATGGAGCTGCTGCTCAGTTCCCCTTTACCATGAATGTTCACAAGCTCCCGGAGATGTGAGTATGGCCGCTTTCCAGAGCCCTTTATTTCCCCTCCAGCATTGCTCTGTGGAAGTCTTTGAGAATCAACTCTATTTGGAGATTTCCAACTCATCTTGCACTGAGAGTGGTGGCCAGAAATCCTTCCAGAGCAGCCTTTCACACCACAATATGTTTAAGAAAGTCTGCCTCTGATCCTGGCCAGATAGCTTGAAATGCAGAAGAGCAACAAATGAACAAGAGCCAGGGAATGTGGGAAAGGAAAAAGTGACCCAAACTTGGGGTTGGTTTTTCTTTCTTTGGTTATTTCTTTTTTTTTTTTGTTTTTTTTTTTTTTTTTTTTTTTTTTTTTTTTTCCTGGGAAGATTCGATTCAAATTTTGGCCTTTGCTTTGGACTGATTCTCCTATTGAAAAGAAAAAAAGCTAAAACCTAAACCTAAATACACAGAGAAATAGATTTCCCGTCACAGGAAAAGAGGAGCGGACCTACATGGCAAGCACGGGGGAGCAGATTGCCAGAGGTGGAAATTTTCTGGGATCTGCAAGTTGGGTTCAGCTGGTTACGAGTAAGAGGGGCTACATGTGAATATTGGATCCCTCTCTAATTTGATTCTTATGGCAGTGATTATATTTATATACAGCCTGCAGACTCCAACCAAGTGTGGTGTCTCCAGGGATGGCACAGCCACACGCAAAAGTGTTCCTACCCTAAATTGTCTGTAGTCTAAGCCAACAACAACTGAGAAGGGAAATGGAAGAAGACAAAAAGGGGTGGTCACCAGGAATGTTTGGATGTGAGGTTTTGATTCAGACTCCCCTCCCACTGGAGAATCTGCCTGGATCTCTGCATATCTCATCCCTTTTTATCCCTTTTTCACCTTTCCCTTGGCTCCACTGCCTCAGCGCTTATCCTGCTGCCTGGCCTCCAGCCTCCAAGTTTTTGCTGAGGTTTGGGGTGGCCAGCGCTTGGCGGCACCCTGCAACGTTGTGGAGTGGGGATGGTGCAGGAGCAGAGGGACAGGCAACTGTCTTTCCCCCTGGAAACCCACAACCTGGGCCCCTTGCCTGGATGAGGGCCTGAAAATGTGAATCTTTTTATAAACTTGGGTTATCCAGTTTATAGTACAATTCCCTGGCAACGTATCTTTCGATGTGCTTTCCCCCCCCCCCCCCCNTTTATCACAACCTTTTCGTTATTCGTTGTATAGCTCTGTTTTATTAGTGTAAGTTTACAGGTTATGGGCAGCATAAGGTTGGATGAAGCATATAAAAAGAGCTGATGTTAGTTTTAGAGTAATTCAAAAATTACTGCCTAAACACACTGATCTGGTCAGACCAGTATTTGTAGCTTGTGCCTATTACTGGAGCCCTTTAAATTGTTAATTTTGGAATTAAGATAGGCTTTGTTATTTCTTCTCTCTCCCAGTCCTCTCATCAGCATGTGCTGTGCACTTCTAAACATTTTATTTATCTGCAAAGCGGCTCTGCAAACTGGTTACTGTCTTGCCCATCCACTGTAGTTGCAGCCAAGGTTTCCTTTTAGGAATGAGGATGGGAGGCAGGCTCAGCTTTTCCTTTCTCATCCAGCCATTTCTAGGCTTTATTTAATTTTTGACTGTTTTATGTGAGCGTTCATAAACTTGGGGCCTAAGCTGGGCTTAAGAGCGCGGCGGGAAAGCGTTAAAAACCCATGTCTCGAGCAAGGCTGAGAAGAATTGGTTGATGCCAGGGCAGTGTGCGTTTGATAAACAAATGGATTTAAAGGCAGATAGGAGCAAGGAGGCACTTTGCTTTCGTATAGTTGTATTATTTATGGATGTCTTTGCTGTGCAGTGAGAACCAGGTTCTGTTTAGCTCTCTCGTTGGGTGGTCCGCGAGAGATTCTGAGTAGCCTTCAGTAGCCTTCAGGCATAATTGCCAGGCATGCTCTTGTATCTGAGATAGCTTAATAAAGCATTACATATCTTACTGCTTCTATATTTTATTACCTAACCCAGTGCATGCGGTCAGCGGGTAATTAAATTCAGCTGTGTTTTTACTCTCTGTTTTAAGGTCGAAGTATGAATTTCTCCGCGAATTCTTTGAAACGGACTAATACGATGCATGCATGATAAAGGCAAGGCTAATCAGAGCCAGACTGTTAGTGCAATATAAGGTTGCCCCAGGTGTAATTTATTTTCATATTATTGGTGGTTTTACTGTCGAACATATTAGAAGACGAAGAAGAAATAATAATTCTTTTCCGTGTATGGCCAGAAAGCTCTACAGGCTGGTTTGAGAATCTGGGTTTTCTTTTCATTTCTATTTTATGCCACGTTTCGGCTCAACCGCTCATGCCCCATACTGAAGTCGATTTCAATTAACCTATTCCTTCATTAACTCACTCTCTAAGTGCATGAGGATATTGCTAGATTGCTCGGTGCCGTTATGAAAAGGATTGTGGTGCAGCCTTTATTAAAAGCAATGTCTGCAGTAAAGCACACGCTGGAAAAAGCTTAAGCAAATCTTTTTCTTGGATTTGACCAGCTGGGGCTGGAGTGGCCGCGTGGGCTACAGGCGGTGGAGTATTTTCACTGGGGGTGAGAGTGGGTTGGAGGCTGGGGCTGGCTGTGGGGTGGGGAGGAGGAAAGGGGCAGCTGACCCCTGTCTTCTGCCTCACGCCGGTGAGTTTGGGCAAGGCCATTTGTGTTTGGGACTTTCCATGGCTGTCGTGTCAGGACTGAGGGTCTACGAGGTGAAATGGAGAGGTAACAAAATCACAAACGCAGGACCCAAACCCGCCGCTGTCAGGGGATCACCAGTGGGACTCACTGCAGGAGGGAAAGAGGGCATTCATACAGCTCTGGGAAAACCCAGAGTTACGGCGAAGCTGCTGTGTTTTCCCCCCCAGTCAATCCTATTTTACAAATGATATTCCCTCTCCCTTCCAAACTGGCCTTGCTTAACTCCTTAGACCACCACGTGTGCAGTTTTGCTGTTGCTGCTGCACACCAGTTGTCTGTGCTAGAAAGTTGCTTCATGAGCAGCAAAACCAGTGAGAACTGAAGTCCTAGAGGCTGGTGCCCCAGGGTCAGCACACCGAAGGGCATCTCTGGTGCCTGCTGGGGGCTGAGCCTTAACCTCGCAGGGGGCCTCTCTTTCCTCCAAGAAGACTTTTAGAAAACTTACGGGAACTTAAGGTGTGATTCATCTCTGAACTGAGTTGATTACAAGAAAAACGCATCTGTGGAGCTAGTCAGCACCACCATTTTTGGTGGGGAGAGATGGGCACCTTCAGGATGCCACTCATCTCACTCAGTTCAACATTTCTTTAAAACATGTCCAATAATGTCTGTTTACATTAGCTGGTTAAAAACAGCTGAAGAGAAGACATCAGGTTAGTCCTGATGAACTTTTTTATGGTCTCCTTCCCTGGGTAAAGATGTGTTTGAGGTCCGCCACTGGATAGAAATCCACTGGAGATAGCCCCCTGCATGCACATATGGCCACATAGACCTCATGAAAGAAGGCTCTCAAAACCTATGACTTTGGAGGTGGCGGACTCAAGTCATCCATGACCAAATGTGGCAAAGCTGTGGCAAATTTGCCAGATGAAATGCTGCAATTTACTGCAATGTTGCCCTTGTTCACACCTGCCTTGTGGCGCGACGTGTTAGATTAAACCCTCTTCTGATGAAGTCCCATTCCAGAGCAGAGGGGAACCACCCTGCAGGTTAATGGTCCCCCACACACCACTTCCAGGGCATTTCTTTTCGCATCGTCCTTTCAGACAGATGGCTCTTGACCCCAGTCGAAGGGTGGGCACATGCAGCTGCTTGGTGAATCTGCCCTTGCAATTGCCACGATCACTTGGGCAAAGCTCTGTGGGCTGTAATCCAGCATTGCCCTGGTGAGGTCCAGCAGCAGCAGAGAGCCTGGCTTAGCGTACATGAAATCAGGTTGTTTTTTGACCCCTGCTTCTGCTTCCCCAGCTGTGAAACAGTGAAAGAAATGTCCCCTCTATCACAGTTGACTTTTGCCTCTGAATTAATATTTGCAGAACACTCAGAGCTCCCTAGCTGATGGTGCTGCAAACCACACAGCTTGGCTCTGCTGTCACCAATTGGAAAGAGCCATGCAGGGCTCAGGGTTTAGTCCTATAGAAGTGAGATTATTTTATTGTTCTAGGAACGATAGGGTGGTCTGGCTGCTAAATTACAGCACTCCCTGGGCTGGGCCAGTGCTTTCCCTGCCTGTTTGGGGTCAGGATTTGGCCCTTTCTGGTTTCATGTTTTCCTACTGAACTCATGAACCTGTATCGAATGTCGAAGCAACAAGAACTTGATGGTGATGCTCTGCCAGCAAGAGAGGGCTTCCCAAAAATCAGAGTTCTCCTTCCACTGAACTCAATTTCTTTCTTCCCCCCCTTCCTCACTCTCCTTCACCCCATCCCATCCCTGACACCCCAGTAGAAAACCACCCCCTGAAGCTGGTGAGACCAAGTGCTGCCTGAGATCCAGGAAAACTTGATAGTGTGCAGATGCTGTTCTGTCTCTCAGCAATATTTACTTTTCGGATGGGTTTTAAGTAAGCGTGAGGCCAGGAGACGCTGGAGCATTTCTTGATGTGATGAAACGGCCATTGCCTCCTCCAGCTGGAGGTGGGAAGAAGCCCTTCCCTAACTTTTCTCACCCTCCGTGGTCTTGCTTGGGGAGCGGGTGGAGCTGGACCAGCACCCCTGTTCCCTGACCCCTGACTCACTCTGTGACCTGGGTGTGGAGGAGAAAAGGCTGTTTTTCCCTTCCACCCCCCCTCCCCAAACACATTCTGGGACTATTTGGGCTTTGTGATATTGGGATTAATTTTGCTGCGTCTCCTCTTTTCTCTGCATCCCACAGTCAGTGCTGGGGGCCTGGAGATGCCTGCCCGCTGCTGGAGTGAGCAGAGAGGGATGCCCTCTCCAACCCCGGGGGATTGAAGGGGATGGATTTAGGGGAACGGGGAGCTGAAGGGCTGTCTGAGCCCCTGCGTTTCCCAAGCATGGCTCCGGGGACGCGCGCAGCCTTCTCCACACTAAGGCACGCCCCGGGGCCCCGGCAGGCTCTTGGGGGATTTGAGGTTTTCTCCAAACCCATCTCTGATGTTGAGATCTGACTTGAACACATGCGGCAAGCTAATCGCGTGCATCTGTGCCTTTTAAAAACGCGGTCGCCTGCTGATTGGGTTTAATTCTTTATCTTATTCCTGCTAATCCGTTTTCCAATCTGGTTCCCATTTGGAGACAAATTCCCCCAAACCCCAGCCACTGGTGGGATGGAAGTGCGGCAGCGGGGGTAAAGCGGGGGAGAGAATGGAGAGGTGCTTTCTGTGGGGCAGTTCCAGGCCGAGGAGAGGACATGCTGCCCTGTTAGATGCTGGATAACAAAACCCCACCCTGGCTTGTGCCACAAATGTATAACAGCCTCATAACTGTCTCCACTTGGGATCCCACCTCCCGCAGCCTGCTATTGCCATGAAAACGTGACAGCAGCGCGCTGCCAAGCATCCGAGGAATAACGGCCTGAGGGTTT
The DNA here is from genome assembly GCA_013398295.1 of Chionis minor. Taxonomy (NCBI): domain Eukaryota; kingdom Metazoa; phylum Chordata; class Aves; order Charadriiformes; family Chionidae; genus Chionis; species Chionis minor. Next base: position 88,023 of record VZSF01010416.1, read on the forward strand.
TATTGCGTGGAAAGATTCCCTTCAAACACACCACAGAGCTGGCCTGGTGGTCCAGCAATAGTGTAACAACCTGGGCTGCTTTGAATTTCGTGGCCAGCGTTGGCTGGAAGGCGGCAGCCCCCACGAGTTTGCTGTAGGGCTGGTGGGTCCCCAGTGGCTGCGCTGGCCCCTCGGTGGCAGCCGGAGCTTCCCAGCCCAGGGAAAAACCCTACTGGATGTATAAACTCTCCTCCTTCCTCCTCTTGCTCTCTTTCCTTGCCCAAGCCTCCAGCATTTCCACGCTTAGAAGCTGCCAACAAGGGGGGAAATGTGCCCCGGCGCTGTGCATTGCCTGCCGCTCCGCTGCCAGAGTGTTTTCCCCTCTGCCAAGCGACAGAGGGGAGATCTGCGGTCCAAGGGCTGGGAAACCCTCACCCTGTCACCCCTCCGGCTTTTGGGAAATCACTAACTGTGTTGCGTTTCTGTTTCTCCCCCACCTTTCTTCTTGGTTATCCTCCATTCCACCTCGATTTCCCCCCCATATTGCTGATATTTTGGTGCTTCTCAATTGCAGATTTTCAGGGGCTATGGAGATGGGGCAGAAGCCCCTGCAGTGTGCTGCTGTTGTGGAGCGTTTCTCAGGGCTCACAGCACTGGTTTTCCCTTGGGAAAAGCGCATGTTGTTAATATGACTGACTTAGCACCAGGTGAAATCCAGGAGAAGACCAGGTATGTTTTAGTATGAGCTGACCGTGAGCCCCCATGCCTCCAGGTCAAGGTAGCTTGTCCTGCCACCTTGATCAAAACTCATCGCTCTCCTACCTTTATCAGATTTTTAAACCAGGTGTGTAACCTTCAGGGCTGTTCTCTAGTAAAGATCAACCCCAACAAACACTAGCAGAAGACTCAACAAACAAACAAAGTCCTTCCAGTTTCTGGGTGACAAAAAGCAGCAGCAGAACTTTAGATCCACTCAAAAAAATATTAATCAGGTTTTGTAAACAAGGAACTGATGCCTGGTTTTGTGTCACTTTGTGACCTGTGTTTCCCTAGGTGTCGTTGTTATCCCTGGTTCCTTGCTGAATGTCCAAGGGATGGGCGCTGTCCTCCCAGCTCCCCTTCCCCCGGGACCCTCAGCCCTTCCCAGCTCCCCTGACCACCCATGGGGCAAGAAGGAGGATTTTTTTGCCTTGAAAAATACACCCCTCTGTGAAAATACCTTGCAGTTTTTCCAAAAGATTCAAGAGTTACAGGCGGGAAGTAACAGGCAAGTGCAGAAGGCAAATGAGAAACAGCTGATTTATTCTGCTGTGATAAAGGTCCAGAAGATGTGGCTCCTGTTCCCAGATTTATCACTTTTTTGCTCTGTGGTCTTGGACGAGCCATTTCACTTCCTTCTGTCTCCACTTCTCCTGCTGCTCTTTGGAGTTTATTAGCTCTCCGAGGTGAGCCAAGCGGGCTCTACCTTGTGCTAGTGCAGTGAGATCTGCTCCCCCAGCCCCCGTTTGTGCACCGGTGTGACCTACACGTTGGTACGGCACCTTGTGTTACAGAGAGCTGGGATCCTCCAGTGCTGGGTAATAAATAACGGATTAAAAAAAATATGCAGAAACATAGCTAAAATGGAGACATGAAAGGAAATAAGCATTTCTAAGCTCTCAGAGGACCAACAGAAAAGCTAGCAAGCTTGTATTTTTTCTTGATCGCACAATATTAGCAAATTATGGTGTCAAAGGACAATGAGCTTGAAAGAACTATGCATTTTTGTTTCCAAGCGCGCGCGCGTGTGTGTGTGCACATGCATAAAATCCACAGCGCGTTTTATAGGCTGGCCAAAAGGCACATGAGTGAAACAGCACATGATGCAGCCGTCGAAAGAACCCGTCACCCAGCCCAGGAAAAAAATTATGACTGTAGCTCTAACCATTTTTTATCGTTTCCATCTCTATTGACTGACATGTATTTTCTTCCTTCCCTGACCCAGAACACCAGGACTCTGAAACTACTGAAATGTTTGCACAATCTTGAAGCATTTATTTAAAAGTTGCTTTTCCCTGAAGGCTAGGTACTACAGCCAGATTCAAAGTCAGATCAAAAAAAACAAACAAATACTATCTTTACAAGCCCTTCATATCGGTATGTACCAAAGGACCTATCAGCTTCCTTTTCCTTTTGGCATGCTGACAGCAGCCCAGCGCCTCAGGCAGAGAGCTGGAGTACGTGTTTACAACCCTTTCAAATTCACAGGCCAAACAGGAAAAGAAGGAAAATGTCAAAAATTACAAATAAAACAGTTGATCTTCAAAAGCAACGAGGCCTGCAAATGAATAATTTTTAGGCATGCTGTATCGGATTTCTTAAATATTTGTCACAGCTGTGAGTTGCATAGTGCAGTGTTTGTTAACCTTAGAACTTGTCTTAAGTGCTCTCATGAATAAATTTATTTATACTGAAAAATCCAAGTGTCTTAATAACTAAAACGGTTTTCAGAGGAGTTTTTCCTCTTTTTTTTTTTTTTTTTAATGCTGCTTCAGAGAATTCTTCCCCATGTGCTCGACATATTGCCGCTTTGCTTCAGCACAGGGCAGAAGGGGTGATGGAGATAGTGAGAAGAGGAAAAAAAAAGAATGGAAAATCAAGAGGTGGAAAAATGATGGGTCTTGCCTATATCTTGGGGTTTTGGCATGTTATTATGTGATGGCCTTCAGGTTATGGGTACGTCACTGCCTTGGATGTTTTGCTTTTCTAAACCTTTCTGGTCTTCATGGAGATCTTGTCTGAGGAATTGAGGCACAGAAGGGTTTTCAGTGGGAATGGTCTCATGGATGTTTAGAGACTTCTTAACTGGGGGGATCGAGTCCTGGTCAGTCTAGATTTCCCCTGTAGCCAATGGGGAGTCCTCTCCTCCACAGGTCGATCCCTCTTATCCTAAGCTAAGTACCGAAGTTGCTGAGAGGGCTGTATTTCCCTCCACCGACTGTGGTGGGATCCTGGGTGACTAGTTTGGATTAGACGCCTCTGTTTTAGATGGCTGGAGTCAGTTTGAGATGAATCCCCCTTTCGCCACTTTCTCAGGGAAAATGATGGAAGGCAGATGGATCTGAGCCCGAGCGCTCGGTCCAGTACTGCGCCTCTGAAAGGCAGCATGTGTGAGAGTGATTTGGGATTTACCCCTGTCTCCCTGAAGACTGTTTGCAGAGATGAGTCTATAATTTGGCTATCTGCTCTCGGCAAAGGAAAGCACTGATGCTTTCTGCATGGCCCAGGCAGGCAGATGTGGTTTGAACAAACCACGTTTTAGCTCCAGGCATCTTTGTCATTTTGAAGGGAGAAAGAAAATTTTCCAGCCTACACAGCCTATCAGGTATGGTTTGGTAAACCAGCGCAGTTTATTTACCCAAGAAAATTCAGAAAGAGGCTGAAAGCAGAGAACAATTAGTACCTGTCAAAATAGCTTGCCTGGGGAAGAGTTGGAGTGACCATCACTAGAGGTCTTCAAGAATCAAGAATGAAATAATATTTTTTTCCCCCCTACTTTTTGGCAGTGAGATGTATCCTAAAACATCTTCCCATTTATATGCTGTGGACCTGCAGATCTCAGTGTACCCCACAGATGACAATTTCTGGTAAAGGCTGCAATTTCAACGAGGGATCACCGTATCTCCTGCTGCCACGGTGCTGCTTCTCTGGCCTCACCCAGCCGTCAGCGTATCGGCACTAGCCAGCATGGTGTTGATTAAGAAATCCCTACTGTGATGCACAGAGTAAAAAGAGATGTATTTAAAACTGCTATTTTGGCAGAACTCACTTTTTTTTTGTGTTTTGTTTTGTTGAGAAAAGCAATTCAACGTGAATAATCTTTTCCTGTAAACGCGTAGAAAACCTTTAATCAAATACAAATTAGTTCTAGGCATGAGAAATAAATATTTGATGAAAATGTATCTTAGTCATGGCACATAAATAGCTCTTCACAGTCAATATATAATCTTGCATCATTATGAAAGGAAGCGATCATTAAAAATATAATTTGGAGAGCAATATTTTACCTCCTAGTTGTCACAAGACCCCCCTTTCTGCACACAGTTTTGGACAGGGTTAATCCCCAAATGACTTGCACCATTGTAAATCAGGAGTAACAAACCCTGACTTCAAGCAAAGGCTTTTGGTGTAAATCACAGGAGGATCTAATCCTGTTGCCTGAGAAAAAAAAAAAAAGAAAATGTCTTAGGAAAATACAACTGCTTTGGCACTGCAGAGAGAAAAAATAAAGCAAAATACTTTAAACTTCTAAAGTAATATTTCTTTTCAGCTTCACCTGTGCTTTTAGTCCTCTAAATCAGTAAGCTGTTATAAAGGAAAATTATATGTTCCAATCTCCTGATGAATTGTGTAGTGAGATTTTGCATTAGTAACCATGAGTATTTACACTTTCCCAAGATTAAAGGCAGTTTTCCAAAGCTGTGTCTGCTTATTAATTAGTGTCTGATGAAGACAGATTGCAGACAGAAATAGTGGTAAGAAAATGGAGCTAACCTTTAAGGCTAAATTAATCTCAGGTTTAATGGGTTTTAGTATGATTTAAGGGTTTTGTGTGTTTTCTGGTAAATTTCCAATAGAAATGAAAGTGGGTACAAGCACAAAAAAGAAGACTGAGTAAACATGGTGAGAGCAGATCCTTAAGAACTGCAGATCCACTGTAATTTGCTAAATGGGCTTGTAAATCTTTGCTAGTGCACAACGAGGTGAGGGGTTTTGAGAGACCAGGTCCTCAGCCAGCACCACCCGGAGAGGGTCTGTTGCACCCCTGAAGTAGTCCCAGATGGTACCAGTATGGACCAACACCTCTCACTGCAACTCTCCCCAAGGAGACGGGCACAGGACCAAGGCTGAATGCACATGTTGCCTTCGGAGTATCCTCAGGGATATCTTCACAAGGGGAAGTTTCTTCCTAACCATTAACCTAATTTTGGGGGTGGTGCTGACTTACCCCTTGGAGATGTACCTGGAGCAAGTGGGTAGGTCTTCTGGGGCTGGGAGAAAGGGAAAGCCGAGTTAACAGCGATGTGACCTCACTGCTGCGTCTTAAACAGAGGCTCTGGATTTTTTTTTCAGAGATCTCTTAAGGTTAGCAGCTGGTTTATTTTCTGGCATTTAATTTTTGTATTGTGCTGTGGGGTATCAAGTGATGTTAAAAGCAGTAACAACAAAGCATGGGGGAGAGCTGGCTTGGGGGGAAACCTAGTCTTGTACAACTAGTTAACATGTGTTCCATAAATCTGCTAATCTACTCCAGCACGCTTTGAACATAATCTGGGCCTAGTAAAATACACTTAATTATATATTCATTTTAATTGTAAACCAGGTTTCAGAATGCTTGTATTGTTACGTAAGTGCTTATAATTCTCCTATTTCTATCATATTTCCCTGGCACCTCATTTGACTTTACATATATCTGAGGTCATAACTGGAGTGGAGGTTCTGCTTTTGGTTAACTCTGGAGCATAGATCAGCTATCAGGAGTTTAATGAAAACGTTGTCATTTTAGTGGCTTGCTGAAAAAATAAAGCCTAGAAAAGTGATGCCACGTTTGGTGACCGTTCCTTTCTGTCAGCGCAGGACTGCTGTGGCGCAACACGCCACAGAGCAATCGTCACCAAAGATAGGTGTGCTCACTACCCTAAATCCACGTGTTTTCACGGGTGTGTGTGACACTGCACTTGGTTACGCTCCTTGAGGATCTGGCCCACCAGAGACAGGCAGCTGGGGTTTGCTTTGAGATGCAAGAAAAAAAGGTGGCATTGCAAGGAGGAGTGAGGTGAGAAGCATGCGCGGGATTTGGGGTACCCAGCTTTATGAGCCCATCTACACTTAGGATTTTGACACTCTTCTAGTTCCATCAACATCAGTTATTTCTGTTTTACGGTGAGGTCGATCTAAGCTCTGTATCTGGAGAGTGGGTAAAGTCAACTCCAAATGTCCCCACAGGTGATGGTTGGAAGTTTGATTTTCACTCCGTGCTTTCCCGGCCTCTGGCACCTCCGGCAATTGTGTAGACAGCATAAACTGCAAATAAGGGCTCCGAATTGTGCTCTATTTCCAGCCCTGGAAACACACTAAAAGGCAAACAGCTCTGGCCTTTTCCTTCACCTTGATTGATTTGATGTTGCTGCCAGAGAAAAAAAAAACAACATTTTTTCATTCATTAAAGTCAAGTCTCCTTTAAATTATTTTAGAGTTCTGAGATAACAAACAGCAAGACAAAGATCACAGCTGAAGACTTTTATACCATCAAAATCATTAGTCATTGTCTTTGAGCTTCGTATAAATAAATGATCAATGCCTCAAAACAAGACCCTTGAAGGTGTTTTTATAAGGCCACAAATGTGTCAAGCAGACTTATTAGATGTGAAGGGAATGATTATTTGTACAAAGTGAAATGAACATGTGCAATAATATTGTAAAATGTTTATTAGTCTAGAGTGTGCTGAATTTTCCTAAAATATATCAGGTTCTCAGTTTGCATTTAATGTAGTGTTAGGTATGACGCTATATCCTTCCTAGGCTATTTTCAGTTAGCGTTATGCGTTTTGCAGAGTAAATCATGGGTTTGTGTCCTTTATAACAAGGGTATTATCAAACGTGAAGCAATACTACCTGTCTAGAAATGCAGTGTGAAAGAAAACAGGCACTGATCCTCCATTCAAAGGGTGGTTGATTGGACTTTGTCTATTGAGCACTTCTTTGGAGACCAAGCGGGATGTCAAGCTCTGGGAATGCTCGAGCATCTTGGCTCTCCAATGGCTGTCGATGCACCCTGTGCATCAAGGTATGAGCTCCCTTGCTGGTAACTCAGTTCACGTATGGCTCTAGCACCAGGTGTTAAATTTCCAGTCAAAAGACTGCCCAGGGCGATGGTTTTGGGGTGAACAGAGCTTCAAAGGGGTGTTTAGTTACACACCTCTCCTCCAAGTTGTCTCCTTCGTGCTTGCGCTCTACCATCAAGGTTTGCACTGTTAGTAGGGTAAGAGCAGCTATGCAATGGCTTGGTTCAGCCTGTTCCTGACCGACCTATGGCCCCTCTTCTTCTGCGGTTGCAGGGATAATGGGGCACTTGGATGGATTGTGGAGGTTTGGGATGAACCTCTGCTGACCTGGACTTAGACACTTGGTGGTGCTCTGGGACCCTCTGTGTGCCGCATCAGAGCTAGAAGTCTAGTAGGGGCATTGAGCACAGGGCCTCAGCGGTCTGTTGCACCTGTTCTTAGGTTTGGTGAATTTTGCTGGGTTTTATTCTGCTCCCTATTCAATCAGGATATTGCTCCAGCAGTTGAATTTTTCCTTGGCTCAGTACTGTGTGTCCTGCCTTACATAGGTGTTTAAAGACACGTGTTGGGAGATGGCAAGTTAATTCATTTTAGATCTATGCAGATCCATTTTGTCTTCTCCTCAGGCACATAGATACTTAATGGGCTTCAAGGAGGCAGAACCTTTTACTCCTTCAGAAAGGACCTTTATGAAGTCTTTGCTAGCGCACAATCTGAAATAGAGCTTCCCACGTTAATGGCACACAGCATAATCCAGACTTGGGTTTTCCTATGGTAGGGAAGCCCTTCCGCAGACCAGCATTGTCCTGGTAGGACTAGCTTTCAACAGGATTGATGGCTGCACTAATTACTGTTATCTTCCCATTATAATTCCCTGCCCAGGGATACAACTCAGGTGTGGAAACCTTTACATGAAAATCTAGCATAGGTTTTATTATTTTAATTTTTTTGAGGCACATGGTTTTGAAATGGAGTGTCTTCGAAATTCCTTGGGGAATTCCATAGAAGGTGTCCACTTTGATGAGCTCATATTCATACACAAAATTTAATGCATTTCAGGTAATTGTCACTAGGTTACTCTTCAGCTCTCCCAGTTCAAAGAACTGGTTGAATTTAACAAAGAAATTAAGGGATCACACCTAGGGAATAAAGCTTGCTGTGAAATGTTTTCTGTGAAAGCCAGAGCCAGGTGAAAATCACTTAGTTTCAGGTTTCATTACAAATTTGAAAACCATATCTCAGGTTCACTGAAAGGTTGGTTAAGGGTCATGCTGCAGGGCCTGGTTTGGAATGAATGTGGCTGATTTATGTCGTTTGCAGCAGAACTGGGTATCGTTCATTGCTTTGACCCTGGTTCAGGGGTCTGTTCCTCTAAGCTCTCCTTGTGTGTTGAAGTCAATAGGAATTCCCTCCACAGAGACGCTGGAGGATCCATCTCCATAAGAAAATCAGATTTTTGATAGCTTTAAATGCCGGCCTTATGTCAATCCCTCACCACCTCCTCTGGTGTAAGTTAGCCTGATTCCATATTAGCCAGCTGAACTGCTCTGTTGCCCCCAGGTGAGGATCCAACCTGACTTGGAGAACCCAGGAGTCAAGTAATCTAATAAGAAGTTTGCACAAATCCATCTGTGCTGAAGTCACTAACTCCCACACAGCCCTGCTAGAGGGTCCCATTGCCATTTTGCCGGCAGCTAAACCCACAGGTTAAAAGCTAGATGAGCATGCTATTGGTTGAATGTTAGCCACATCTTTGACTAATGAGCATCTGGTTCCCCTTACCATTAAGAAGATCCATGCGACTCACAGGTAAGGGCTTGCAGACCTGGCCGGTGATACAGAAGGATCAATCACTTCATCTCCCCTCCGCAGGGCTGCTGATCTTTCCCACTCGTGCCTCCAGGCTGTTCTTCACAACCATGTTCTGGAAAGGCAGGTAAATGGTGATAAGAAGACTGAGTAACATCTTAACAGTTCTGACACCCCAGGAGCATCCACTGGAGCCTCATCACCAACTGGAACCTTTTTGTCTTGCTCTTTCCCAGTTATTAATCACTTGCAGATGCTCCCGCAGCAGCATTCCTGTGGGAGACTATCGACGTCAGCATGGAATTCTTGCAGCAGTGTTACCAGAGCAAGAAAAAAAGCTGCCCTGAAGTTTTGGAGAGGGTCTGGTTAATCCCTCAAAAGCAAGAACATTTACTTGTGTAGCAAAGCTGGGCTAGCAATATGCCTTTGAGAAGTGGCTGTAGCAAAGCTGAGCAAATCTTGAAATCAACGGTTATGCTGACTCTGAACTTGGTGCCTGAGCTGGGATCTGTAAACGTTAAACTGGAAATTAACCTGGAAAGCTGCTGGGTTTGCCCAGCCAGCAAGGCAAAACTGAGTTGCTTCACCTGATTTCTACTTTCACCTCCCTGGGAAAATCTTTACTTCCCAAACCAGTGGTGTGGGCAAGACCTGGACCAGTCAGAACCTCATCAGAACCCGGGATATCTCTGTGATCTCTTGGCTGGAAGCTACACCCCAAAGATCAGATTGTGACTGAAACATTGTCGATTTGGTGGGATCTGTGGGAGGCTCGAACAGACAGGCAAATCTGGGGACAGACTTATCCTCTGAGGGTAGAGTGAACTCTGTAACATGCAGGGTCAATGGTCTCTGCCATGGTGCTTGGCAGTACCTTGGCTCCTGGTGGCTAGCTTCAGACTACTTTGTGCATATGTGTTTTGGCCACTGGCAAATGTGAGATGATTCAGCCTAGCTTAAACCTCCTTCTGGGTGGGTTAAATTAATCCAAATTACCTCATGTTTGCTGCAGGCTTGGAACACACACAGGCAGTTGCTGTGGTAGTTCACAAAATGTAAAATCGGTTGTACCGGGTAATGCCAAAGGTCTCTCTAACCTGATACTCTGCCATTGATGGTGGTCAACAAGGTACGCCAAAGAAAAGCTACAACAACAGGGCAAGTGTCTGGTGGTGTTTTTCCAGCGTCAATCCTTTGACCTTCAGCATTTTGTGGCTCAAAGAGACATCAGGCAAAGGTGCTGTTTTGTATTTAAAGAGCTGGGTTTTTTTCTGATGAATTTGCCCGTCAGTTTTTGAACCCACGTACATTTCATAGCATTCCAAGCAAGGAGTTCCTTAGCTTTTCCAGGTGCTGGGGGGAAGAGCTGTTTGCTTTCGTTTGTTCTCAGTCTAATCCTTGCTGTTTTCTTCTCTGTTTCCCAGGCCTTGTGCTGGAAAGGCAAGTAAACAACTCTTCCCTACTCTCTGTGGCCAGGGTCCCACCAAATCCCTACCACATCCCATCTCAGTCATCTCTTCCAATCTGAGAAGTCATTCTCTATTGAATCATATCCCGTGCAGCAGCCATTCAAGGCCATTCATTCTTGTCATGTTGCTGGTCCAAATGTGGATGCATGCAAAGACCATTTGAATCAGGGCTTTTTATTGAGATCTCCTTCCACTCATAACTTCGAATGACAAATGACATGAAAATAAATAAAGCAGTAGAAGTCTGAGACCCGTGGAATGCTTGGTATCGCACTGGTGCCCTCTCCATCCCTTTCTTTCCTCAAGAGTCAGGGCACAAGCAGTAATGTCCTCGTTACTGATCCCCCCTGTTCCCTCTGTATGTGAGCCCTGGGACTTAAAGGTAGAGTAACAAAATGCGGTATTGAAAAATGCTTTTCAAAGCTAACAGAGGAAATGGGTTCATTTGTTCTCTTGGAAGAGGTGGTTGGATTTTGCCTTTTATCGGAGATTACCCCTGTTTCTTTGTTTAAAAGACTTGGCCTATTTGGCCCTTGAAGCTTTCAGGGTGGGGTGGGGAAGATGTTCAGTATGTATGTAGCATGTTTTAAGACACATTGAGCCGTAACCTGACGCCCAGCTTCTGTGTGGCCTTTCTGTTTTACATGCTACGGACAAGTACATTACTGTTTTAACAGTCGACTTCCTGTGAAATGGAAAACTGGATTTTTATTGATCTTACGCTGTTTCAAATCCACCTACTCTCAGCTGCATGGCGTTCACTTGGAAAGCATCTGAGGGGATGTTCCTGGAAAAACCTCACTCCATGGAACAATACAATGCTTCTTTGTTTGTCGTCTTCTCGCTGAGGCCGGTCAGCCCTATTGAATGAACCTCAGATGTTTTGATTTGTTCTTTGGTGAAAGTTTATATGACTTAAGTTGTCTTTATACCCTTCCCGCCTTCCCCTTTAGGTTTCTTCTAAAGAACAAAGCCAATTGAATTAAATTGCTCTGTATTGGGATTTCAAACATTAATGAATGTTGTTTCAAAGTGTTATCTCATTTGGAGCCTGAAATGACTAAGGGCCACCATTCTTGTGCCAATAGAAGAGTCTCTGTGGCTTTGGGATTGTTTGCTATTTCTTTTAACAGATCGGCACTTTGAAAGGGTCATTTGTTTCCATAAATTTCTTAGTATAAAAACAAAAATAATGAGCAGTTAGAAGGCCAACATAAAGCAGCTGTATTATATGTGGGGGGAGATGCAATGTGTAGTCTAGCTATTGAAATAGTAGACTGAGGATTATTAAAAAACAACCCTTACTACTATTTTTGAGACCTACAGGCATTGAAACTGTTTATTTTATGTAGGTAAGATGCCAAATTCTTCTCAGTGCAGCGCCTCCTCTTCACTGGAATCATAGAGATGAAGATGGCCTTCTGACATGGTGTATTAAAGATCTTCATTTAAATAATGTGTCCCCAGATAACAACCTTGGACTGAGCCTTTCAGGCTTCCTCTGAAATCACAGCACAAAGGCTGTGTGTAAAAGCAGATGTTTGCAGTATACCTATTTCCAGTGGAGTTCAGTGGCAACAAATATTGTGCTAAAAAAGGATTTCTCTTTTTTTTCAATAGAAGAAGCTGTTGAGTAGCATTCATGGTAATGGGTGACTATGATCAAGTCAGGTTCTTTATTGATAATAATCCCTGGTCCCTGTGTCATTGAGAACAGTTTCTATAGGTACAAATGAGCCAGTATAAAGGAAGCCAGTATAATACATCAGGGCTGGGTGGGAGGTTACTTCATTTAACTTCCGTCTTCCTTTCTTTGAGTTCCTATTAAGCTAAATAATGGCAGTCTACAAAATGAAGGAGTAATTGAAGTGTGCCTGCAAGCCAATTATATCATTCTGGACATGGTCTCCAGGACTCTTTGTATATGTACGCGTATGTGTGTCTTGTCTCTCTTGGCTGGGACTCTGACTCTCTTGAAACTGCTGTTTTATGGACATTGTGAGAGCCTTTGGTTTTCAGAATTGTTGCTTTTATTCTTTCCCCCCTCCTTAGCCGCTGGTTGCATTTTGTGTCACAAAAGGTTTTGTGAAGGGCTGTGCTCTGAGTATGGAGTTTAGAACCTGAACTTGCATTTTGATCCTCCAGGAAAATCCCCGTTAGCTCTGTGTAAAAGGCGGGGGGGGGGGGGGGGNAGAAAAGATGAAAAAAGACATTTTGACGAATGTGTGCAAAACAGATCTTACATCAATTGCCTCTCTGGGAATATCATCCCAGAAAGGAATATCTGAGGTCAGGCCTTAGAGGAAAAACATGAAAAGATACTTCACACCAAAGCCAAATACTGATTTCCTGCATGAGAGAGGGTGGGTTGGTGGGACCCACCATATCAGGTCATGACCTGTTTAGTCCTTTCTTTGACTGAGATCAATAATGGAGGTAAAGTTCAAAGACCCATAGCAGATAATTTTGTATCAAAATGTGAGAGAAATAAATTTGCTGCTCACATACATTAGATATTGCTTTATAGAAGACTGAAAGATTGTATCTTTCATGTTTTGTGCTTTTGCTACATCATGAAGGAGTTTCTCATAATTTCCATCAGAATGTCACCCTTTTTCCTGTCCAGTGGGACTCTTGGACCTGGTGATGTCATGGGAGAGGAAATCCCATGGGTTAGTGGAGTAAGGAATCAAGAAATAAAGCATCTTGCAGAATCCAATACTCATCAGGTGCCCTTCTTCTAAGGTGTGATGGAAAAGAGTAAATGCAAAGGCAATAATGTTTCTTTTACTTGTTCATTGAAGTCCCTCTCTTGTTGGTCTAGTTGAGCGCTTTAGGCTGGCTGTGCACGTTTGAGATGGACAAAGCTAGGGAGACCAGACCTGCACCAAATGACTTACAAACCCTCTAATCAGGTCTGTATGTCATTGTGATGAGGTTTAGATGAAAGTAATATCTCTGACCCTTCATGAAACATGACATAATCACAGGGCTACACCTTAGTAAACCATTTCTAGCCATCTAAATGCAAACATTATATATAACAGATTAAGCAAGACCAACAGGGCTGCGTAAATCATTAGAGGTTTAGCACAATAAGACCAAACTGGGAACAAACTATCCAAATAGGTGCATCATGACACCCATGATCAAATCCGATTAAATACGGAAGTCGAATGAGGCTACATAGCATGGAGCTTGCTTTACACTACTGTCAATGACAGTGTCACACAAAATCCCAAGATGCTATGTGTATGTTGCTCCTTATGAAAAATCGGCTTAGTAGTGTTTGCTAAGGGGTTAGCAGGAGTTTAATAGATGTTTTAAAAAAAGATTATAAATTGTTATGGAAGCCAACAGGTTGCGTAGAATCATGGCTTAGAGCTACCTTTTACTAAGGGCTTTGTAATGGCCTGTACCTCACAGTGCTCATGTTCACCACCACCTTAGTACATCTATTAATAATCTCTTGGCTCCTTTTAAAAAGCTTGTAAGTGTAACCTTTGCAGGAAGTGAGATAGACATGTCTGTGTATCTGTCTGTTTTATAATGGCAATGTAGCTGTAGCTGTGATGATATAAAAATATATTAGTGTTAAAACCACCCTGTTGTATTTTATAGCATTATATTATGGGAGTAGTGAGATTGTAGCTGAGATGAAGCGGGAACTTGCATTTAAACCTCTGTTTCAGTTTATCTAAACCTTGAGTTCAAAATGGTCTTTAGAGGTCAAATTTCTGTCTAATTTTTTTTTTTTTCTTCTAAACATCTGAGATGATTCTATATCCAAACATTCCTTTGGGTACAGGGAGGGTGAGGTCAGTTTTTGATGGTGTCATTTGGGAGAAGTCTAATGGCAAAAGTAAGTTTAGGATGCTGAACGTACACTGTTTCAAAATAATTGCTGTTAGGTTTTGTAGGCAGTGTTAGTCTGCTGGATTGGGGTGCACAGGTCTCTCTTCCTTTGTTACATTTCCTTTCCCATTACAGGTTGTTTTCCCTTTGTATGTATAAAGATGCGCTTTACGTTCTCTATTGCTCAGTTTCTTTAACACCAAAGCATTTTCTACTTGTCAGCTGACCTGAACTTCGAAATGCCATAAAATAATAGAGTATTCCCATTACTAAAAAGGAAAAAAAAACCAAGTATTTTCCTTTTATTTACCTCCAGAACTTCATAGGTAGTGGTAACACCTTTTTGCAAAGTACTCATGTATGCGTGCAAGAAAGCACACACTAAAACTTACTCAAGAATTTATGCCCATGGGAAAGTTGCCAGAAATCTCCCCAGTAAGGTCCTTGCTTTGATTGCCTCCAACTTTCCTAAACTTACTCTTTTCATCCTGAAGTTTTCTGTGCTGGTTAGAATTGTCCCCCAAGAAAATTGCATCCCAAATAATGCCATCATTTGAGAAAGAAAGTGTTCCAAGGGACATTACTGCTCCCTGGGGAGCAGTCCAAACTGTTCCATGCTTGTGAGAAAGTGGGAAGGATTGTGTCGTATCTGCAGGAGACCATGTGGATTTGGCCAGGAAAAAGTCACCAAGAAGAAAAAAATCAAAGTTTGCATAAGCTCAGTAGAAATTTGATAAATGGGGAATGACTTTTGCCCTGTGCGCTTCCATTTGTGAAAATCAGTCCCCAAAGGGGAGTATGAACATCTTCCCTGCCCAGTGTCCAAACTGGACTTTTTCTGCGTTTACCTTACTTTTGGGCTTAGGGATGGAGACCAGAGAGTCTCCCTTGGGTGTTGGAACCCCCACACCAGGCTGAGAAGGACGTGAAAAAGGAGGCAGCCAGCCTTGTGTAGGAAGGGGAAAAAAGCACAGGTGACGAGGTGAAGGGGGGTCAGTTTAGGTGCTCCATTTTCCTGAGTATCCACAGCCAGCTGCTCCGAGAAACAAACTGGTGGGCTATTGCTTCCTGCAGCACCTAGGATTAATTGATTTTTTTTACAATTTGTTTATGATGGTCTAAACTTACTGAAAAATTGTAGTGACAGTAATGTACCTTTGCTCTTGGGACAATTTAGCAAGTGATGAAGAAATTACAGTATTTCCATGTTCACACCTGGATGGTTGTCTTCAAACCCTTCTGCAACTCCCTGCACACAGCAATCCATGTATGTTGAGACATCTTCAGTCTCATCTTCTCTGTAGCCCTGTACCTGCCTTGCTTGCTTCCCTGATGCCACGTGGCCTTGTTCCTATGTCACCCCATGCTTCTGTACCTGGTTTGACATATGTTGAAGCTAAAGCATTATCTCTGCTTAGCGGCATTTTGAGGTTTTCTGAAGTGCAAGCCAAGCGTGTGAGAAGCAGGCTTGCAGTCCCTCTTGGATGCAGGGTTCAGGAAATACGTTGTAAAGGAGGCTTGGGCCGAGCATCAACTCTAGAAGACTATAAAGACATATTGAGCAAACACCATCCGTCCTGGCCAGTGGCCAAAGCAGGGGTTGCGTAAAAGAAACAACTAGAAGGTGGTATATTTAGAGACTCTGGCATAACGAAGACAGCCAAGGAGCTGTGCAAAATTTTCACCGACTTTCTCAATTCTGGCATTTCCTGACTTTAGATCACTTGACCTATGCAGGTTTAATTTTTTACTATATGTAAGGTATTTTTGAATTGAATAGGTGCTTATATTCTTGATTGATGCATAACTCATAAACATTTCCATGCTGGTATCTGTATTTATACACAGAGATAGCTGTTGCTATGGTTATATGGTGTCCTGAAAATGCTTGGTCTTTCCTTTCCTATTTACGTTTCAAGCAGGGCTTGGACAGGTAAAGTAAATATCTTGCCTTAATTTAGGTTTTATGTTTGCTGCAAAACTTGTTAAAAAAAAAAAAGAAAAAAGAAAGAAACATTAAGCATTTCACAGTAGAAACACAAAAATTTTACATTACCAGGCAAGCCGACTTTGGCATTTTTCCTTTCAGTCAGTTTGTTTTTCTAATATAAAACTAATATGACATAATGTATAATCTAATTTGGAAATTACAATTTACTTGGAAGGATTATGCTGCCAGCCAATACCAACAAAGAAAGAAATTATTCGAGAATGTTTCTTTCCTTCTTAACGTGGTCGATAATTTATTTTTCCTTCAGAAGATTACTTTTTTCTTTACGACATTTCCTGCTGGTGTGATTTGCATTAGGATTAAATAATATGTTCCATGCTTAACTTATGCACCGAAGAAAGTGAATTTTTCCTCAAATTAAAAAAAAAAAAAAGGTGCAAATTACTATCTTGTTACGGACTTTGCTTACTTCGCAGCAAAGCGTGTTGATCATTTTCAGATGGTTTGACAGTAATTACTTTATTTGTACTGACAGTATTTACACGAAGGGGCAATTTGAAATGGGTAGATCTATGTCTTTTATGAATCAAGGCCACTAAGACGGCTTAGAACAGGAGAAGCTGAAAAACGGGTAAGCCAACCGTGGTAATTCTGACTAACACCAAATTATCATGTTGACTCTCGTTAACCGCGTAAGTTTAAGCGTTCATCCAACACTTTGCATTACAGGGCTGTGGCATTGGTTCAGGAGTTTCCCGTTCACTGCGGCGTGCCGGGAGCATGTGAGTTGTGTTAAATGTTCCCGTATCTCCTGCAGATGCTGCAGAGGGAGCAGGAGGGGAGCAGGTTTGTTAGTCTTGAACATGTAAAGGAGCATTAGGAAAAAGGGGGGTGCCCAGCCGCTGGAACAAGTTTGTGTCTGGCACAGCACCTAAAAACGCAGCCTGTAGGTTAAGTGGAGAAAATTAGGCACAAAGGACCTATTTCATGAAGAATTTACAGTCTTGAGCAAAATGTGGTGTGGACTAAATAAGAGTGCTCTTAAAAAAAAAAAAAAGAGAAAGAAATATGTATCCGCTTCTGATTTCTCCAGGTAGATTTCAAGTGAGATCCAACTGTAATGTTATTAGGGCTGATTTAAAGGCAAGTAGGCTACTGGGTTTGGATGGTATTGGAGTTGCAGTTGGAAAATCCGGGCTCAGTTATTGCTCTGCCACAGACTTCTTATTGTAGCCTCTGGCAAGTCACTCGTCCTTTGCGTTCCTCAGTTTCCCATCTGTAAAAGCACAGGTAATTTCATTTCCCCCCCCTTCTTTCCCTCTTGCCTACTTAGTCTTGAGTTTCTTTAGAGGGTGGTTTCTTACAGTGTGTTTCTTGTTGTTTTTTACAAGTGTCCAGCACAATGAGACCTTAGTCTCAGTTGGGATCTCTGCTGTAATACAGATAATATTATTGTTGACAGCTGTTGTTGTATCTGTGTAATGTAGTAGCATAAAGCAATAAAGCTTCCTCCCCTCCTGGTATTTAAAACTTAGAGAACAGTTTTGTTGACTCTTCTTCTTGTTTGTTCTTTAATAAAGTTAGCTCAAAGCTATTTTCTGCAAGGCTGAGCGAGTACTCATGGTAGTAAACCAGAACTTTGAATGAAATCAGGGTGCTGCCATCCTGCTGTAAAGATCTACATTGTGTTGTAGTTCCTTATCTTGAAACCTTGAAGATATGCTGATATCACAGTAGGTCATCTACAGAAGAGGTAATTGGGATCATCATTTTAAACAGCTTGTTTGAGTTTTTAGAATGTTTTTTCCTGCTGCAAGTAATTCTGTTCTTCTGAAGTTGAAAATTAAACTGTGAATTTTTAGTTTGTTTTCCTTATGCAAGTATACTTTCTGTCTGTTTATCGTCATTTCCACTGACCTGTTAGATTTGGTGGAAAAACTGGCACAGAGCTGGAGGTCTTAAAAAGACTAACTGCTTACCAGATTCATGAAAATCTGAAGCTGGGTGAGGGAAGGAGACTCTGTTGGCCTTCCTGGAAGATCTTCAGCTTGATCTTGGCCTGACTATTAGGCACTGGAGAATCTAACGTACCAATCTCCCAGGATGGCAGGTTTCATAAGCTCTGCTGCTCATCAAAGTTCCGAACGTGGCAGGGTGTGTTATAAGTGCAGCAAGACCTGGTGTATCTTCCCAAAGAAAAAACGCTTTTGACTGTGTCGAAGGTGTTTTTTCCATTTAACCCAACACAAGTGTCCGCTCCACCTGCCCCTCTGCCTTAGGGGGCTGCAGGCAGGTGGAGGGTGCAGTTAGCACCAGGACTTGGCTGTGGCAGGCGCCATGAGAACCTGCCCCTTCTCCGAAGGACCTGGTGTATAAATAGGTGCGGGAACCCCAAACCGTCTTCGAATGACTTGAATTCCAGCCACAGTAAGCACAGAAACAAACTTTTGTTTGGATGTAAACAATATCGTCCTTCTACTGCAGTTGCTGGTGTCAAGTTAGTGCCAAAGTCCAAGAGCAGCCATCAGTTTATATGGCAGTGGATGGCGAAGTTCAGGGGCAGGCTGTAAAGATCTGCATGTCATCGCTGCCCTTTCCAGGCTTGATTGCCAGACCTGAGGACAGAAAACAGCAAGGAGATAAGGCAAAGTGATCTCACTTTTATTGAGTGAGTTTGGCCTTGAGGGTTGTCCACTCCATGGCTTCAGCCAAAAGTCGATCTCTGAGAGATTCAGGGAGGCTTAACGAAGCTGTGCAATGTATTCGGAAAATGAGTATGGACGCGCTGAAACGCCCTCCAGTATATCCCACCAGAAAAGAAACGTATCAGGTTCCTTTTGTGGCATTTGAGGACTATAAACATGTTGCCGTGATTTGCTATGTTTCCTGAGGGTTTACAGAAAAAGCGGCATTTTAGGGGACTGCCATATTGAGATTGACAATTTGATGTAAACCATGGCCCAGCATCCAATGTTCTGTTTAATGCAATTCTGTGTTTGTCAGCTGTAACCAATTACGCTTTTCATTGTGTTAAATGACACCAACATGGCTCCTTTCTACCAAGTTGTTGCTGTTACTGTTTTATACGCCTTCCACAGCTGAGCCCTGTTGGAAGCTGTGTCATGTATAAGCTGCTGCTCCTCCCCAGCTCCTCTCCCCGTGTGCTAGGCAAAACATGAGATACCCAGATCAGCACTGAGTCTCAGGGGTGCTAGGAAGTCCTCCATGGGGCTTGGGGAATGGGATCTTCAGGAAAGCACTGAGACCTGCAGAATAGCAGTGGGATAGTCATCTAGTTAAAAATGGCATCTGAGATGCTTCTGGAGGATTGTGCTGGTCTCCGGTATACTAAGGCTGCTAATCCTGGTTTGTAATTGCAGTAGGAAACCTTAAACTGGAAAGCAGTCAAAGCTTTGATCTCATCTGCCTCTCCCTCCAACTCATACACACAAAGGCAGTGAAAACCTTAATCCTCATGGTCCCCAGTGTGGTCCTGCACGGTTTCACAGTGAAGTCTAGGACCTGAAGGGATCCTGGAGAGGCAGGAACGGGTGTGCCTGTGGAGAGTTTTCTAGCAGAGAGTGCTCCTATGGGTGTCTTCTTCGTACTCAGGGCTGTTCTCTTGCTGCCCTTTCAAAGAAATAAAAAGGAGCTCCTTTTACTATGGGGAAAATTCAATGGTTGGTTTGGTTCATTTTAAATGATCTGTTGTTTGTGAAGCTGTCAGTCACGAAACTGGTGGCTGGCTCTCTGCAAGTCCATCTCTGCCAGAGAAGTAGGTCATGGCAGCTGTACGTCTTCAACACGTCAACTCTCCATCATGCTTTTGTTTGAAGTCAGGCAACTTCTCTGAAGGTGGTGGGAGGATCTCCAGGTGTGAGGGCAGCTGAGGCCTGGGCAAGCCTCCATGGTGCATTTCAGGATTTTGATCTCAGGAAGTAGAAGTGGCCATCCTGATGGTCTGTCTGATCCAGGATCTTGTCTCTGACTGAGGCTACATGTGGGATATGAACAGAAGGGGAAAGGTGTAGGGCAAGCATGTAGGACATTCCCAAATACTCTCCATCCTCCAAGTACTCTCTAAGGACCTCCTGAACTAGAGGTGGTTTAATCCATTTTAACAACCCTCAGTGTTTGGAGGTTCTTTTCCTGGGCTTGTGCAGTTCTCCCTTCAAACTGCATTACCTGTTAATTATACATCCTGTGGCAGTCCCACAGCTTAACTTCAGGTGGCATTTGAACCACCCAACATATTTCCTTGTGTTTGCTTTGAATCTGCCACGGGCTAGTTTTGTTTGATGCTCCCATTCCAGCGACCCCAGTTCTGGTGATGAAAGAGAACATGATCAACTGCTTCTTGCCCAAACCCAGGATTTTGTATGACCAAATCATATTTCCCCTTATGCATCTCTTTTCCAGCTGGTGGCTTGCGTGGTCACTCCTTGTAGTGAAACCATTCTCTGTTTTACTCTCCTCTCCTTGGTCCTTGGGAAAAACAGGCAGCTGGACCACAGATGAGTCCCTGAGGCTCAGAGGCTTTCAATGAAGCAGCTGGGATTTCCTCACCCAGACAGGAGATGGAAATGTCTTGGGTCTCTCCCCTCTGTTTTGTTTTTCTGGTGTCAGCCAGCAGCCATGGTAGACACTAGATTACATTGCAACTGGGAACTGGGATTACTCCACTTTTAGGAAGTCTCTTTGCAGCTCCCCATTTGTTCATAGTTTGCTGGTGAATTTTATGAGGCAGTAAGTTTGGAGATTAGAGCCCAAGGGTGCTGCAGCCAGGAATGGGGTGCAATCTGGAAAACCCTTTTCATTTTTGACCTTCTGGCTGAGTGTGTGTCACGATTTGGGATTTCACCATGGTGGCTGGGTGGGTGTCTTCACCCTGCTACTGCTGCAGAGAACGTGGGGCTATGGAGCACAACTTCTTCCAGCCTACCCAAGTAATCCTTGGCAGAGCTGGGATGAAACCGGGTTACCTTCACTCTCCAGCCAGGACTTTGCTCGTCATTAGAATAAGTGGAAGTATTTAACTCCTTAATATCATAAATAAACCATTCACTCCAAACTCAGAGGGAGGAAGCAAAATAGCACTTTACAAAAGTGGTGCTGTTTCCTCTGAGATCATTCTATCAGCTGTCTTCAAATCCAGGATTTAGCTGCTGCTTGTTTAAAAACAAAGCTGGCCCTGCTGGGGTGCCATAAACTTTCAGAAAACTGGAAAGACCTGTCATGGTACGGGTGAGATTTTTATTTCTGCTGCATTTTCAGCAAATCCATGAAAAGACTGGACAAGTGGCTGCACAATGATTGTTTTTAATTTTTATCACTTTCTCAATAGAAAGTTATTTTCTAGCAAGGTAAATAAAAGGCAAAAAATTCGCACTGAAAATTTTTGTTTTCCCCATGAGACCGGTTCTAAAAGCTGAAAAAATACCTTTTGTTTCCATTGCGTTTTGGCAACCAAAACCTCAAAATGGCTGGTTTCTAGAAATGTTAACATAACATTTTTGGCGGCATCGCATAAAATGACAAAAACATTAAAATGAAGAGCAATTTTGTTCTCATTCAGACAAAAGAAACCCCTTTTTCCCATTTTATCCATATTTTTCACCAAGAAAGAAGAAAGATTCCTCAGCTGAGTCCCAGCCCCATGTGGCCATGACGAGGACGTTCCTCCTTTCCCATCGACGACTGTGCTCTTTGAGCTACGCATTGCTGGCTGTGAAATGATGTTTCAGAGACTTGGTGCTTTCTGCTCCCATTGGACCTTTCTGCGATCCCCACAGACTTCCTCACCTGGGAGAGCACGATCTCTGGAAAGACGAGCAGTAAATGCATTGAGGATGCTGAGGGGCTCAGCCAGGCTAAGTGTGGTTTCATCCCTGCTCTGGGCACTTTGGCTCAGGCTCTTTCTAATAACGTGGTTCTTCAGGGAGTCTCAACTGAAAGAAATCTGGTTAGAACACCACTCCCTTTGGCCTCAGGCTGCCCAAATTTCCTTGTAAGGAGGTGTCTCAGACAGACCCTCATCTCCAACCAGAGCCCAAGACAGAGTGTTTGGCCCCAAACCAGCCCTGCAGTCTGGGGGAGATGTGGCTGGGTGAGATCTCTGTCCTGTGGAGGCATCTCAAGCCGTTTGTGGTGCCGGGTTGGAAGTTCACCTGATGTGTGCTGGGCCTGTGCTCCTCCTTGTCTCTCCGTGCCACTACATGACAGCGGCCAGCCGGGCTCTGTTTTTCCACTCAGGCAGCTGTCGCAAGATTTCCAAGTACTTTTAGGAAAAAAAGGAAGAAAATAAGCATGGAGTTTTACCAAGTGTGACTTGTAACAGACCATTAGCTGAAAGCCAATTTTCTGGATAATGGACGTTGCTTTAAAGATTACTGCTGGAAGCTGATGCTTGCCCTTAAAAACCATCAAGATTACACTTTATGATGATAATGTTTTGTCTCTCTGAAAGTGCCCTTTACCTCATTTCTCCTAGAGCTTTGTGCATGCTCATTTAAGCTTTGAACATTCCTGAGAAGCAGATATTTTTTTAAAGCGGCAGATTGACCCAGACTGAGACCTACAGAAGTATGGACATCAGTTTGCAAGACCTGCAAGAGAGCTTATGGCAGACTTGGGAGCTGACCTACCCCCTCTTCCACCTTCAACTCATAACAGTGCCAGGACTGCCTTTGGAGGGTGTGACTTGTAGTAGGAAGGCAGTTGTGTGTCACCCATAAACGTGACCTGTGTTTCTCTCCTGACATGGTTCCCATTTCTCTTGTTCCCTTTCCCTTCTGCTTCTTTATTTTTTCTTACTCTACAGAAAGGAAACTAGAGATACGTAGGTATATAGGTAGCAGGTTTTCCCACTGGGCAAGGGAAGCTTGCTTCCCGCAGTTTGGCTGCCCAGCAGAGAAGATGGGGAGTTTGGATTATTACTGGGGAGACTCAGGAGAGAAAAATTTTCTGTTGGGAAGGCGAATCAAGCTGTAGCTGCTATTGCATGGAGTCTCCAATCAGGGCTCTGAAAGTAGACCGGGCAAAAATCTATCAAGCCCTGTTTGCCTGTGCTCGAAGGGACAGATCAGACAACCTTGCAAAGCCCTATATTTTTGTGAGGTTATTTGCATGGAAGAGATCAGGCACAAGCATATAGGGGAGGTGAGGGTGTGTAAGATGTTTCCTCTCTTTTTCTGCCAGCAGGGGATGCATTTTAAGTCTGATAGCTTATTTTTCAAGCGAAGGAAAAAAATCATTGATATGCAGGTTTCTAGGGGAACTTTGATTATTTGATGTGCTGCAAAACAACTGGTAAGACAGAAGTGGTTGAAATCAGCGGTCAGGGAGAAAAACCACCAACAAAGAACAACCTTCCTCCTAAATCTTAGCTAGGGTTGAACTTCTGGTACCTGGGAAGCACCTCTGCTCTGCAAGGGATTGTAGGAATTCCCAGCTTTCTAGGTCTGTCCCCAGAGCTACGGCAGTCTGGAATGTCTTTACAGCTCCAACGTTGCCCATCACTGTGTGTGATGCTGCCGGTAGCTGTTGGTACTGCTCTGTCCCACAGGTCACCAGTCTCTGCCTGCTCTGCATGGCATAAATGTCTCTCCAGGAGGGAAATTTCCAGCCCCTGGTTGTCTGTTTGCCTAATGGGAATTGCTCTGAATCACCAAGTTATAGGGACAAATTCAAGATAAGTGGCCAGGTTAATCTCGCATAAACTGCTATTTCCTCTGGAAGTGGTGGTCCTACCTTTTCCTCACCCTGGGTATCTGCTCCAGTCCTCTGCCTTGTATATGGAAACTTCTGTGCTTACCCAGGTCAGGGAGCTGACCCAGCTGAAAACAAATCCCACAAAAAAGAAAAGCTGGTTGGAAGTGACTGCAGCTCCTGTAGGATCCCATCTTCTGTCTGGCTCTCACAGCATTTTGGCTCGTCTGCCATGCTTGGTGTTTGGTGTTTGACCAAAACACAGCTCTGATGACCCCAAAGCATGGGAGCAGCAAACTACCGTCCTCTCCACCCACCTGCCACCCTTCTCAGCACTGTGGATCTCAGACAATTGTCAAAAGGATTTAAGTGACATGATGGCTGCCCAGAATTTGGATGGTTGTGTTGAAACGTTCATATTCACCTAATAAACTGGGCTTTCTGATCCCTGCTCCAAAAAGTTAAAGCTACGCTTCATATGGTTTTGGCCCAGCATCACACAGCTTAAATCCCATCTAGATCCTTCTGCCAGTTGGTGTGACCCCTCTGAAGACCCAGGAGCAGCTTGTGAGAAACCTCGAGGTGCAGGGACGTTGGTAGAGTTTAGGCTGTATCAACCCAGGCCCTTTACTCTCAGCCAAACAGACAAGAAAAACATAGGAAAAAACCCTATGACCGATCACACCTACAACTCCTCAGTGGCTCATAAGAGGAAATGGAAAAGCTCCAGCTATGCTTTCAGGAGCAGCTTCACCCGTTCCTGCCTAGACCCAGGAGAGCACTCGGCTTGGGGAGCAAAGGGGTGACATTGTTCTCTGAGCAGCTTCCAACACGTCTGGGGCCTGGGTCGGGATGCTCATATCCATGGCACATTCCAGGGTAATTTCTACTTGATGCAAATAAAATTGTCCCAGACTGACCATCAGTAATTTGAGCTGATGGCCTGGAAAAATCCACCGCAAATGACTGAGCACGACCATAATGCAAAAACTCAGGTGTCCAGGTTGGCCGGGACAATCCTTCCATCAGCATGTTGTCCTCACCGTCCCGGTTGGTCCAGAGTTTTCTTCTGTTTTCCTTCTCAAAGCAGCCTTGGAAAGGGAGGTCCTGTCCCATGGCAGGCAGTGGTGTAAAACTCAACTCTTGCTTCTTTGGTGAATGCTGTTTGGGTTTGAATTCTGCCTGAGTTTTGCAGAGCCTCAGAGTGCACGAGTACAAGTTCAGCAGTGCAGTTTGCGGCACTGATGAAGTAACACAACACTTCATCCTCACTCTCTGCTATGAAACTTTGAACAGCGGGAGGCAGAGAGCATGTGTGTGTGTGTGTAACACGCTCTTATGAGCATAAATAATAGATGTGCAGAAGTGTGTCTGCTACATTTTTGTTGTATTTTGCTGATCTAAAGGGTTTGAATTAGCATTGATTTTCTTTTTCGTTTGTTTTTTGTTCTGTCTTCTAGTAGCGATTATATTCTCAGGAAAAGGGTTTTCCATTTCCTCAATGCCTTTTATCACCCACAGTGCACACCTAAGCAAAATAGCACTGATCAGGGGAACAACCAGAGAGTAGCATAAGTCAGGCAATTAGGAAGAAACTTTGCTTCTTTGTCAAAGGCGTTGCTTCTGTGCCTGCAAAGATGGAGCATGGTTTTGAAAATAATAGCCATTAATGAAACATGGCAATACAAGGCAATATATATGCTTTTCTACAGCACCTGTGATCTACAGGGGGCATAAAAAAATCTTTGTTAGCCTCTTAAAACCAACTCCTTGTCTGAGAGAAACTCTTCTTTGTTTTTCCTTAAGTGAGATAAATGCTTTTCTTGTTCAGACACATGGTAGAAATGATTCTTAGCAATCTTTTTTCCCCCCTTTTTTTTCTAAAAATGAGCTGTAACTCTCAAATCATCTGCCCCCAATTTACTCCTGTGTGACCCTAAGACCCTGATCTGTCAGATCTGTCCACATCTGTGCCCACCACCGAAGAATGTGGCAGATTCAACACAACATATGGCTGGAGCTGTGCATATGATATTCATGGGAAATGGAAGAAGCATCACCATTTCCTTCGTAGTGAACACCTCCTTGAGCTATTTTGTACCCCACACTCACAGAGATTCCAGGGTTTCACTCTGCCGTGAATTACGTTCAACAGCAATTGAAGTTTCAGTGCAACTGTTTGCAGATGCCTTTCTAGGGATTTCTTTAAGACATGCTTTAGTTGCTGAGTTTTTCTAGCAAATAAATGAGCTTAGAAAACAAGGCATGTTTTCAAGCCGTGACACCATACTGAGGATGTGGCAAGACCCTTCTCGTTAGGGAATTCATTTTGCATGCTACGAGGTTTAACTTATTTCCCTTTAAATCCCCTCTTTCTCTTCTCTACTTCTTTGGACGAGGGATGGGAAATCCCGGAGACTTACGCTTTTGCAAGGCTGTAGTTCAGGCCAGGATTGAAGTGTTGCCTGTTTCAAGCTCAGGGGTACCTGACCCTCAACACCAACTGTGATTTTCAGAATTTGGCACCACAAAAATGTCAAGAGTCTTTGAAACTTGTCGGGCTTGCCTTTCTCCCCAGAGTTTGTCCCCTTTGGGGTATCGGAGTGTGGCTTAAGCTGTGCCAGCCTTTCTTGGGCTAGCATCCTTTTGGGATGAGCTCCGAGGCAGGTGGGTGCATCCTCACACCTTCCCACCCACCGCCGAGCCCAGGTAATTGCGTGCAGGGTCTGAGCCCACCTCAGACACAAGCCAGAGCACAGCTTCAGCCTCCGCAAAAAGGGCTGAGGGTAAGTCATTTTGGCTGGCACTCCTCTCATGTGAAGGACGCACGCGTTGCTGTTTATTGTCATTCACTCGACACATGGTAGTCTGTTAAAATGCGGGAATTCAAATGTGTTTTCAAACTTGGGGTGCAAGGAAGCTTTTTACCCTTTTCCAAGAAGAGCTGTCACGGTGTAGTGTAACTGTATCCACACTAAGGGTTGTATTGGTTAAAAAACCCCTTATCTCCAATAGAAATAGGTTTACTGCTACAAATGTTGTGCAGCCTAAACTCTACAAAGTAAGGGTCAGGAGTCTGCAACTCTGTAGTCCCAGGACAGAAAATTGTTTTGCACTTTGCTTAGGTAAGTTTGGTGTGATTCATGGTTCTCATTTATTTCCCCCGTGGGAAAAAAAGCCTCGTATAGTTACAACAAATGCCTTAAAATAGAAAAGCATGACTTAACAATTTATTTTTTCAGCTTTTTTTTTTTTTTTTTTTAAGTAAATGAAGAGAAAGGTAGTACTGCCAGGAGAAGCGGAATGAAACAGTGTCAAACCATTTTTTCAGTTCTGCAGGCTGCCTCTTACCCAGGAAAAATGCAAATTGCTGCTTAATTGTTGACAAAACAAATGGTTTTGTGGATTTTAGGTGGGAGGGAGTCTGTGAACGTAACTCTTGGTCTCTCTTGGAATAGAAAGACCTTACGGGGACCCTTGTGTCCTTTGAGACACAGGGGAGTGCTCAGTGTTGGAATATCCAAACTGATGGTGTTTTATGGATAAAAGTAGACTCAGCCGGCGAGGTGGGTGATTTGCACAATTTAAGTTTAGATGTGGGTCTGGCTCTGAAGGCATTGTATGGCTGATACCAACGCTGAGCAGAGAAATCTGGGAGTCAGCTCCTGAGCAGGGCATCTCCACCCCGGAGCAAGGGCTGTGGGATGTGACCACATGCAGTTCCCAAGGCTTACCCCCTACCAGCAGGGCTCTGGAGTGATGTTTTAAGGAAGGCTCCGATGTGCCTCTCTGCTTCTCTGCTCCTCAGATGAGATGGGCCTCCGGGCACAGGCTCGCCATGCCCCAGCCCTCGCCTGCTTTGTTTGTACACTGCTCTCCGAGTGGAGATAATGGGACTGATCCGAAGCCAGCTCCGAGGCAATCACAAGCCTTTCCTTTGTCTTCAGTGGGGTTTGGATCAGGCCCAAAGCTCATAAGCAGTTTTCCACCAAGAGTTCCCGGCACTTATGTCAGTCACTGGCAAAAAGGGAAGGGATAAATCCAGCATCGGCTGCTTCAGATGCCAGGCACATTCTGTGTGTGTGTGTGTGTGTGTGTGTGTGTCACCAGGGTATATATACTCACAGAGTCCGTCTTGGTTCCTCCTAAATTACATGACAGCTTGCAAAGGGCAGGCTGCTACCGGTCTGCTTCCAGGATGGACCTCTAAAGATTTCTCTCTGAAAAGAGCTGGGACGTTCTGCATGGTGCCCAAGAAAGTCTTTTTTGGGGAGCGGCTGCCCAGGAGCAGGGAAGGAGCTAGGGTGGTGCTTGGTCGGGCTGGCACGCAACGGTGAGGATTTCATCAGCATCCCAGCATGCAGGGAAGGTAAGCCCAGGAGAGATGCTTCTCCTCCCACGGGGCTCCCTGTGCTCCTCCAAACCTCTTCGCTTTCTCTCCAGGGCACTAAATCTGTTTTTGATCCCGGGGCGGGTGGTCAGTGGGAGGCACCCACGCTCACCCGAGTGAGTGGGAATCTCTCGACAGCCTCTGGCAGCCCTCGGCCGGTGTCGTGGGTGTGTTATAGGACTGGGCGTTCATTTAACACCAATTTTAGCCAGCCCCGACTGTGTGCAGGGGGAAGGGCCGCAGAGGGAGGGGAGAGGAGGAAGAGGGGAAGGTGTTTTTCTTAGGAAAAAGGCAAGCGGAAATAGACACCCCTTGTCATTTTTTTTGGCAAGCGAGAGGAGTTCTGCGAAGGCTAGAGGTCAGAGGAGCTAGATCTTCGCCTGGGTCTTTAATTGTTTTTTTGTCAAGCCAGTTGTTTTAATGCCCCCCTTCCCAGGTGGAGAGGGGAGCCCTCCTTCCCCCTCGCTGTGCCAGGAGCGGGGCAAGGGCTCCGCTGTCACCTGCGGAGCCGTTTTCGAAGCAAGGTGCGGGCAGCTGGGATTTCCTGATGCAAAATGCAGCAGGAAGGCAGGGCTCCCCAGGCCAAGGAATTAATGACACTGTTAGGGGGGAATGTGAGTTTCCACATCAGTAAGAAAAGGAACTGGATACCCGAGGCAATAGACCAAAGTCAAGCTATAAAGTAATTACATTTCTCCCCGCGTTTCATGTGTTTGTTTAATTTTAGTGTTTAAAGGGAAAGGTTTCCTGAGAGCACTGTGCCAGCAACTCTAAAAAATAATTGTGTGTCTTTCTTTAACATGTATTCTGGCAGGAATGTCCTGCCTATATTTTTTGGCAGAGGCTTTTGCTTTGTCATTAGCCCTTAGACTATGGGTTTAAGTCTGACCTGAGGTTGGTAGGATGGCGAAAACACCATTTCTGGGCCATCACCTCTGTCTCTCACCCTTCACTTCTAGGACTCTGGGGCAGTTTGGTAGCCCATGCTGTGCTAATCCCATTCCCTCCATACAGCAGGCAAAAAGAGTTTGTGCAGCCATCTTTTGGCATCGCTGCCTGCCTGGCTCAACTGAAGTGTGAAAAACTGCAGGGCTTTAAAACAAAACTTGTGAAGACACCAGGCCAGCACTACGCTCTCCTCTCTGACCCCGTCTCAGGGCTGAGCCAGTGCTGCACCTGCAGCTGGCTGGGGATGCTGGGGGACGGTCCCTCCTGCAGACCCAGCCCCTGCCTGAAATGTGGCCGCTGGGTGTGAAGTGGGGGTGCCCCTGATCCCACAAAGGGCTCCCTGTAGCGGGAGCTGCTTCCAGCGAGAGAAGGGAGCACAGATATGTGCTGGTGCTTGCTGGCATCGCCTCCGGGCACTTTGTGGGAGTCTGTTCTGGAAACTGGCCCTGTAAAACTTCCCAGTTCCCCTCTTACGCTCTTTGCCAGCCCAGGAAAGCCATGCACTGCCTGCGCTCTGGCTCTGCGCCATGATCCAAACCCACGAGGCACCTTTGAAGGGAGGGTGAAGTTTTCCCTAAGTTTTGCAGGTTTTTTGGCGTTCCTTTCTACCAATGATTTTTTTTTTTTCCTGCCCCAATGGTCTGCAAGAGGCTGCGGTACCAGCAGAGCAACCCACTGCGGGACCTCATCTTTGCCAAAGTGACACCTTTGTGAGGGCTTTTTGCAGTGACACTCCTTTCTCTCGTGCCCTGCTGGAGCAGACCTGGCTGTGGCTGCATGCACTGCTTCTAGGAGTTATTTACTCTTCTGGTAAATATTTTATAAATCCTGCCACTCTGCCTTTTGGCAGAGAGTGTCTCCACTGCCTCTTCAAAGGGTTGTGACAACCGCAACCTGACGCTGGGCTTGGAGACATCAGGTCAACCAGCCCAAATTGCCGTGTGGCACCTGTGAAAGAAGCCTCAGCCCCTGGTAGAAGGAAGGAAACGTGTGCCTGGAGCAGCCTCCAACTGGGGACAGGGCAGGTCATTTCTCACCCTGTCGTAACGAGAAGCACGTTGTCCGCATAGCTTGCAAGGTGAGGAATTCCTGTTCTCATATGCAAAACCGTGCATAAATCCCAACACATTGTAAATACACTGACATGCTGCGCATGTTAATGCACCCACCCTTCAGCGAGCTGCCTAGGTCATTAAATGGGGAAAACAAACAGAATATGGTAGAAAGCGTTCATACTTTTATGCAAGAGTCACTTGTTTGAGCGGTTTTGTTGGGTTTTTTAGATTAAAGGTATCTTTTGTTTGGCGTAATAGCGAGCGAAACAGGAGAAAACATATGCAGGGATATAATGAAACGGAACCATTGCAAAAGCATGTGGCTGGGTGGAATGATACCGAAAAATGGCACAGCTGTTGTCACGCTCACTGTTAGTGTTTGCCAAGTTGAAGATGTGGGTTACGCTGCAGAGCCCCGTGCAGATAGAGATCCAGCCCGTGTCTTATTTACAAAGGTCTAAATCTTTGTACCTCAGGAAGCAGCGAGCACTTTTACTTCACGGTCAATTCGGTTCAGGCGGAAAGACTTGTACCAGCATCTCTGAAGACGGAAATC
Organism: Chionis minor; assembly: GCA_013398295.1. Lineage (NCBI taxonomy): Eukaryota > Metazoa > Chordata > Aves > Charadriiformes > Chionidae > Chionis > Chionis minor. The sequence goes on from VZSF01010416.1 coordinate 118,566, forward strand.
CTGTACTCACGGAGCTGTGTGGTTAATTGGGGATATTTGGGGATATAAGGAAGCCGCTCAATTCACGCAATTGATATAATTTGGTAAGATTTAGCGCCAGTCACTTCTCACGGCTAAGCCCGTGCACCAACAGCTCCCCAGGATCTCTGTGCAGCTGGGAGATGTGTGACAGTCCCCCTCGAGAGCGAGAAGTGCTCAGCTCCAACAGGAAGCAGGGATGCTGCATAATGCAAACCTGGCTGTCATGCCTGCTTTTGCATAGAAATGCAGATCATCTCAAAGTGTTATTGAGATAATTGAGGTATACTGAACCAAGAGTGTATCGCTAAAGGTATGTCTTCGTATTTCTGGAGTAGCTGCAGATACTATTGTCAGGCAGATCTGGCAACAGAAAGCGCCCTGCAAGATTTCCACAGTCTTTGACACAGGCAGCCAGTATTAATTAACCTGCAGCCTCCAAAAGAAACTAGAGAGGCATTTATCCTACCAGATGGTTTTGTTACTGAATATTGACTTTGCTGAATATTGTTGCTGAACATTGTGAATCTTACTACAGAAAAATGTGACTCTTGCTACTTTATCTCTCTCTGCCCTGCTCCTAGTAGCGTGATCTTTTACAAAGCAGAATTCTCAGAGTTTTTTGAATACCATTCACCAGAAAATTCAAATGAAAAACTAGTTCAGCTGCCTGCTTGGTGTTTGTCAGCTGGGTTTGTGGCAAAGCACCTCCTGGCATCCTTGAACGATGAGTGAGGAGGAGGATGAGGGCAGGTGTAAGGCAAAGGAGAGAAGATCAGAGACTCACACTGATGTTCTAACATCATTACAAGTGATGAGGGAGTGGAGGGGCTCAGCTCTGTGTGGGCTTGTGCTCAAAAATCTTTAGAAGTGAAACTAGGTATGTAAAGTGATTATGGCATATTGCTTTGGAGATCACTGAAAACTTTAATATTGTGCAAAGTTATTCTGGATGTTAAAGCTTATGCATAGAGAATTTGAGTACTTAGTAACGTGCTAGTTTTTCTCACAAAGCTACTTAGACTGTTCTATCCAAAAATCCGCGGTGTAGTTCTTTTTGTGTGGTTATCCTAGTATAGAAGTTGGCTTCACCAGTTCCCCTGGTGTGATAAGGGTGGACAAAAACAGTTTTCTGAAGCTGTTGAGAGGATGCAGTAACATTTTAATGCCTGCCATATTTTAAGAAGATGTGCAGTTCCCTTAAATCACATTTTCAGTCATGACTAATTCAAATAGACACAAAGCAGGTGTCTCATGCAGTAACAAGCCTGTCTCCTTTGAAAGTTTTGGCACTAGGACTGTATATGATAAAAGGCATGGATTTCCCGTGATAGAAAAGTGCAGAACTAGGAAGAAAACTTGCTGCAATGAGGCTTCAGCAGCATCATGACAGTGAAATTGTAGTTTCCTCTTTTTTGGTATGACATACTCCAAAAGAATCATCCTCTGTTAATAAAGCCTTTCTCGTTTTTTCTTCCCCTTCCCCTTAGTCAATTATCACTGCTTGGAATTTAAGATAATTCCTGATCTCTTGTCTAGACAGTGGGTTTTAATTTTCTGATGTGAAAGGAGTTTTCTGGCCCTTCTGCCTGCAGTCACGAGCTTTGCTGTACTGGTAGGGGAGAGATGTTGAGTTTGCAGCCAAATTCTCTGAGACTGTATCTGTGCTGGGTGATGCTGCAGAGGATATGGGTGATCCAGCCTGTGGCTGTATCGAGTAAAATACATCCCCAAACCAAAGCAGCCAAGGGGAGACCATTTCAGGGAAGCAGTGGCTGTTCTTCCCTTGCAGGCAGGAGAGTCCTCGCATGACCCTTGGTGATGGCACATGTGAGTTGTGATTGCCAAGAGCTAAGGCTTGGTCACCAGAGGTCCAGGCTGTGACTTGGACTTCTGCTGTGGGTAGCACCTGTAGAGAGAAGGAAAACTGCCCTGATGGAGATGTCCATGTAGCCAGGACCTAGTTGCCAGTCTTCAGCGCATCCCCAGTAGCAGGGCAAATACAGCATGAAGTCTTCCCTGAAGCGTCCTCCAGCAATTGCTCATGGTGCAGTTCATGCTTGGACCTCTGTATTTACTAGCTGCAGGTAGAGCCATCCTCTCTGAATGTGCCCTGTAGTGTCTTGAACCCATTTATACTCTACTGCATATTTAGGAATGAGTACTGCCAGTTGACAAAGTGTTGGTGACGCCCGCAATTTTAACTGGAGTTTCTCCAGGTTGGAATTCTTTTCTGAAGTTCTCAGCCTCAGAGGTGTGAAATCCAATGGGAAAGGACAGATTTAAATAATAGAAAACTAGGATTTCTGCTGCTCAAGTTTGCAAGGAGCGCTGATCCTTAAGGGCTAAAAATTTCCTAGATATCATATGGTTAAAATCACATGAGTATTTATGTCACACTCATGATTTTGTGGGGAACTGATTTCCAAACAGAGGGTCTCTGGATAACAGCCATGTGAGAGTCTTGAGAGCAGACTTTGATTTACGGCTGCAGCTCACTACACCTCATGTGTACCATCAGCATACTCAAATTTATGCCATTTTCTAGTCCAACTATCGCTCTCCTCTCATTACCTCTTCCTGCCATGTCTTTTTAGCCTGTCAGCTGTTTCAGTGGGTGGTGGACATAGCAGTGAGATGCTTTGCTGTTTTGTGTCCTGGTTTGGTGGAGACCTCTGGGTGCTCCAGAAATTATAACAGACACAAACTGTTATGCGTGAGAAGTATAAGGCTGAAGCCTTGAAACAGGAGAATTAAGGCCATATCTGTGGCTTTCATCCACTTCCTTGTGCATATGTTTTCTCTATGCTTTTATTACCTATCATTCACAGACTACCCTGCTTCCTTTTTTTCTGCCTCGTCCAAATTCCCTGGTGTCGCAGCAAGTGTCCCCCCAGGCTCAATCTCTCCCCCAGGTGTTTGCTCCTGGCTTCTACCTGGTCCTTCCCCTATTTCTCCTGCTTTGCAGTTCTGTTGCGTTCTTCTTCATGTGATTTGGGCAGCGAGGGACTACGGGGGGAGCCCAGGGGCAAAGATGACAGTGATGGCTTTTGGGCTCTGTCGTCTTGTGCCCAGAGCCGCAGTCACAACCAGCAGCCAAGAAGGGAGTCATAGCAAGGAAAGTCCTGAGCAATCCCCAGAAGCAAGCCCCGAAAGTCCCAAAACGGAGTGAGATCAAGGCAGACAGAATCTGTAGAGGTTTCTCTCCCAAAGGCTAATAAATCTTCCGTGGGGTGTTTTCAAAGGCTTTTCACTTCGCCAAATTTGGATGCAAAAGGCACATCCCTGTTCCCAGGGTGACACCAAATTTCCAGTCCCCTTTCCAGAGGATGGAAGCGTGAGAGAGTCTCCAAAAAAAAAAAAATTGTTAGAATTTGTTTTTACATCGACTAAGCACTTTTCTCTAATCTTGTGTTGGAAAACCGCCAGGCTTTCTCCTCTCCCACCCTCCTTCTAATTTCCTAGAAAATTCTGCTGGAGGCAGACACCTGGCAAAGGAGAATTTCAGCCCAAATAGTTATAATGTGGTGAATATAACTGGGAACAGGGACTCCTGATGGCACATGTTAGGGTATCTCTACTGAGTGCTAACAGCCTTCTGGCATCCCAGTATTGTGCTGCGCCACGTCTCCCTCCAGCTTGATCTCAGGACCTTGTGCTAGAAAATTCATTACTTGTCGCTTTGAGCAAAACAAATGGGAGATGTAAAACCACTTTGTGATGTTCAGGCGGCATCAGGCGTTGAGTGCGAGTGGAAGGACCATGGCAAGTGCTCCCCACTTGTGCTTCAAGGTAACCCCGCCAGCGCGCTCCTCCTTCTTGCAAATGCCATACAATATTTTTCACTCTCTGCTGGAAGAAAAAGCTGCCCTAAGAAAAGCAGAATGAGGGCTGATGTTTTGAAAGGTGTCCAAGAGTAACAAAACTCAACTCTCCAGGGCTGAGTTTCGCCTCTTGTGTTTCTCAACCAGGGTGGTTGAATGTGTTACAGACCTATCAGAAATTTTGCTACAAATGCACAAATATTAATCTACAGCCATTTCCTTTGCTTTCTTAAACATGAATGAGGATTTTTGTCTCTTTCTCCCTCCATAAATTGTTCATGGTCAGAGGGGGCATGTTCCGTGTCAAAGTCTTGACCGCCAGGATCAAACAAAAAACCCTTGTGAACTCAAAAGTGGAGACAAATAAATGACTATTACTTTTTTTTTCCCTTTTGCCTGGAGTTAAACCTTTTCTCTGTCAACAATATTGACTTTGTTCACTTGGAAGGAAGCAGAGAGAGAGAGAGAGAGGGAGATATCTCTAGATGCTGCACAGAAAAAAACATTTTGGAAGGAGGAATGAAAAAAGACAGAGGTTACAGGAAATGGTAGACATTTTTTGTTGAATTAAACCATTAGGAGTGACCCAAAAACCAACGGGAAAGAAAGGAAACAACTGGATACATTTAGGTCACAAGAACCAGCCAAACGGGGAGCTGAAACCAATTATCATAAATGAATGTTTCTCTTTTATTCATGACCACCGTGTATGCTCCCATGATGCTCTTTGTCTTATTATAAAAACAGATGAAACTATTTCGTTTTGTTCTTACACTTATTAGCTAATGCAACTTTTGGGCAATTTATCAAACACTAACACATGTTGTGATTAATAAGCTCAGAGAATTAATCACTGCTAAAGCCCCTTAAAAACAGAGGATGTCGGGTTCGTCTTAAATATATGTTTGTGCAGGATTATGTAACTTAAGCGGTGACATCTAGTTATGATGCATATTCATGCATTTTACACGCTGAAAAGATCCTTGAAACCATATGTTCAGGCAAGCTATAATTACAGTAACTTCCATTTCCATGGGACTTTGCCCTGTAGCGTGGGCAGAGCGAGCCGGTGATGCACAGAGCCCACTCCCCCGCCACCGCCAGGGCAGGGGAGCATCGTTTGGGGTTTGGACTATTGCTGCTGGGCTTCAAAGGGGAGGCATCGCAGTTTCTGTAGACCAGGAAAAAAATCCCAACTGGCAGCTTCTTTTTAGGCTCTTTCCCAGGGGTCTTGCTGCCCCTTTGAATCCAGGTACCATCGGGGCGGGGAGCAAAATGCCGTTAAACCTGGCCATAGCAACTCTCGGCGTCTTCCTTGCTCCCACTAACCCAGCGCAGCCTCTAATGAGCCATAACTGGCTCTTAAGTGCCCCTAACCACTTCACTGAGGTTAGAATAAATTTCTAAATGGGGAGGAGGAAAAGCAGAGGCAGCCAGCAAGTCCCGCAGCCTCACCGAGGCGCAGAGGAGCCGGCTCCGTGCGGTGGGAGGCAGCTCCGGGGCTGGGGGAGCCTCCGCGGGGGCGGTGGGGCGAAGAGCTGGAGCTTTGCTGTAGGGCGGTCTGCTCGGTAGGGAGATGACCACAGTTTGACATAGAGGGGACCAGGGGGAATATTTTCCACCGGAGCGTTTTAGTGTTGTGGAAGCAGATGTCGCGGGAGTTTGGGTGCCCTTTGCCTCTGTGGTGGGGAGGGGTGGGGGCAAGTGGTCCTTTGGCACTGGCATGGACTGCGTTGCGTATAAAAATCTCCCAACAGAAGCTGAACAGGAGCATTGAAGGGGCTCTGGGCTGGCTGAGGCACACTGTTAAAAGAGTAACGGGAAATCATTGAGAACATTTGTGCTTTGTTAAAAACGTATATGTATATATATTTTTGACTGTGCACCCCAGCTCCTGGCGAGACCAAACCTTAACATCCTCAGAAGTCCCCTGGGATGGAGAACCCATCGTTTGATTGCTATAAAAAGGAAGAAATGCATCCCCAGTTCTAAGCTCCAAAGTACAGTAATGCGATTCACTGAGGCTCCCCGTTAGCAGCCTGTTCTACTCAGCAAGCTACTTGCTGTGTCAACATCCAGTTGACTTCAGCGGGAACAAAGTATGTGTTTAAGTGCTTTTATTGACTAGGGAGGGACTTAAGCATGTGTTTAAATGCTTTCTAGAACTAAGGCATAAATGCTTGATTCTCAAAGCCCAGCAAAATAATGGGGCTGGTCTTCAGTCAAGCATAAATTCTAGGGCTCGCTACAGGAGCAGCAGAGTGAAATTCTATAGTATGTGTCAGACCAGATTTTCATAATGATCCTGAAACCTCTGTATCTCTCCATAGACTACAATGAGATTTAGATCTTGCCCTTTAAAAAAAAAAAAAAAGTGAGATGGGGGGGAAGAAAAGCAAAGCTATTATCCTCTCTGGTCAAGGCATCTGAATAAACTGTTGCTTGCTCATGAATAGCTGGGGAATGGAATTCATGCAAGTTTATGCAGCTAATTTGTCAATCGTTCAACAAAATATGCAAAAGGATGCTGCCAGAACTGCGTATGTGGAAACACTCTGGCATTTAGAAAGAAAAAAATGTCCCCAGACAACACCTGCTGGCATTTTCCACAAGGACAAGATATTTTGCTATGCCTCTCACATGTCAGCAAATTAACATTTTTTTCTTCCAACCTAATCCCAGTGAAGTGTATTTATTTTTTTTTCTAAAATAGATGCATGCCACCAAAACGTTTTTGGTGTGTGTTAACAACACGTTGGCCCTATGGGCTACATTTCTTCTGAGGAAGCTAGACCACCTTCTTTTACTTCGAGTTTCCAACATAGATGGCCAGAAAAAGAAAATTAAAAAGCAGCCTTTTCATTTTCGTCTTTCGGCAGCCCTGATGTGGTTACCGAGGCATTGCTTAGAAACACAAACATTACAGCACATATGGAAGTCTACTGTCGAGTGGAACCGAGTCCTAAAGCAACATGTTAAGTCGGAAAAATTTATGTTCATGCTAAAGCGGCAGTGTAGTAATCGGTTTCAATGGAAGTAAGAGGAATGCATCAGAGATGGAAATGGCTCGCTCCCTTGGATGCAAGTGCAGGAATTCAGACCTATGGTCTGGGATGGCTGCATGAAGAGGAAGTTACTTTTATCAGCGAGAGCAAATCAGGCTTGGGGTGACTGTACTTGTAACCTGCGCGCACGCGCATCTGTTTGTGCAGAAGCAGCTTTATTTCATGTGCCCATTTATGCACACTCAAAATACCCATTTTTGCCCTCTGGTTGGATGTGAATGAGGTAGTTCCAGGCTTGCCCTAGGGTGATGGAGGTGCAAGTCTAAATTCTTGCTTTGCCAAGGCAAGCCATTTGACTCTCTTCAGGGAACTTATTGGGGTTGCTCATTTACGTTCCCTCTGTAATGAGGAAAAGAGAGACAAGCATGTCCAGACAGTGCTTCATCTTGACTGTTTTTCAGATGGTCTGAGTCCTCTCATGAAGGTGCCTTCTTAAACTGATTCACAAGAGAGCCCGGAAAACTCACTTAGGCACGATATGTTAACTTAAAGCAAATAAATCCACATTATATGATTCCTCCCTTTGCACTCCAGTTCACAAAAAACCTCTTGGCATCTTGATTCCATGTCCGGTTCAGTATCTGAATATCTTCAAAAAGCCTGAAATACCTCTAGTTTCTCACAATTTATGTGCCTCAGTTTCCCGTCTGTGAACTTCAACCTCCTTATCTGATGAGAACAACAAAAGGTTAAATAGTGAAGACTGTGAATTTTTCAGATATAAGGGAAATTCATGGTTTAAAAACATCTCTGAGAGAGTGAGCTTCTAACAGCAGCAGGAAAAAAAAAAAGAATTTTTATTGTTGCTTGGATTGGTGTACCTGCAGTCTCAGCATTCAGTAATTAATGGACTAAAGTACTTTTGCAGATATAAATGTCTTGAAAATTAGTGTTTGCCTTTCTTCACCCCCAGAGAGGTTGTCGATCTAAAGACACCCGTGTTTTAAAATGTAGGAGGGCGCTTTGTGGTTTGTGGGTCCAGGATCAAGTGTGGTCATCAAATGTAGGTTTGACGGTGGAAGGTGTTGGGGAAAGACACCTGCCCAGCCCCTCACCTGGTCCCAGCCCTGAAGTACCCATCTCCACCTGTGCATTACCAAGGGCAGGAGAAAATCCACAGCTCTGGTTACCCCTGATCCATATGGCACTGTGTCCCTGGCCTCAGCAGAGCTGAACGGACGCAATACCTGGGTTAGACATGCCAGGTAGCCCAAATTTGGACTTAAGCCGAAGACAGGGCAGCAGTGGGGAGCTGCCAGGGCAAAGGCAGTGGGTGTCTTGTAGGAGAGAAGGAGGTTTTGGGGACCTAACATGCAAATCCTTTGAATCGCAGTTTTATCAGCTTGTTTGCTCAGGGAATAGCTTGCTTTTTAAGTTGCTTATTGTTCCAGGCCTACGGCTAATCCTCTAAGAAAGTAATTTCTGTTGCTTGTGGCTAATACCCCGTCCTGCGTTGAGAGTTATATCAGAGCAGAATTGCTGCTTAGTCAGTGGCTGCTTTTCAGCCAAAGAAACATCATGGGTTCTGAATTATTGTGACTTTTTTTTTTTTTTTCATTTAAAAAATCCAGACAAATATTTAGATGTCATTTTCAATGTTCAATTCCTTGATTTTGCCCAATTGAGAAAGCCACCTATTTATTTGAAAAATATTTTTGGAAGCCTGAAGATAACCACGTCGCTCCCATGGTTAAAATGTTTTATGTAAAACTTGTTATTACCATAGATCAATGGGATATGTACAGAATATGTTACAATGGGGCCTGTGTTAAGGATTTGTCAAGATTTCCATTATAAACCTCTATTTTCGAGGGTTTATAACTCAGTCATAAAAATTCATTCCAAGCTAAAACTTGGCAAACAGAATGTCAACCCAGGAGAGATTTTCTTTTACCAGATTTGCTTTAATGCTTTAAACTGATTTGTCTATTTTAAAATTATACGAGTGCCCTGTTTTATAGACTTTCTGTGTACACAGGGTGCGCGTGTGCATGTGTGCTAATATAACATGCATACCAGGGAAAAAACAATGTTAAAAGCACATTAGCGCAGCAAAACAGAGCTCCGAAAACCCCACAATGTTAAAACTGGGCTTGGATTTGCAATTTGTGGATTCTTAAACATTAGGATGCCAACTTAGGGCCAAGGCTTCAACTGGCGACTTCAGCTGGTTGGAGCTGATCTACGCCAGCTGAGCTTCTGTCCCTTTGGGACACCACCCAATGCATGACATCTCCAGGCATCTGAAAAGGGTGTTGTTGAAAATCGGTGCAAATCTTGACACTAAGGTGAGGGGTGGATAGAGAGTGCCTAAGACCATCTCAGAGCACCTGGTATGGCAGGGAGATGTTCAGTTGATCTCCTGTTCAGTGATCATGGATCCTGGCTTCTCTTGATGGCCAAGTGAAAGACGTAGGTGTGAGAACTAGGTGCCAGTATTAGATGATTGAAGCACAGCTCTGTGTCTCTTCCCTGTGGTTAAGGAGCCAGGACCTGGAATCACCCGGTGGTAGGTGGCCCGAGCTGCTTATCAAGTGGCCTCAAGTTGTGCCAGGAGAGGTTTAGGTTGGATATTAGGAAAAAATTCTTTACCAAAAGGGTTATTGGGCATTGGAACAGGCTGCCCAGGGAGGTGGTGGAATCGCCATCCCTGGAGGTATTTAAAAGACGGGTGGACGTGGTGCTGAGGGACATGGTTTAGGGATGGTTTTTTGGCATAGGTTTATGGTTGGACTCGATGATCTTGAAGGTTTCTTCCAACCCAAGTGATTCTATGATTCTATGATCACTCTTGAACACAGATGTCATGGTTGATATCTACATTTGTCCTAGGTGCCATGGTAGGTGGTCCAAATATTCCTTCCCTGGTGCGCTTTGGCTGTGATAGATGAGGTCTGGCTCATGTCACTCAGCCTGAAGCCCTGCAATTGCAGCAGTGCCTGGGGAGAGGAAGACGTTCAACTGGGCTTGGAAACACCCAGCCTGAGCCCAGGTGGTTGGACAGGCAGTAAGGAGGCAGAAATATCTAGAACACATGCTTCAGGCATGGTCTAAGGTATTAAACTCGCCCCCGAGGGAGCTGATTTTTGTCCTCTGACCACCGAAGGAGTCTCAGGTGACCACACTCCCAGCTTGCGTGTCTCAGCTGGCTGCCTGAAAGCTAGAGGAGATGAATCCAAGCCTTGGCTCTTTGCAGGGCTGATCTTTAGTCATGGAGGGTCAGACTGGCTTTTCTCTCTCTGGAAGGAGAAGCATGAATCTTGGATCTGGAGATCCCTTTTCTCTGAAATCCTGGGATGTGAACTCACTCTGCTGATAAAACGGGTGTGTTTGTCATCTCCAAGTGTCACTAGGCTGTGTTACACTGTCCAGCAGCTCCTTCCTGGCTCTTGTGTGGAGCTTGGTGTTGAGTCCCGCTTGCTCATGGGCTTCCTTAATTGAGGGCAAAAGTAGGTTCCCCTTTCTGCCATAAATCCAGCGTGCACACAAACACACTTGTAAGATATTTAGAAAAGCTCTACTCTGCGTATCTTAAATGAGTGGGGGGGGGGGGGGGGAGTAAAGAAAAGCAATAAAGAGCCTACATTATACCACATGTGTGAGCAAAGGGCTGTGGTTAACTCCCATCAGATAGATTTCAACCAGGGCCCCTTTGTAACAGCCCCCAGAAGACTACTGAAAAGTCAGCATCCATAGTTTTAAATAGATTCATTTAAAAAATAAATTGTATTAGGGCCTTTCCCTCCCCCTCTCTGAAAACCAAATACACAAGTGACACAAATAAGGAAAACTGCAGCTGGCTGTGGCTTACACTGGGTAGCCAGCTTGTCCCCGCATGCTGGGGACATCAGAGGCGGAGCAGGTCTCCTGCAATTAAGGTGCTTGCAGGAGCATCGCCAGGGGTGTCTCTGTCTGCTCAGTGGTCCCGCTGCACTGGGAGAAACAAACAGTAATTTTGCGGTCAATGCACTGGAGAGGGATGATGTTGAGTAGACTGGTGAACATATCTTGGCTAGGAAAAGCCTTGACCTATGCAGGGGAGAGGAGAGTACTGTCACCCCTGCACCCTTTACTGGTAGATGTTGAGTAGATTGGTGAGCGTGTCTTGGCCAGGTAAAGACATTTATTGATGTAAACAGGGGAGATAGAGAGTACTACAACCCCTACACCCTTTGTGCTCCCTACCTCACCTTCCATTCAGTTAGGAGGGAGGAAAAGCTGTTGCTTTCTCTGCCCCTCACATCCCTGAAGATGATGGAGTCCCCAGGGCAAGCGCTTTTGCTGCCTCACCCGATGGGCTTGTGCTGTATCCAGCTCCGCGTATCTCTCCGGCGTGCCTGCAGCCTGCCCTGGCACAGCTACACACGTTGCTGCAACGCGTCCAGCTCTGAGCACGCAGGAGATTAAGGGACATTAATAAGAATCAGATTGAGAATAAAGCGAGTTGACAATTGGGCTTTGATTTCCCAAAGTGCTTTTTGGATGAAAAATGGCTCCTCCCGTTTTTTCTTTTTTTTTTCTTTCTTTTTTTTTTAAAAAATAAAGCGCTGGATAAGTTTTGTACAAAGGATGACACTTATTTGCACTGGCACCTTTTCCTAATCAGCCCCCAAAACACTTCAAGTCTAGGATTGTCGATTTTTCACTTGTCAAAAAACCAAAACAAACCAGAGTAGAAATGATGGGTTTGGCTTTTGCTTTGTGTGTTGTGAAAAACAAATAAGCAAAACAAATATTTTTCTAAGTTTTTAATGGAAAATCAAATTCCCATTCTTACCACAGTTGCTAATTAAACAAGCTAAGAGGAGGATGCTACACTCACGGACACGCAGCCTTCCCTTGTAGCTGGTCTGACTGTTTATGAGCGTGAGAAATGTACCTCAAACATGTCTCCACGTTGTTTTATTCAGCATTGATACCAAAGAATTAAACTATTGATTCGGTGGAAGTAAGATCTTAATTTTCTGTTAAGCTCAAAGTCAGAAATAAAACAGCTTCAGCAGAGAACAGCATAGCCAGAATGGAGGGAGCCGGGTCACCTTTTGGTGAATTTAAATGAGTTCTTAATGAAAAGGGGGATAAATTTTTCACACATTCCTCTGCATTAAAGAGGGGTCAGAGACTAGCATCAAGGTGAGCCTAAACTTGGGAAAGACACAAAGGGAATTCCTGAGCTGCCGACAGAAATGTCTCTCCAGTCTGCCAGGAGCCAAAACGCTACTGCTGGAAAAACAGCAGGCAGGGTGGAAATCTGGGTCCAATGAAGGACCAGCAAGGGAAGCTGTGGAGCAGGGTCGTGGCAGAGGGAAAGATAAACAGCATCCCCCCATCGGAGCGGTCAAGCTTATTACGGAGATGAGGCCGGTGGTGAGTGTGAATAGGTTTAGCCAGATGGCAGGGACCAGCCTCACTGAAACGTTGCAGCACCCAGTCCTTAGTGCAAAGATGTGATGCTTTTGAATGCCGGCTGTCAGGATTTAGGAAAAATGCGCGACCTTGTTACCAAGTCCTCCATGTCTCAGTTTTCCTATCTGTAAAGTGGGCTGTTACTCAAAGGGAATTGCTGTGAGGATTAGAAATGGGGGTGGACAGGGCAGCTTGTCTTCTCTGAGAGATAATTTTTATCTGTCTGTCTGATGGAAACTTCAAATGCCAACTCAACGGATTTTTTTTCAATATATTGGTCATTGCTAAAGCAATAATAGAGAACTGTCATTCGTATAGTGATTTTCTGACCTGTAGTGCTCCTCAGAGGTGTTGCCAGGCAGATTTAAGCAATGATCTTGCAAAAATGGATGTCACTCATGTGGCTTTACCCAGGTGGGAGGACCGGGGGCTCCGCGGTGCTGCTTGTTGCAGCGTTCACCTCCATATCACAGCCCCTTCCCAGGACAGACGTACCGGGAGCTGCCGGGCTGCCCCGGGGGTCTGACACCACCGCAGGCACACCTGCGGTGCTCAAATTCTCTGCTACGGAAATGGTGCCGTCCTTGGGTGATCCTGGGGTCTCCCTGCTCCTCTCCGTGAGGGAAGGACCGAATTGCAATGTCATGGGTGTCCGGGAGCCGAAGCATTGCTGTCGGCAGCCTCGGCTGGGACCTGTGGCACAAGGATGTTGTCCCTTTCACGTGGCCCTGACGCCGCTCGGTTGGACCCACGCTACCTCTGACACGGTGGTGGGAAGCTCAGCCCCACCGCGTGGGACCAGGGGTGGCAGGGCTGTGGGCAGGTGCTGGGCAGCCCTCCTGGGGCTCCAGCAGGGAGTGGTTGTGTGTACCAAGTAGGGAGACATCTCCTAAAATAGGGTCTGGGTTTGTTTTGCATCTCAGTCCTAAATTAGGCATGTAATTACGCTAGGCTCTTTCCAGTATCAATAAGGGACAGGCATCTCCAGAGGGCAATTCAGACCTGAGTTGTCTATCACCCTCCCTTGGTGAGGAAAGGGGCCCAGTTAGGTTCCTAATTTAGGCTTCTTGGTTGAGACCCTCACATTTGGTGCAAAGATCCTCAGTCTTGGAGTAAGCATAAGAAAACATGTGAAATCCCGCAGATATCCCTCATTGCTGATAGTGCCCAGGCAACGTCCTCTTTCCTCCCTGTCTCCTGGGGGGAAATCAGGGGTCTGCAGAGGTGGATGGTTCTGAGCTTCCCTGTCTGAGGACCTGGTTCCGTTTCTATTATAACATTATTTAAAAGGGGGTGGGTGGGGTGTGTGTGCAGGGAGCAGTGGGGAGACAAGGAAAATATTTGTGTAAGAAAGCTACACTTTAAAAGACAGCTTAAAACTGGGATTAATAAGTCTGCTTTTATGGAAGCGTTTCTACATGCTGTAAAACATTTTTAAAAACATTGTAAAAACTACAGAGTTTCACGTTAAATATGGCTGATTTTCTTTATAGAGCTGACCTGCTTCCCAGAGGTGATGTATACACACCATATGACACAGGGGTTGCTAGGGTAGGCAGTGTTTTTACATTGATTACTGTAGTAAATAATAATGTAAAACCGTGTATAAATAGGGAGTTCAATCCAGACCTGCCCCTGGGGTCTGCAGTTCTTTACACATGGCCCATTTTTCATCACTTGTGTGATTATTTTATTTTATTTTTTTGGAGGAAGAGGAAAAGGGGGAGGGAACATGCTGGGCTCTTTTTTTTTTCTTTTTTTTTTTTTTTTTTTTTTNTTTTTTTTTTTTTTTTTTTTTTTTGTCTCAAAAGACCATCTCCTCTTGGGTCAGCTGTTGAGCAGAGCCCAAAAATACTGGTTAACGCTACAGGGAATTTTTTTCCTCGGCAATTCAGGAAGAGAAAAACAAGAGGGATGTGAGGTTTCCAGAGGTGGCCAATGAGGAGCAGGCAGAAGAAGTGTGTTCTGTAGGTTAGAAACTGCAGGTGATGTGAGAATATTCCTCAAATATCCCAAAGGAGCAGCAGCCAAGTGAATAACCTGTGCTTCCTGCCTGCCGTGGGTAACATATGGAGTGGCAGGTTGAGAATGTGGAAAAGGTGGCTTTGTATCCATCGGGCAAACTTTTAAACCCAATGGACAATGAAGTGCTGGGAGCAGGCTCATGGCTGGCTGTCTGTCTGTCTGCTCATGGGTGAGCCCTGCTGCTGGGATTTGCCCATTGCCAAGAGCTGCTCTGGGCAGACAGTGATTTCGGTTCCCCTTTGATGGAGACACAATTAATCATCCCCTAAAAATATGCTCTGACAGTATTGGCCCTTAAACAGGGCTTGTCTCAGTTGGTGGAGAGTGGAGTGGAGACGAGGACCTTCCCAGCTGGTCTAATAGCCTTTGTCCCCGGTGAAATTATTGGCCACCACTTAGGGCAATTTGCTTCATTTTGCAATTATTCTTCAGGGGAATTTTTATAAGCTCCTGTAATAAGTCACTTCTGCTGGGATCCGGAGAGGAAGTGAGCTGCATTAGAGGCAGAGGCATTACCCCAGCCTTCCCCTCCACGCTGCCTCGGGATCTTCACATGGTGCTTTCCACAGCCCCGCGTATATGTGCCTGGAGGGCTATATGGAAGACTCTGTAGGTGTGCTTGTGTGTGGATATCTATATAGTCCTATATATGCTTTTTAATATATAGATATGTGTGCGTACTGCACGTGGAAGTAAGGCTCCTCAGGGTTTGGGGCTGAGGAGCACAAAATACAGCTGAGCTCTCTAGTGTTGCTGCTAAGGAGAGATGTACCAGTAGAAACCAGTTGCTTACTGGCTTTTTTTGGCTGTGACTGGGCACACGTCCTGGTGCTGCCCGTCTAGTCTGTCCCTTGGAGGTGTAACCCTGGTCTATACTGGGCTGCTGTTGCTCTGTGCGGGACTGGAGGTGCTTAAGCACAGGTGCTCGTGTTTCCAAATCCATGGCCGTGGCTGAGCTCCTGCTCTCCGGTCTGCATCCGCCCCTGAGGTGCCGTGTGGTGCTGCCAGCCGGCTTTCCCAGGACAGGTTTTCAGGTGACTGTGGTGGAGCTGGTCGATATCCACTGGTATCACAGTCGGCTGCTCTCTCGGACTTTTCCCGCACGGATAGACACGTCAGGCTCAGCGGATGTAAGGCAGACGCAAGCGTCTCGCAGGCCACAAACAACGCGCCGCGCCATTTCCACATGAGCAAAAACAACACGCGTGCACACACACAATAAACATGTCACCCTATTTCCATACAGACAAAAGCAATGCACCCCTATACAACCACACACGCAGAGAAGCACACATGCTCCTCTTCCAGATTCCAGCAGGGCTGTGATTTTTAACTATCTAAATTAAAAACAGATACGATCCTCCGGTGGGGAGCTGCCAGGAACTCGCCATCCCCCCAAACTTGTTTCTCCCAAACGCATCGGGAGAAAAATATGTACGGTTCTCCAAAGGGACAAACGGTTTCTCAGCGTGCAGCGAGGTTGGGGACGGAGGTAGGGGGACACAGGGCGGAGAGGAAAGGGGAATGCACAGAATTACTTTCTAGTGGCAGAAGAATAAACAGCTTAAGTTAATAAAGTTGAGGCCAAGGAGAACTATTTGGAGAGTGTGGAGGAAGTCAGGGATTAAGGGGAAAATAGGAGCCCAGCAGCAGGAAATAGTATGGCAGCGCAGCGGACCTGAAGGGAGAGCGGAGGACGGAGGACAGAGAGGAGACCTGGCCAGTGTGGGGGGGTGGGAGCGAGGAAGGGGAGGGCTGTGCGGCTCTAAATCACAGCCCTGCTGAAAGCGAGCCACCTTGTATTCATCAGAATCTGCCTCGGAAGCCAAAATCCCTTCCGAAAACGATGCAACCTATTTTAGGAACCGGTTTACTGATGGAGATGCTTTCTTTGTTTTGAGGCACGTGTAGCAGAAACTAAAAAGGGGGTGGGAAAAAAGAAAAAGAGGAGGAGAAAGTAGAGCTCTGGGGGCAGGAGGGCAACGCCAGCCCTACGGGGGGGGACACCCAAATTCCCTCACCCCGCGGTTCCAGCCCTCACACAAGCCCCATCGGCCGGCGGGGCCGTCCCAGCCGGCAGCCGTGGGCAGCCCCTTTGAGTGACAGCCCCGGGCGCGCGTTGCTGACTCGGTGACTTTTTGCAACTGTCGAAGAAGCTTAGCAGATAAGCGCACAACAGTTTTTATTATTCCAAGAGGCAGAAGACTCGCCTTAGCGAGCGGTAACAAATACGGACATTCACGACCAGGATTAGAACAAACTGCACTGGTGGGCAAGGGCCAAAGGCAGCACGGAGCTGCAGTGTAACCCAAAACCTCCACAGCTGTTTTCATTTTCCTCCCTTCAACACAGTCCCTGTGTGGTACTTCAGGGAGAATTATGAAAGTGGCGTGTAATTCAGAGAAGTAATGTCTTTTTTTTTTTTTTTTCTTTCTTTTCCCCCCCCCCCCCCCCCGCTTTCTTTTTCTTGGAGTAATGAAAATTGCTGTGGTAGATCATTTTGGATTCAAGGGAAATATCGGACTCTGTTTTCTGCGGGTGAGTTAGATAACAATAGATTGGACAGGGTGCTGTGTTTGAAAGGCGCCGCCGCTCTCCGTTGCTCCCCAGCCCGGGCACGGTGACGGATGGGCAGCGGAGCAGTGTTTTCCCCCCCTCAGCAGTTTAAATCATAATTTTAGGGAAAAGAAAAAAAATAATAAAAAAATTAAAAAGGAATGAGGGGAACAGCTTAGAAATCCTGGGCATCGCGCAAACGAATGCAGTGACTTCAGGGACTTTGGTGGCCTGGAAGGGACCGGCTTTTTTCACTCCAGTACAAAGCGTGGTCTGTACAAATCCCTGCGCCGGAGAGGGGCTCTGCTGCCGTGAAGCCCTGCTGGCTCCCACCAGCGTTTTGATGGGAATCGTTTAAAAAGTGTGAGGCCACATCCTCTACTGTATCCCAGTGATTTACACCGGCCTGGAGGATGCTCTACCTACAAGAAAAAAAAAGATGATTTTCTTTCTGGAGGACAAATCCTCTGGCGATCTAGTGCCCTTTGCTTTGCTAGGCCAGCAGGGAATTTGGCCGTCTCTTGTTTTTGAGCAGAAGAGATGGCACGGTGGTTTCTCTGTCCGGCGAACATTGCTGGCATAGTTTTCCAAGGTGTTATGCATTTTCTCATTAAAATTTCTTAATTTCGCTGTGCCAAAAATCAGAAAAAAAATCCTTCGTTCACTCAACTAAAATATTTTGTTTCAAACATATTGAGTTTTTTCCTTTCAATTTTACTGATTTTTTTTTTTTAATAGTTTTAAATTGAAGATATTTTGAGCCGGGAAAAAATACATCTTATTTGTCAAAATATTTTGTGCCAACATTAACAAAGATCTTATTTAAAATAACATAGAACAAATATTGAATTTTTTTCAACTTCCCTTAATTTTATTCTGTAAAAAAAAATAATCTAAGCTAAGTCAGTAGCATTTGAAAAAACCCCGACAAACCAACCCCCAAAAAAGCCCTCGGTTCCACCCTAAGAAATGCTTCAATGCTAGTGAATATTAGGAAGAAGTGCTGAAAAGTTATATTTCTCACCTGGAATTGTTGGGATTGTTCTAAAACCTTAGATAGCTGTTGCATCTTGTTATCAAATTCTGTTGGTCTTTCCTTTAATGGGTTTCACATTATTTTTATTCAACAAGAAAATAACTCAGTGAGCGACTGGAAACACTTACGTGTGTACCCTGACACATCTGCACATACCATAATAGACACATGAATTTAATGCTCGGTTGATTCAATGCGGGGAGTGGAATTTAGTGTCAAGTCAATTAAAANAGGATGGCTGCATGGGAGGTATGTGGTGTGGAAGTTGTGGGAGTCCTCGGCGTGCTCCGCTCATGACGTGGTGTTTGTGCAGCACAGCAGTAAATGTACTCGTTCTGCTGCGGTAACCCGTATTAAAATTACCACAACGGCGCTAACGCAACGAGGCTTCGACAGAGCTCCGCCGGGCCCTGGAAAAGAGAAATAGGGATGATAAAAGGATGACCACAGGCAGCAGTCCCTGCGCGGTCCTGGCTGGGCTCTCTGCAAACCCCGTCTCCTTTCCTTGCGTAAATCTGGAAGGCTACTGTAGCTAAACAAAAAAGC
Organism: Chionis minor; assembly: GCA_013398295.1. Classification (NCBI taxonomy): domain Eukaryota; kingdom Metazoa; phylum Chordata; class Aves; order Charadriiformes; family Chionidae; genus Chionis; species Chionis minor. The sequence goes on from VZSF01010416.1 coordinate 137,042, forward strand.
GTTATAAACCAAACTGTTATGAGTGGCAGATAAATATAGCGTGATAAAGACGAATGGTTAGGCAGCTGGGGTGTAGAAACACACTGCTTTCTGTCTTGACGTGGGTTGTTTTGTTTTTACTCAAAGCTTATGCGTAGGTCTGTTACCACCCGTCTGGGGTCTTCGACCCGTGTCCCAAGGATTGTGGGATCATCTTGCTGATGAGCAAGAGCATCTTGCTGTCGATAGCGTGCCGAGCACTGTCCCGGGGTGGGTAGGCACTGAGCAATCTGAGTAATACGCAGAATACATAACTGCTTTATTCGCCAATGATAAGGGGATTTAATGCCAGCGCTGTTACAAAGGCAACATCGTCGCTGCAGTTATTTTCAAAATCAGTTTTGGTTTCAATTTGGAAGATCGACAGAGCTGGTTTTCTGGGCTGCTACAACATCCCCTTCGAGTCAACGGATCTTCCTCCGCTGACGCGTGTGAATTTTGGGTACAGAAATTTATTATTAACAGCTGCATCCAGTGCGTCAGAAAAAATGTAGGGCAAAATCTAAGTATATTTATAAGGCGAATGTATTTGGATGCTTACATCATTTTTTTTTTAACCAAGAGGATAAACAGTTGTGATGTTTTCTATTGTTTTAGTATTTCTTCCAGTGTAGGCAACCTTTGCAGAACAAAGCGCTCTTTGTAAAACTAAGTCCTTCAGCATGTGAATACTTACACATGTCCTTCGTTGTTTAACTGGAGGCAGGAGGAGCTTAAACCTCGGAGATAAGCTTGTATGTGAGTCTTTGCAGAACTGGACGTGATCCTGCGCTGTGCCAGTGCAGTGATCCCAGCACACCAAACCGTGTCTGGTTCACGTTTGGGGCCAGTCCTGACGAATAATTCATACAAGACATTTTATTAACTGGCAAATTTCCCCCCTAACCCGCCCCCGCAAATTCTCTAGACTGTAAGGAAGGAATTTGTTGTGCGGTGGCCTCTTCCCCCTCTCCTTGCCCATTTTTTTATGACTGAGGAAACCCTTTTATTGTACGCGAAATAAAAGCTTGATGTGGTCTGCCATTTTTTAATTTACCGTGGTATTAAATACAAAATGTATCCGCTTACAGAAGGTGGGTCGTGGATTGTGGTCTGGGGTTGATCCAGCGCCTGTTGTGACTGGGGGTAGGGGCATGGGGAGAAGGTAAGAACTTCTGCAAGGTCTGCGCAGAAATTAGCAGGGTGAAGGTGTGAGAGCCCCTACTCATCCCCTGTCGCAGGGTTTACCATCCCTGTAATTTTTCTTGTCTCGTGCAAGAGGGATTAATGCCATTCTTCTGTGCTGAGGGGGACAAAGTGACCCTGGGAACCAGCAAGAAGTGAAACCACCAGGTCAAATTCTGCTTTTCCAGCGCAATAAAGTGCAAAACCCCAAATCAGCTGCTGCAGTGGGTGGGGAAAAGATGTTGTGGATGACTGCAAAGAGGTAGCACAACCGGCCTTTTGCTAATAAATGAATAAATGTGTGGTTCCTCCGAGGGAGGAAGGCTAGGCGAGCGGCTGGCATGCTTGTGTGGGGTTTGCGAAGACGCGGGCTCGTTCTGCTGCAGTGCTGTTGAGCCTCCACATCTTGGTTTCTCATTTGCTGAATGTCATGGGCTTGCAGCACAGTGCTAACGAAAATCGGATGAAGGGGTCTGGAGAGCCTGAGTGCTGATGGGTCTGTCTCCATAAAGTGCTATAAATAATGTTTGGGGCTTTGAATACAAAGATCTCTGACTCCAGAAAGCAGAATAAAAGACATGAAAGCATCTGAAATGCAGAATATTAAGGCTCTTGCTTTTGAATGATATTCCTTAATTCCGACCCATTGTCATGAAGAAACCCCTTTCTGACCATGGTTAGGCAGTGTTAGAGACGGGGAAACTGCCTTTTCTGGGAAAAGAAGTTTTAATGAAGACAGATTGGGGCTGTTTCTGCTACTGTTATTGCTGGAGTCCGATCCGCTTTCTGGAAGGAGAAAGCAAAACCAAGTCCCAGAGACAAGTACATGCGAGAAGGAAAGAGAAAAGAAGAGTAAAGCTAGAAAAGAGCTTCTGGAGCGAAGTCACGGTGAGGCCTCTGTGCTGGAGAGGGGCAGCGCGCTGCCTTATCAGTGCCAGGGGAGCTCCACCACGGGCAGGCTATTTAAGGCATTGCTTTTTGTTGCTTTTTTAGTTGCAGGCTCACACAAATACAGCTACATAAATAAATAGAAGTAGTAATGTAATCTCAGCTGGCTAGATCAATTTTTTTTTTTTTTTTTTAATATATAACAGGCTAGAGAGAGAGAAGAAATAAATTATAGAAGGAGGAGAAGACAGAGGAAAGGGGGAGCAGAAATGGGAATCAGGGCAGCACCCGGCATGTGCCTGGAGCTGATGGAGGAGAAAATATCATCTGGTCCTTTCCAGGGGATTTTCTGGTCAGCTGTCAGGATGAAGTAGTGGGATCTCAGGAGAAGACTTCAGGAAGCCTTATTGCTTGATCTGAGCAGATCGAGGAGCTGTCTGCACATCACTGTTGAGTGATGGTTTCTGCAAAGGGGAGGGTAGGTAGAGCGAGCTCTTTACATCATCCGTAACATAATGTTGATTACATTTATTTTTATCCAGCTCTGAAATTGGTTATTTACTCCAGAATAAGAAACTCTTACTCCAAGATTTACATTGACATAATTACTCTAATGTAGCTAGTCCACAGTCACGATTTTCATTAAGTTCCTAGGTATAAACACTCTTCAAAGCAGATATTCTGGCAAAGACGTTAACAATTACATATCAAAAAAAATCTCAAATCTCTTGTCTGACTAATAAGTTTAGCGTTAAACCGTTGCTTTGTGAGTTAGAAATGTGTTTCAGGCAGCACAGGCAGTCTCTACACTCTGCCCAAGGAAAGTGCTCCGAAACTTTCACCAAGAATTGAGCTAAATAGAGAGTGCTGAGGCCATCTCCTCTTCGCTGAAATACTTTGAAGCAACAATCAGGTAAAGAAGATCAAGAGTTGATGGGAAATAATTAGAAGCTGTTAAGCTGGCTGTTACCTGGGTCCATGGATGCTGTGCTGTTCGTGTCATTTCACTTTCGAAGGTCAGACTCGCCAAAATAATTGCAAGCCAATCTCAGGGACAATTATTGCTGTAACAAAATGTCAGGCCTGCAATTTTCTTCATGAAGGAAAAAGAAAAAAATATCATTTTGACTTTTTGCTGGTAACAGCATTTAATGGCACACAGGCAGTTTTTGAGGCAGTTTCTCCCTCCCTCTCCACTCTTTTCCCCCTCAGTTTCACAGACCACGAGGTCTCCTCATCCTCAGCTGGTTGAGCTGCACGGCAGGGGCCAGCCCAAAGACGTAATTGTTCTCATCATGAGCTTAGGTGTGCCCCTTGCTTACCTAAGATGAGATAGTCCAAATGTTCACCTAGGTGAAGGTCTAAATGTCTGTCGTCCGTGGTTTTTGTTCACATTGCTGGAGGTTAGCCCACTCGTGGCTCAGGCTTTCTCATGTGGGAGGAGGTGCCGATGCTGGCAGGGCACCATCTCATTGACCAACCCATCCTGGGCTGTGAAGTGGGGTCAGAGCTTGCTCTGCTCCACAGCAGCTGGTGGAAGTTGGTCTGAGACTGGGGGGGTCGAGGTGCCCCTTGAGCCCCTGGCGCCCCATCCCATGTGTCTTGTTTGGGGCCAGTCCCCGTTCGGGGGTGGCCTGTCCCCCAGAGGTGATGTGGGGTTGCGAGAAGTGAGCTCAGGACACAGGAACAACCGCCCCGTCCATGTCACTATTGTTGTATCGTGTTACCCACATCACAGGAAAAGTTTCAAAAGCTGAGCATTCGCTGTGCATGTGCAGGAGCCGTTTCTAAAACATAAATAGCATGGCCATTAACTGAGGCTTTTCCTTTTTTTGTTGTTGTTGCTTAAATACAGTTCATATTATGTACTCAATGTTTTTCAAATTAAACCATTATTTATCCAGAGGTAGCCAAAAATGTAGCCGAAAAACCACCTCTGATTATTTTTGACCTCTCTAAGGCTAATAATCTGCTAAAACGTCTTTAAACCATCTTAAAGAAAACAGAAACACCACTGCTGACAACTCACATACCTACTTTTTAATGCAGTGTTATTTTAAATGGCTGCGTTTATAAACCTCTAAAGACTGAGGTTTGTAATAGAAATGCTGACAGATCCTTAACACTCCATCCCATAATAACAAAGTTTTGAGAAAGAATGGGGCTGTGGACACCACTGTCCCCGTTACAGTGCTGGGAATTTTTTCCTCTTTTATTGATTTAACTTGCGTAGCCAGAAAACTGGTTTTCCTGTGAATTTTGGGGAGAGCGCTGAATTGGAATGGCAGGACCCAGATGTTGTTATGGGGTGGCCCAGCAGCTCAGCTCTGCCTTCCACCATGGGCTGGCCCCACCAGCCTCTGGTGCACGCTGAACTTCTGCTTTTTGCCCAGGGAGGAACACTTAAACCAGAGGAGTTCTCCAGAAAGGAGGAACGAGGCAGAATCTTTCCTTCTACGTCCCTATTGCAAAAAACCCCAAGAAACAGGAATGAGTCGAAGTGACAGGCAGGTGGTTTGGGGGGCTCTGCACAAAATGGACCACATTCCCAACCATGGTGCACATCAGTCTCCGTGGTCTTCCGCCATCCTGTAGCCTGGCATGGGGAGCTTAGAGAAAGGCATTAAGCACGTAAAACTGCAGCATCTGTCAGGGACGGGTGGCTTTTCAGACTCACTACTCCCATAAGAAGCTCCGTACGCACATCCAGGTGGATATATTTTTCCTGCTCTCTGGCCTGTAAAACTCCCTGAAGGGGAAGAAATGCTAAATGAGATTTATGCCCTCAGAAAGCAACGTGATAATTTGCGCTGTGAAGCGGAGAGGGGATACTGCCATATCATCATTAAATTAAGATGTGCAGGCCAGATGTGAAATCTTGATAACGAGCTTTATAGGGCACGGCGGCTCGGCTCATGATTAGCTTCACAGGCAAGAGCAAGGAGAGCTGCAGGCAGCACAGAACGCCTCCGTGTCCTCAAGTCATTATCTGGCTCTGACCGCGGGTGTATTTGATCTTTGAACCCTGTGATCTTGCCCCTGTTCACCCAGGTCTCCCACAAAGGGCACCCATGTACTGTGGAAAGTCCAGGCTGCTTAGAAACAAAGAAGGTGTGTTTTTATCCATCCCACCACAGTCAGGCTCTGTTTCCGAGGGCATTTCTTGGAAATAATAATATTTCTTTGAATATTATTTTTCTTCCATTTTATTTGTAAATCTGGTCATCTGTTTCTGCCTCTTTTTCCTCCACTGAACCAATAGACGTACTCTGAATTTCTGTTGGCTTTACTGGGACTTCCAGCATCATAAAAAAAAAAAAAAAGGCAGTGCCTCAGGAAATGCAGGCAAGCCTCTTCACATCCCTTGTCTGCACTCCCTGAGCATCACTGCATCAGTCTCCAAATTTTGGTAAGCCAGGTCGTGCTCAGTGAGGAGAGCCAGGTACTTTCAACACAGCGTCTTTTTTCTGTGTAAAACTCCAGGAAAAGGGGCAGAATTTCACCGATCAGTGGTAGATCCTCGGGCTGCTCCTCCTTCAGCGTGCCTGAGGTCATGGCTCACGTCTGGGAACCAGCCCCTCCACGCTGTGTCCGGTGGCTCCCAGCCTCGGTGAACTGGGTGTTTCCACTGAGGACTTTTCACTCTAATTTGGGTTTTGATGAACAAAGTGTGGCACAGATCAGGACAGACCAAATGCCTTCGAAACTGGGGGGTTTTATGCCTTTGAAGATCATAGCCTCAGCTTCCCCCCCCCCCCGCCCCGTGTTTTCCCGTGAAACGTAAAGCAGCCCCATAGGCTGCAAACAAGCCCTTGGCTTTGTTTGTTTTGGGCTTTACAATGAAGGGAGCGGCAAAAGATAATGAATTAACTGCCAAAAAAAAAAAAGAAAAAAAAAAGAAAAAAAGAAGAAAAGGAAAAGAGAAGGGAAAAGAGGGTTAAGAGACTGGAGTCACTCATTCAGATATTAACTCGTGTCCTTCTCCTACCTGCAAGGAAAGCACGGCACCGTCAGATGAAAACCACAGCACGGGGCCAAATCAGGAGCAGATCTATACATCAACAGCATTTAAATGCAAGTTTTTCCTTTACTATAACCCTTTAAGCACCAAAGAGCAGGGAACTGCTTTTAGCTTGTTTTCCTGTAAACAGCATTATCATCATGGTTGCTGGCATGTGATGGCAAGCTATAATTTTAAGGGTCTTGTTCATAATTTTGCGAAGTTTCCAGCAGCAGGGCTGTATTTTTTGACTATGTCTTTGGCTTGGCTCGCCACATTCAACCAGCTGGGATCACTGCGTATGTGTGTGTGGTCAAATTTACTGTGAACCGATTACGATATTAAACAAAATGAAATAAACATGTAAATCTAAAAAACCATCTTGGAGTTGAGGTTTACTTCTATAGAAAGAATACAGATGGAAAAAGTAACATAAAATTAAAGACATTCCTAATGGAAGCCTTTTTTTTGTTGTTGCTGTTATTTTCTTTTCAGGGAAAATAAGTAGAAAGAAAATAATTTCAAAGAGATTTAATAGAAATTACAAATTTTTTGCAGAAATGTTCCTGTGTCTCCAGTGAAAATGTAGCATGGTAGAAAAGCTGACTTTAAATAATTATATTGCTATTTGTATTTGTGTTGTCCACCATATGATTGAATATATTTAGGCAAGCAGAGAAAGGAAAGGAAGCTTTTATTGATTTTTATTTCATCCTTTTGGTAACAAAATTCATCAGCTACAGTCTTAGCTGGCCAACGGCAAAAGCACCCCATAGATTTCCACAGACTGACAGGGATCTGATATGATCTAATCTAATTGATCTGTGGATGGGAAAAGCTTTTCTTTTCATGCCAGTTTGTTTGCTTGGGAAAAATGAGTCTCTAAGAATGGCAGAGACCACCAGGAATTACGGAAATACTCTTAGAAAGTCAAGTCCAGTTTTCTTTTGCTTTCTTGGGTGGCCTGTTAATGATTCAGATTTAATGAAGGGATTGGATTTTTAGTAGGATAACTTTATCAGAACATTAATTATTTGTGACTCTTGGTGCTCTGTAAAGGACAGGCCTTCTGCTTGGCAAAAATTTGAAACTCAAAGTCTGGCTTTATTTTTCTTCTGAGGAAGAAGTCCTTGACTTTCAAATTTCTCCTTAAATGAGGTTTTTAAATCCCTTTTGATCTAGTTGTCACTTTTTACCTTATTTTAAACTTTCTTTAAAAAAAAAAATTAAAATGTGTTGTCTGATTTTAAGTATTTTCAAAATTATTCGGTGTATTATCTAATGAGTAGATATATTTAAAAAGGAGAAATAGAGTCTCTCAAATTTCCCCCTTCCCCCCCCAAAAAAAAAAAAAAATTCAAAGCATTGCATTGAAAATTGATGAAATTAAGGTTTTTAATTTTCTTACAACTTTACTGTTCTGGGTTCTCCAAAATAAAATTCCAGCTAGGTTTGATAGCAGGCATATACTCTCCTTCTTGCAGTTACTGTATCTATGGAGTAAGATTTTCTGGAAATTGATAAAGGCTGAACCTTCTTTTATTGGTAGCATCTTTTTCTCTGTCTGCTATGCCCCTCAGGAATCTCAAATTTCTTCTAAGATGTGGCTTTTCAAAGCAAGCCAGTGCTTTCTGTTCTCCTTTGACAGTTTTCTGGGATGTGGATTTTCCCTGATTCCCTCTTCATGTATCCTCGTCCAGTTCCGTTATATTTTGATGAATTTCTGCCTCGGCTCTGCTCCCTACTTTTCCTGCCAGATCTACTTGCATCAATGCTGTATGAAAGCCTACTGTATTATTTGTAAAATATGCTTCTTGGGGCTTTTAAATGAGATCTTTTGGCCTAGAAATGCCAGTGATGGGCTTGGAAGACAACTTTGGGTCTACTCTATTGCTTTTTTCTTCTTGTCTATGTGGAAAGGCCTCCCTTACTTGTGCCAGTGGGGGCACTTTTACAAATACGAAGGTATGATGGAATTAGAAAGGACTAAGCTGTTTTTGTCAAATATCAAATAACACACTCAAAGTTCCTAGGTTTTTTTTTTAAGGAAAAAAATAATATTAGATTTCTTCATTTTTAACCGTTGTTAATGTTGGATCCTAAAAATGCCTGTAAGAGAAGTGCAGAAAGGAGATATTAAATTTCATCTTACTGAATATGGACTTGTTTATATGAGTTACCTTCTCCAAATCCTTTGAAGAGAATCTACAGATCTCCAGCTCCTAATCTGTCTGGTTTTTTAATCTTGCTGTGTACTTATCTTATACATTATATCTTATATAGGTGGTTTCGGTCAAAATGTCAACAATTCTGGCATGTATGTGCTACTAAGGAAGTTGTCCCGGATTTGTATTTTCTGGTGAATGAAATATGCAGCTCAAATTTTTATTGCAATTTTAATACAGATTTTGAATATGAACACCTAAATAAAAGGGAGAATATAAAATTTCTCTTACTAATTTAGTCTGATGGAAAGTAGCCTGGTGTGTCAAATATGCGCGTGAATTCTCTTTATCTTGGGCCTCATACCCAGCCTTTGGTGGTTCTTTTGCCTTTCTCATTTTCTTTAAAAAAAATATTTTAACACCTGACATTGCTACTACTTAGCCACTGAGACGGTGGTAACTTTTGAACTTTTTGATATGCTAGACAGAAGGAATTCCTTAAATTTCTTTAGTCTTCCAGTCATTTCATTGCCACTGTCTGTCCATCACGGAAAGATCTCGGGTCTTAGCTATAGCGGCCAGAGTCCAGGAAAAGGAAAGGAGTGAAGGCCTGCACACGGGGCTGGAGGCACTCCCATGTCTTAATAGGCCTGAATCCCATTTTCACTCTGGTATTGATCCAGCCTCATTTCCATAATGTCCCTCTCACACATGCCTTTTCAAGAGGGATATTTTGAATATGGATATTTACATGCGTATGCAGTGTTCAGTAACACTTGCAAATGAAAAACTGAGAAGGGTGTGATATAGAGAAAGGACCATGTTTTTTTCTGGAGAAAATTAGCTCCCCCTTTCTTCAGCCTCGTGTATGAATTCTGCAATCTTGTGACAATTTGGGGGTTATTTAAAACAGTCTCATTCAATTATTTGGTTTTGTTTTCTTTCCTTCTTTTTTGTAATGTCTGTGCTTCTTTGTTCTCTGGGAACCGACTGCACTGCACAGTGACTTTTTAATGGAAAATCAAATGCAGGCTTCAACGGGAAGAAATGATAAAACATATTTTAACAACCGAGGGAATCTCTTGGGGAATGTGATCTCCTGAAATTTCTAGGATAAACCGATCTGGATACGTTTGTGTAAGTATCCATCCATCTCTCCGGTGAGTCACATCCCCTGGGGAAGTCTCAAGAAGTGTAGCGTGTACTCTGCGAGCCATTTTTGCCAGAACCTGAAGCCCAGTGATGCTAGTTTAGGATTTTGTTACAAACGCCAATGCAGGTGCGCAGGTCAGCAGATGCTGACAAATGGATTAATTTTGCCTCGGTCAATGTTATGGTTTTTCATGGGAGCACAACAAACAGGGCTGTAATGGCTGTGTGTGGACTTGGTGCGAGACATGAGGAATAAATCTATTATGTCTAAAATCAGCTTTTATGTTTTAGGCTTGTTGGAAGCTAAAATTTATGTGGACAGCTTGGGTGATTCAGGGCCATGTGAATCAAAAGAGGGTATTTCTTCCCCAAAAGCCGTGTCTGCGATTTGTGAATGCCCGAGTTTTATGCTCTTCTTTCATGAGTTCCTTGCTTGTCACATGTTCATCAGATCCACTCTAGGAGAGGACTTAAAAATCAGACTTTTGAAATCATGAGTGTTAGCAGTTTCTTTTTTTGGGGGGAATAAACCAAGTGTTGTTTTCTCACCAGTTATGTTGATCAACAATGTATTTGGTATTCTCCATTACATACTCGATGTCTAATGGAACAACTGGTCTTCACAGGACTAGAGTTGAAATTAAATACTTGAAGGCTTTCCAATGGAGTATGTTAGATATCTAAACAATAGTAATTTCATGAAGAGATGAGCCACATCAGTCATTTAGATCCAGGTCTGAGCAGATAATTCATTTTATTCTGTTGTTTACCCTCTGTCCTCCCATCTCCCAGATTTGTGTTCCTGCAGAAAATAGTCTTATGATAAACAACAGACCTAAATATACAGAAATACATGCGTCTTTACCCCTAGAGAGATTAGACTGTCCTTAGTCTCAAACAGATCTGTTTCCTCTTTCTCTCTCCAGCTATCCATTCAGATAGACGGATGCAGAAGAACTTTAAATGAATTTATTGTTCTGAAGGAAATACTGAGAATTGTGAAAAGCACTCCCGTTGCAATAAAAACCCAATTCTCAGTCATTTGTGTTGTAAGCATATAAAACTGTATCAGGTTGTTTCAGGGAATGGCAAAATGGATCAACCAACGTGGAGAATACAGATTCCCACTTCTGCAAATCCAGACTCAAGTCTTGTGTGATGTTGGTCAGATCCAGGATGTGTTTGGTCCCCGTCTATTAAAATTTTATTAAAAAGAATAGCCACAGATAGTAACGATAACAGAAGCGAGATCACGCCTCTGCTTTCCCAGTTACCTCCTAACACATTTAGTCCCGGAGGATGCCATGTCATTCTCTCCCGCAGCACAGAAGCGAAGCAGATCCACAGCAAAGGAAAAAGCAGGCTGAAAACACCTATTTTACTGTTCTACTTTGTGCCTTGTGACCCTGCCATGTACCAGACCCCTGTGGCCTCCATTGTCTCCTTCTCTGCTCACCATTGTTCTCTTGCAATCTGAGATGGCGCACACAGCATGGGTTGATACTGTTCACTGCATGACATAGTGTAGGTTAATCAGCATCAGTTACACCATCTGGAAAGGGAATAGCTCCTTAATACTTCATCACTGGAGGTCTCCGCTCTCTGTATAAAGTGGTCTTTCTTCGGTGAGGTCTACCGGTGGCCTAGCAAATATCTAACAGGAAGCTGGTAGCTGTTCTTCAGGGTTGGTTTTCTGGGTTTAGCAAAGTTCAGAAGCCTCAAAGAATCACTTTCCTGATCAATTACCATCCTCTTCTGGACTTCACATTTTCAATGTGCTCCTGCTGCCCTGCCTCACCGAGCCCAAACCTTTCTTTCCCCTCCCACCCGCCTTGCAGAATTTATTTGACAGTCCTTGTGTCACTTCATTTCATTAGCAGATTGGGATGGAAAGTTTATAAGACAGCAATAAAAGCAAAGAGATTATTACTTTCAGGCAGAACGGGGCTTTAAGTGATTTAAGTGAGGAGGGATCCAGGCCCTGGCTCACGCAGTTCATGCAGATGCTAAAATCATTATCACCGTGTAAAAATACATCTATAAGTTTCCACTTTTGCATTTCCTCGCTGCAGTGTTCTGTGGGCCGTGATACCATTTTCCACCGATTAGGAAGCCCAGCAGCTGTTTCATCTCGCCCCACACTCCTTCCCTAGTCCTTTCCATGGCTTTTTCTGCTGACTCTCGTGTCGCGCTGGGTGTCTGCAGGAGGCCGGGCTGGCCTTTCCTCTCCAGCTCCGTCAGCAATTCATCCTGCTGCCGAGGGTTGCGTTGTCCCCACTGAAGTAAACCCCACTCATCTCCGTTTTCATCTCCTCATCTTCATGGTGGCTTCTTAGCAGCATTACTTAACCAACAGACTAAACTAAAGAGAGTTGTGCAGCACGAGCAGTGGTGCCATGGCTAGTTATGGCTATCGTGGTGTGAAAATGGCACATCAAGAGGAGAGGGTTGCTCCGCCAGGGACCTCGGGGACTCAAGAAGCTTGGAAAATGATGATGTTTTGCACAGATAATTGTTTGCTATGGGTTGCTTTTTTTGGGATGGGAGTATTAAAAACATTCTGCTGTTTCTCCCTTGGTTTTCCCTTCATTCCTAAAACAGCGTAGGAGACAGGAAGGAAAAAAAAAAAAAGCCCTCTCAGTCCTCTCCTTTCCTCTGATTTTTTTTTTTTTTAATGCTTCATTTCTCCAAAGAGTGAATAAAGGAAAGAAAAAACAGTATTAAGAGCGGGAAAGGGCATTCAGAGAACAAAAAATTCGGATAAGAAATTCAAGCAGTTTAGTAGTAGCGCTGGAACAGTAACATTAAACTGAATTGTCTCTGTAGTGTCCTTTAGCTCTGGTCTCATAATTCTGGGTATGAAACAGAAGGTGTAACTGCAGCCAATGGATTTACTTTTCTATAGCTAAGATCACTGTCAGTTCAGTTTTCAATAACATCATTCCTGTTTTACCTATAAAGTAATATATGCTGTTAGTCTTGTAAGATGCTTAGATCAGGAGTAAGCTGGGGGTGTCCCTGAGGAACTGAAATGTGTTAGGACTCTTTTGAATTGGAAAGGATGACAGAATTTTAAAAACCTTTTGTGAAAAAAATAAAAAAAATATGTATTGTTTCGAGTGAGTTCATTGCCTTGGAAAGCTCTCGTCTTTCACAGCTCTCTAATGTATCCTCCTAGCATAGCCTGGTAAAATCTATGGTTAAAAAAAACCATAAAGAGAGAGTTTATCTCTCTGAAGATAGAAATGATGCCTGGAAAGGAATTCCTCCATCATGGTTTTAAAGATGGTTTTAATTACCTGGACAAACATACATTTAAGTAGCTGGTTTGTCACCTAACGGTATCGTTGAAGAAAATGCTGTTACCCATCTGCAAAGTCATGGGTGAAACATCTTCCTAAGCACAAATCTGTGATTTGCGCTCATGCATGACTCGTAGCGATATTCTTATATGAAGACATGAAGAAAAACAAGAGTAATGTGTTGTCACGCACGCTTGTGGCCCATGTACGATTACCTCTTTGCCACACCTAAAATAGTACCTTAGGAGTTACTAAAATCAAATCAACTTTTATTTTTCATTTAGCAACCCTGTATTTCATTGAACAGAAGCTTTCTGTTAAACTGAAACAGATGATGTTTTAAACTAATACTAATTGATTCCATTCCTGGAGTTCACAGTGGTAGCAAGTAAAATAGCTCCCTGACCCTGCCGGTAAATTCAGATTTCAGACTGTACAGCGCATTTTGGCTTCTCTTTTTCTTTTTGCAATGTCCACACAGCCCTGTGTTGGCTCCCAGCATCGCTCACCAAAACACCGTGCTGCTTAAAGGAGCGCAGGTTGGACCGGGATGCAGGAGGCACAGGTCAGGTTCCCAGCCCCGCTGGGGAGTCCTTGGGGGAGTTACTTCATCAGTGCCAGAGTTCCCCCTCAGTGTAGTAAGGATAAAAAATCACTGCCTCATATAAAAGCAGGATGAAATCCACCAGTGATTATGAGGGGCTCTGTTACAGTGAGGCCTGTAGAAGAGTCACCTCATATATCTCATTAATAACTGACATTCCCTGTTCTACAAGGAAAGGAATCGGGTGCTATTTCTTCCTTTCTCAGCTTCTGGTAATATACCCTATGGTCGACAGTCCAAAAAATACCACCCAAACCCTCCCAAAAGTGTAAGTTTTGGGGATGCTTGCCCTAGTCTGCAGAAAAACCCTAGAACTCTTTCAGCCAATCATGTCATAAAAATATGAACGATAATGCTGGGAAGAAAATCTTGTATTATTAAGGTAGGAAAGTTGAATGTCTCCTGCTGAGAACAAGTGCTTTGCACTCTCTAGGTGCTATGCACTTACGCTGCAGTCTTTAAATCAGTTCCCTTCAAAAGCCCCTGTGCTGGTGTGTGGGGTGGGCAGTCTTCTACTGACCCCTCATTCCCAGTCTGGCTGTGGAGTAACAGGGGAGGACCAGCCTCATCCCTCTGCAGCACATTTAGGGTATTGCTGGGCCACTCTGTACTGTACAGCTTATCTTTTAGAAGAAGCTAGGCATGATCCGGGGACAGCAGGAGACAATGGATACCTTCACACTGCAGAAGCTGATCGTTTACTAGGAGCTGTCTGTCTGTCCATTCGTCCCTAAATCTATCCATTTACAACACGTCTCCCTTCTATTGCAAGCCATATGCTCTTGAAGCTGTTGATATGTCCAGCTCTCCCAAGCAAGGGTCTTGAATGAAAATGTTGACAGCTTACTAGGAGCTCTGATGTGTCTCTGGAATTGCGCTGGGTATTACTGGGTTTTTTTTAACTATTTAAACAGTTAAATGCTGGAATCAGGCACCGTTGGCTATTTGTGAAAAATACAAAGCAGATCTTAGCCAAGGAGATCTCTCTGAAAAGCTTTGGGTTTGTTATTTTTGCAAATGAACCCCCAAATTATTCTTCCCTCCAAAAAGGGGCAAAACCACCTTTCTTTCATGTCCCCAACTTCACTCCACTTCCACACACACTTTTTAAATCACAGCCTCAGGATCTTCAAATTGATTTCTATATCAAAGACTGAAGGTTTCAATTAGAGATGTTCGATGAAAGAAGAAAAAATCCTGGCCTTTATTTAAGACAGGTTTGAAAGAGAGGCGTGAAAACGGGGACTGCAATGGGAGCATCTGTTGTTGGAGGTATCATACATCTGTGGGGATTTCTTCTACTCACGGAGTATGGGGGGGCAAGAGGACAGTTTACCTCTTAGAAATGCCAAGTGGCTCATCTTTGTCCGTGAAGTGGTTGTGTTCTGTTTGTTAGAGGAACCAAGCACATTTCCCCAGGAAAACAAGTTACTGGCTAGAGAACAAGTCTTATTAGGAGCAGCTGAGGGAATTAGGATTGTTTAGTCTGGAGAAGGGAAGGTTGAGGGGAGGCCTTATCCCTCTCTACAACTACCTGAAAGAATGTTGTAGGTGAGGTGGGAGTCAGTCTCTTCTCCCAAGTAACAAGCAATAGGATGAGAGGAAATTGCCTCAAATTATGCCAGGGGAGGTGTAGATTGGATATTGGGAAACATTTCTTCACCAAAAGGGTTGTCAAGCTGCCCAGGGCAGTGGTGGAATTGCCATCCCAGGAGGTATTTAAAAGACAGGTAGACATGATGCTGAGAGACATGTTTTAGTGTGGGTTTGGCACTCTTAGGTTGATGGTTGGACTCAATGATCTTAAAGGTCTCTTCCAATCTAGGTGATTCTATGATTCTGTGATTCTATTGACCATGGGACTGACTTTTGCAAAGGACTGAATGCGTTAGTCCATCTCTGTGGGTCCACAGGAGTGGGATGCTGCTGGGCAAGGCTTGGAGAGAAGCGCCATGGGGATCAGGCAAGGAAGCACCAGGACATGCTGTTGCGGTGCAGAGCTGCTTGTTTTTGTGCCATCCAACAGCAGCTGCCTCACTCAAAGACCTCCCTTAGCCTCATGGCTGCCTGTGCTCCTGCCACAGAGAAGGGGAAGAGCCTTTCTGCTGGGTAATGAGGAGCCTGGGTGATTACAGCCCCACTGGCTGTGTCCACAGCTGGGTGGTACAAATCCTATTGAAAGCATCCCAATTATATTATAACATTACAGGCAATTAACCTCCCCTCTTCCACATGCAGAGATTTCATTGACGAGCCATTTCTGTGCCTTTGATGCTCCCTTGGTGTTTGCTTTTGTACTCCTTCCAGGATGGGGCCTGCATCAGGCCCGTGGGTATTAAATATGTCTGGCTAGAAAGTCCCCAAATGGATGAAAATGATCTTGATCGGTGGAAAGTTTTTGACATGGAGCTGGATTTTACAATGTGCATGTGTACCTGAAGTGTTTCTTCTGTGCAATGTTCAAATAGAGGGTTCATTTCACTTTAAGATCATAAAAAATTGAGTTATTTAATAGGGCCCTTGGTTGGGTAATTATGAAGCAAAGGAAAAGCAGACAATCCGCCCAGGGGGTGTGTGTGTTTTTTCTTCAGTGGTGTTAAATACTATTTGGATTATTCACTGAATAAACATTAGATAATGTAATTTGGAAACCAGGTCCCATTAGGGATTTAAATGTGTAGTCTGTCACTGGTAAAGGATTAAGATATTAATGTATTAATGTAATATCAAAAGCTGCAAATTCCTTTGGTGTTGCTTAAGTGCTTTCTGATCAACCATGTCCGAATAGTTGGGTTTTTTTAATTGTTTGTTTGATGCTGTAATGAAAGAGAGGATGGATACAGGACAGTATTTTAGTTAGCCAGTTTGACCTAAAACTCTACAAAACAGGGCCTGTAGGTCTAATCCACCATACTCAGACTGGAGGAACTTTGCAGACCCAGAACTTCACCTTTGTTTGCGAAGACCCCATCATGCTTTGGCATTGTAAAACTCCCTTGTGCTGCGTCTCCGTCCTCCAGTCCTGCTCCTTTCCCCAGTGCCACGTAAACAACGCTTTATGCTTTT
The DNA here is from genome assembly GCA_013398295.1 of Chionis minor. NCBI lineage: Eukaryota > Metazoa > Chordata > Aves > Charadriiformes > Chionidae > Chionis > Chionis minor. The sequence goes on from VZSF01010416.1 coordinate 153,422, forward strand.
GACATCTCTGCTGTGTTTCATCTTAGCGGTTTCTTGGGACAAGATGCTTCTACAAGGTACAGAGAATGACAAGTAGATATGGCTTTTCAGAGATTCAAAGGCTTTTGAGTTTGACTCAATCCTGTTTCAAGGCCAAGACTGGAAAGGAAGTTGAGAGACCCTGGATGACACTTCAGAAGTTTCAGGACCTTTTTCACCTACGGCCCATTTTGGAAAAGGGTCTTGTATGAGTTCAACATGTGAGGATATTTCTATCCCTGTGCAGAAGTAAAGAGCACCTTGACTGTGTTTATGCTGGTAGAGTTGGAAAATGCAGCTTGTTTTTACAATAAATCCCAATATTTACACCCTGGAGAATTTGTAGATGTTGAGTCCATTGACGAGCATCATTAGCACTTCAGTAAGTCCTGGGTTTCTACAACAGATTTGCCAGAAACAGGCTCTGTTAAAAAAAACAGGCTCCTGTGTTTAAAAATGCTTTCTTCTACTTTATGTTTATCCAGTTCACCTGAAATGGCAGTTGCTGTCAACTAGTAAAACCCCAACAGCAGACATTTTGTGGAGGAGTCCAGAGACAGGAGCGTATCAAGCACTTCTTAAGCAATCAATCCCTTAAAGATCTGAGCACTTTGGATTCCTTCTCAAGTGACAGACGTTACTGCTGAAGGAGCGTGAAAGTGTGGGTTTGGCAAGTTTGGATTTGCTTTCGTCCACTCGTGACCTGGGCCAAAGAGTGTATTACCAGGGCAATTATAAAGGAGCAAGTGAGAAGAGAAAATATAAAATTATATTAGAAAAAGGACCAAGACACGGATATCATTGGAGACTCTAAATGAGTTGTAATGACGATGTTTTGTGAAATAGAGAGAAGGTACTGAGATTTATTCAGCTATGCTGTTTAGTAAAGATAGCTAAGCACAAAACATGTCCGTCACAGATGCATTTCCTCATCAAATTGTTTTTGTTCTGAACTGAGCACATCCTATTGGCTTCTGAAGAAACAGAAGGCTTAAAATAAAATGTATGTGTTTATTTAAGCTCTGTCAGTAGTGAATCTAACTCAATAGTTCATCCAAGACAAAAATGTGTGCTCTAAATCTGTAGACAATCAAGCATTTTATTTTTGATAACCAGTCACTGTTTATTGTAATATACAGTAATGTTTTAAAAGGAACCAGAGTGTTCCTGCTCACTGGGTCAATTCCAAGTACTGCATTTCAGCAAATGAAGCAGGAACTCAAGTTGATGAAATTTGCAAACAAATCCCCATGGAACTCTGTCCATTAAAAATTAGCTCTGAATTAGATATTACAAACAGTACTGAAAAATAGTCTCTGTAGCTATTGTCTTGAAAGTCCTTGGTGTAATAAAAATTTCACGTTTTCTATAAACGAGGGGAAAAAACCAGAGTTGCTGGAAAACACTTCAGTTCACCTAATTGGAAAATATAATTCAAATATTCATAATGATTCCTCTTAAAAATGGACGAAAAGAACATTCTTGAATATTATTTTGGAAGCAAGCCAAAATATGCACTTGTTGTTACTATGGCAATAAGCAAAAAGCAGAGAAAAACCCACCAACAAGAGCAAAAAAAAAACCCCGGGTTTGAAAGCAACTTGCTAATGTATGAATTATTTTTATGATCACAAACCCCTCACAGCAACCAATTTACTGAGTATAAGTGATCTAATTGAGGGCAATCGTTGTCAGAGGGACCAAAAATATACTAGGCCTCCATTTTCATATTAAAATGCCATGCCTTGGTTTAACATTTCCAAGTGGTTATTTTAGTCCTTTTTTAAAAAACAAAAGCCTGTTGAGGATAGGGTAACTCTGTTGACCAGTATATTATTGAACTTGTTTATCTCTGGGAAATGGGACCACCTGATCTCAATAGAGTTTTTCTTTTTTTGTTTTTTTTCTTGAAACATTTCACAATTAAAGCAGAAGAGGCTTGTTCTGCGGTTCTCACCTTTTGTCCTGAATAGCCTGGAAACAGAGGGACACTTTCCCTGTTGAGGTCTGGTGTAATTTCCCCTTGAATGGGCTCTCATGATAAGAACAGGGGTCACTGGATGGGATGGTATGCAATAAAGCTTGTGATTGCATGGTTCTTCATCATCACAAAACAGCCCAACACTCTGCTTTATGATAGCACAATTGGCACACACAATGGCTTGGGTAGAAAGCTAGAGAAACAGAGAGACGGGTATAGATACTAAGATGGAGATATCAGTCAAGCGATTGTCCCTCTTGGTGTGTTTCAAGTGCTGAAATGTACAAGTGGCTGAGAACAGGGTCCCCAAACATTACACTGAAAAGCAGTGAATGAATAAAAAGGGATGGCAGGAGTGGATGAATCTTGCCTATAGAATGCACCTTTGTGGTCAAATGTATAAGATAATATATAGCAGCTGTGTTATAAGCCAGCAAAGGGAATTGAACTTACAAAGCACAGGCTTTCAATAGCTTCCCTTGTGGGAACACCAAAAGTTTAAGAGGTGGAGGAGGGCTTATTGCTGACTAACGCCCACGCTTAATAATAGTTGTCTTGCCTGCTGTGGAACCTATCCATTGGGCCAGTTCCTAAAGTCCTTATTTACTGCCCCTAAGTGGGAGCTTTGATTGAGTAAAGGCTGAGTAAAACCTGGATAAAGACTCGGGAATTGGCTGTATGTGAAGTCGGTTACAGCAATCCAGCATTTAGAGGGTCCGGTCCTGGAAGGGCTTGCAGTTCCCATGGACTTAAACAGGAGCTGCAAGGGCTTAGTGTTAGAGGTGGTTTTAACAAATACTGAAACTTTTTAAAGTTAATACAAAAAAACCCCAGAAACGGTTGCCCCCATGTCTTCTTTCCAACTTTCCAAAATTTTATTAGAAACAAACCAAAGCACCAAAAAGCAGGCCTTCAGTTTTTCAGGGAAATCTCTCTCCTTCTTCTCCCACCAGCTCCATAAATCGGTGGTAAATGCTTTTTTATGAGCTCTGTCAGTACTATGTGCATCTCGGCCCCACTAATAATTAGGAATTGCCATCTAGTGATGCAGAATGAAAATCTTACATCATTTTTGGTTTACAAATCTCCTTTCTAACCTTCCTGGAAATGTTCTGTAGGTGGCAAGGGTGGGAGTGAGGTCAAGGGAAGGGTCTGTTAGAAAAGGAGTTACAATAACTCCTGAAAGGAGTTAAAATACTCCGCCTTTGAGTCAAATAGTGAGATATTCATAAAGGACCAGCTGCTTTTCAAGGTAAACAATAGAGGAGAAAAAATAGCAATGGAGCATACTGCTTTCACACCAAGGTCATTGACAGAAAGAGCTTTTAAAGTAAGCATGGTATATTGGCTTTTGTTCTGAACAAATTTGATTGCAATAGATTTCTACAAAGACTAGCTGAAAACTCTTCAGTTTCAGAAGTGAGCTGACAGAAAGGGTTTGTCCTGGACTCATCTCAAGACCAGAGACAAGGTCTTGCAAATAAGCGCAGAATAATAAAATTGCTACATCCTACTAAGGGCTGTACATAAAAAGGGATTGCAAGTGTTTAAAGGTGTTGCCTTTATGCAAAATCTGGTCATGTACTAGTAAAGTTGTTCTGTGTTCAGTGATCTACAAACCTGCCGGTATCTGGTTGAAACTCCCAATTTGTCTTACAGCACAGTAGTATCTGTAGCTCTTCTACACATCTACAAATGGACACAGCTGTAACAATATATTTCTAGTTCCTAGTCCTCTTTTCTGGCCTTTAGGAGAAAATATCTTGCCTGGTATATGAATTACGGGCTACTGTTTTGCTACTATCATTTTTGATTGAGGGAAATTTCATGGATTTCATGGATTTTGCACAGAAATCGTTGAAGCTTGGCCAGTTTGAAGAGGTTGATTTCTTATTTTGTTCATTTGGTGCTGAGGTCCTTTGTTAGTTGTTCACCCTTGTGGAGAGGAATTTCATAGTCTATGGGGATCTTCGTTCTGGTCAACACCTTTTTTCTAGCTGAACTTTGAGACGGCAAGATGTCATGATAGGAAAAGTGTTGCCTCAGGTAAAAAAAGAGCATTTCCAAAATGAAATTATCATCAGCCAGCCCGAAGCGGCTTCTTTTGGGCAATACCTATTTGCAACAAATGAGCTATAAGTTTCAAAATCCTGCAGGCATTTCTAGAGTAGAAGAGAATAGGTTAACTCTGTTCTTTACTGTGTCTGTAGCAGGTTCTGCTTACAATACAACTCCTAGTTTGCAGCTGGGGTGTAGGTTTTGGAGAGTCCCTCCCATATATCAACAGTTCTTACATTGTGTTGAGCCGGGAGGAAACTCTTCATGTCCCTCCTCATGTCCTTGTAGAACCCTGGTAAATTGGGCTAGATCTTAGCGGGCCTTTTGATCTTAGCATGTCCCTAAGGCAGCAAAACGTACATTCCGCAAGCAATATTTTCCTAAGGAGGAGCACATGGAAGGTGCTTGCACAGGGGAGTGTTCCCTGTACCCAGCACAGTAGGAGCTTCTAGGAAAGTTGGACGTAAAGTCAGGGGAGCGCATGGTTTGTCAAACTCAGACTTTGGTTTTCTCGGGAATACCTGGGAGAACATGACAATGGATATTTTTAGGGCGATGGTCATATAGTCAAAGATCTTGCCAGTTTGTTAATGCTTCTGACTTTATAATCATAAAGGGATGTATAAATTGCAACAATTATACAGTGTGTGTTCGGATAAATGTAATTGAAGGTTAATGTAAATATATGTATCATGGATATATGCTATAGTCTGTGTCTCCAAGAACAAAAATCCCAGTCTGAAATTTGGTAGAGCAACTGTTCATAACAGAAAGGCAGATTACTTTTCTGGTTTCTGCTGTTTTCTTCTAGCAATAATTATATGACTAAAATGAGTGAAATGACGACTTGAACATACATAATTTCCAGGATTCTCACTTTTTTGGAAGACTTCAAATAAAGGGAAATCATCTGTGATGTAAAGATTTGTACAACTTTCTCTTGGATGTTGCGGGGGCTCTCAACTTAAACACAGGTTTTCAAGAAAATATATTAATTTACCTGAGTTTGGTGTATTTTTTAAAAACAAGTTAAAGAAAGATGAATAATCCTTGATTTCCCTTGGTTGAAGAGGGAATTCTTAGACTGACCATTGTTGTTTACCTGCTGTTTTGCAGCTGGAGAAAAATAATTAGCTCTTTTGGCAAAGGGAAAAGTCTCTTTTAATCTCAGTGAGAAGCGTTACAGAAAACACTTATTTAGATGAGGGCAAAATTTTATATGATATAATGTAATCATTTTCCTAGTACATGTTTCATTGGGAAGCAGTCATTTGCAGCTATTTTTCCGCAATCACAGCTATTTAAATAGATTTCTGAAAACATACTCAAGTGAAAAGAAACAATAATGCCCCACAACACATATAGTGTCTTAGGGCTGGAAAAATACTGAGGCCTGGGGAACTTGTTCTTGCCTGTTTTCATATATTTATTCTCTGTGGACCTGATCCAGAGCTGACAGGGCAAAGTTGACTCCCACCACACGGGTTGTGTTTGCTGCATCTTGTGAAGTCAGAGCATGTTACACTGATCCCTGTACCTCAGAGGAGTGTTGTCAAAGCCAATTCCTACCAGTGCAACATTCTGAAAATGAACAGTTCTGAAAATTTTGCTTTCCAAGAGAGCCTGTGGTCAACCCAAGCCAGAAAAGCTTCATACTTCCTCAAAACACAGAAGGACTTTGGAACAGAGTCTGAGTATGATTCAGTGGAGAAATTGCTACTGGACAGGAATTGCTGCTCGTTTATATTTTCTAGAGACAAGTTTGAACTGTGAAAGTTGGCTTCAGACTTCAAATCTTTCAAAAAAGGAGAGCATTTATATCCATCTCAAATCAGTGTCTGATTATTCTCAAGTCTTTTATCATTTTTAGCGTGCTTAAAATTAATTAAGACAAAAAGATTTTGATCTTGTGGAAGACAATCCTTGAAACAGCATCAGTGTGAAGATATATGTAATCAATGGCCATGCTACAAAATAATGGAATAAATACAGATGCACATATACACATACAGACAGCACATTGTATTTCATGTATCATATATATCCTGTACTCAGAATACGTATCTAAGCTGGAATCTTAAATAATACAAACCCCCACAAAAATAAGTTCCTCAAAAATACTTGGTTTCAACAGAGCCATTTGTCCAAAAGAGTTAGGACAAGCAACAAAAAAAGTACTTTGACCTACATGGACTGAATGCAAGAGGAATCATTGCTGGAGAAAGCAGTTTGAATGGAAGATTTTGGGGGATGATATAAAATAAGAGCAGAGGAAGAAAATATGGAACAAACCAAATGAAAACGTCCGCTTGGGAGAGCAGAGTGCTGCCAGCCAGACCACACTGCTGGCCAGACATCATCTTAAATAGATTATTCAAACAAATATTAATTTGAGTTGCTAGGATGGAATATCTGGTTTAACTGTTAGAAAGCACTGTATTAATGTGCAAGCCAGTGATTAATAACAAATGTACTCCCACAGAACAAAATGTAAAATGAAGGAATGTCGTATGAAATGCTTGCAAGGAGTGGGATGTGCTTGCTCCAAAGGGTTTCAAAGCCAGCCCAGGACTCACAGACTGTGTGGTCACACTTGGGTTCACCTCAGTGCTGGCAACCTATCTGAGTCTGGGAGCATCACCAAAATAGCCATTTTAAGTGGCTTAGTGACGAGGAAATCCAGTCTTCTGCCTTCCTACCTTGTCAGGATCTCAAAATGTGAGACTGGAGAGGAGAAAAGGAAAGCAAGAGAAAAAGACTTGGGGGGGTGAGAAAGATGGCTCATGATGGAAGGTGAGTGTGAAGGGTAAAAACAGTGCCCTTTTAGGTAAATATTGATTTTTCACTGAACTTCTGGGCACTTGCTCTTGAAAACCAGTTTACGGTCAGAGAATGCAAAATTAGCTTAAACCAAGAGACAAGGTTAGAGGCTTCACTCAGCCCTCACTCTCTAGGTATCAAAATTTGCTGCTGAAACACTTAGAGGTGACTCTTTTAGTCCTCACAAGTGTTGTAGCCTACTTGAAGAACCTAAGCTCTCCAGGGAGGTGAATGAAGTTTCTATGTCATATCTGCTTTTGAATCCTTACTCCAAATCACCGTGTATTCTTTCCGTCTGGGATCAATTTGGGACATCTTATAGCATAAAAATTCAAGTGAGGTTCCACCTGGCACCTTTGGACCTGTAGGAAACCCCCTCAACCACTCTAACGCTCTCTTTCCTCACTGGGGAGAAAAAAAAGCATTGCTAGGCTGTTCTGACTTAGTCCTGCGACATCAGACAGCATGGCTGGAGCTATCAGGAACCCATCAAATCCTTCCCTGGCCTCGTGATATGGATCTCCTCTCCCTCCTGTTCCAGCCATGGAATCTTCCTTGTGTTTTGTGAGAGAAGCAGACCATCTTTGTCACAGAAGTGGAGCCACCAAGCAGGCTGGTGGCTGAATGAAGCACCAACCAAATTACCAAATCTGTGTGGGCAAAAATAAAGAAAACCCTCTTTCCAAACAGAGGACCTCTTTCAAAACAAAATCCCTCAGCAGAGGCATTCAGTATGAAAAGAGTGTTTTAGTTAATGGTCCTTAGAGGGAAATGTGTCTGGTTTAAAGTTGAGCATCACCCCTGGGGTTACCTGATGCTTCGAATTTTTCTCCCTCACAAAAAAATATCTTAGCAGCTTCACATGTGAGCTTAAAAGAAGGGAGTTGATGGAATAAGCTCAAGAGACACCACGTTGTTTTTCTACGTGATGTTTTATCTGAACAGTCCAAAAAAGATATCCAAGGTTTTTTTTTTTTTTAATTATTATTATTTTTTTAGGCTGGAAAGAAACCTCGATTGTATTTCAGTTCCTTTAATTATTTTGTCTAGCAGTGAGATCAAAGGCCTAGGTCTCAAAAGGAATCAATCTTGGGCCAAGCACTCCAAAGTGGGTGCTCCAAGTTCATAAAAAAATACCATATTTAGTCATCTAACTTAGCCTGCTGTTCAGAAATGCTTGGGCCTGCTGCTCCCTAGCCAGACATTGTAAGCTGCCCCAAGATTATGAGATGACATGTGCTGAATGAGTACCAAGTACTTATGAGCCTTTTTTTCTGTGGGTTTCTTTGGGGTAGTCCTAGATAATCCTGCGGGGTTGTGTTTTCTGTTTTTTAGTATCAACTAAGTCTCTTTCTGGTCAGGTCTCTGTAGGGGTGGATGTGAGTGAAGGATCGGAGGGAGGTAGGGGAAACAACAATTTCCTCTGCCCTCTCTGATACCGCTCCACTTGCCGATGTGGTGATGTGGTTTTCAGATAATGCTTTTATCTGTCTTGCTTTTCCACACCTCCTCTGTCCCTGCATTTGTTATTCTTTGGGAGCATGAATAAAAGGAACCTCTGGAAGGACCTTGCAGAAGGTTAAGGCCATTAGCAACAGTTTAGGAAATGGAGGCTCACAGAATTGAGGCCAACTTCCCAATGGACAAAGTGGGTCTTACAGGTTGTATTGTCAGAGGGATTCGCGGTGGGGCTGACCACGGGGTTGTGCAAGGAACTTCAGGCTGCCACGCTTGCAAAGGTGCTCTGTATGACTCACTAAGGTTATTCAGAAAATCGATAGCAGAGTTGAGATACAAGAATCCAGGTCTCCAGACTCTCATTCCTGTAAAACAGTCTATAAATGTAACACCAGAATCACCAACATCCATCACAAAGAGCTTATCTCTTGAGTCGCACGGGTTACAAGGAGGACTGCCCTAGAAAAGGAGCGAAGGAGCTGAACTCCTCTCATTTGGGATTCAGTATTCCTGTCTCCTCCCCATCCCAGATCTCTTCCAACTGGGCTGGGTATTTCCCAGCTCCCTATTCTTTCAGTGGCCATCACTGGCTTCAGTAATTTCCATTTCATATCTGTCTCTCCGGGGTGTCGTGGCTTCTGCAGCCCCTACTGCTCCTTCACCACATATTTCATGTCAGGCTCCTTCTGGAAACCCCATGGGTTTTGCAATACTTAGGCATCAGCCGTCAGCCAGTAGTGTAATGAATCCCCTGCAGCGCTTCCTTTCCTAAGCAATTGTCTACAAATCCATCATATTTTGCCCATATTTTAAGACTTAATTTAAAGTGGAGACAGGAGGGTTCTAGTTTGTGTGCTGGGATTGACACTGGTAATGCCCAATAGGGGCTGAACAGTCTTTCTGCACATCCTCTGTGGGCTTGTGGGGACTGGATGAAATCTAAATGATGAGACTGATTGTAAAAAAACTCTCCCCTGGGGAGGCTTGTTTGGCTGCAGGGAGGGGAACCATCTTCATTTGCCAGCTGCAGCATTGAGATTGCTCCCACACTCTTGACTGTCCAGAGCAAGAAGGGAAATGAGACTGTATAAGCTCCAAACTTTCTTCAGCTTCCTTTCTGTGTGCCTCAAAAAATGTCAGGGTATGGGCATGATCTCCAGGGTCTGGGAGATGGTGATGTCTAATATCTATGGCAGCATAAGGAGCTGTCAGCAGCCCCCGGAGAAGCTGTGGGCACAGGTTAGGACGGATTTGGCTTCCTGTTGAAGGTAGCCATGGTGGCAGATGCAGTTACTGCCCTCACAGTTTGGAGCAGCAAACCCTTCCCCAGAGGCATCCTGCAGCAGATCTGTCCTACTGCAGCTCCCAGCCCGATGTACGAATTGAAATCAACGTTTTTGACGTTACAGTGCCCAGCAGCAAGCTCTGGAAGTATAAAAGCAAACGAGTCTCCTGTCCATTGGCCTCTGCTGGAAGGAGCACAGCTTCCAGGGAAGGGCTGGGACGAGTTTGGGCACCTGGGCAGGTAAGAAAGCCCTTAACCTGCTGTAGTGGCAGGGCAAGAAGCCTTGGCTTAGACTCCGAGGCAGGCAGTTTTTGCAGGTAAGTTTTAGTAAGAACATCCATATAATCAGTGACCATGGTTCAGCCAGGTGGTGGCAGTTCATTAAGCCTTTCTAATTAAACACTATCCTGGTATCTATTAGCTTCTTGACACTGTAATGACTTCCTTAGAGCACTTTCTTCTCAGATACCCTTCCTGCCGTACCCTGTGCTACCTGCAAAGAATATCCTTGTCTGCGTGACTTTTGGAAACATTTCCACCATGCCACGCTCTGCTAGTTCAGTGCTGAAGTTTCTTACCTCCTGATTTGCAAGACTGAATCAGTATTCTCCTCTCTCTTTTCTTATTATCCCAGCTCTTTCTGCATCTGTTTAGTCTGCAAGCTGTTCAGGTCAGATGTACTTCTCACTAAGACGCAGTGGTGTTTTGAGCTTTCCTAGGTCAGCTCAGGTCTTCTGTGTTACTTTTGATGATGATGGACTGGGTTTTGATGTATCTTGTGACACTGGAGATCTGTGATAATCTAGCTCCTGTGCTAAGCAACTATTTCGGTTCTCTGTTCCCCTGGGTGCAACACTAAATTAGAATTTCTTTGAGGCAAGGACAGTCTTTCAAATAAACATTCATCAAATACCCAACACATGGGTCTCTGATTGACGTTCTTAGGCTTTAGTAGATACAAGTATTTTATTAATACTGGCAATAACAAGAGTATAATAATAATAATAGGAATAGTAATAACAACGGCCACAACCTAACACACAACCACTTTCTGTCATTTTGAAGCCAAATGACTTTTAAAAAATCCCCTTTTAATGTTTATATGAAATATGTTTCACTTTTGTTAAACTGCTGTTTATTTAGATTTCAAGATTCTGAGGTCTGTATTTCAAAATTTTGTAGATTGATGGTTTGAAAAGAATATGGAGAAATGTGAATGCTTTATTTTCAAAATCTGAAATTTCAGTAAAATCTGGAAAGAGGATGTCCAGCTTTGTTCTCTTCTTGAACTTTCTTATGCGTAGGATTTGAATGCCATGTGCTTAGTGTGAGAGCTAACATTTTAAATGCTAAAAAATGTCTCTTTATTACAGAACGTATATTCTCAGTCCATTTCTTTCTATGATAACTGCACCCCAGGGTTTCTCTTAGCAAAGCTAAGACCCCTACACACAAACAAATTTCACCTACTAGCAGGAGGAGAGCATGGTCATGCGTATGTGACTTTTTCAGGATCGCCGTGATTGAGTACGTGTGCTATAACACATTAAGTGATGCAAGAGTTAACATCTCTCCAGTTGCTTTCCTTCAGACACTAGAGTTGTGCTCTGTATCTCAATTTGTACCAGTGTAGTGGCTTATGTTATTGCTGTGCCATTTTGTTCTGAGCTGTAACTCATACCTGAACTTCCCAGATGGCCCTGGGCCAGACTTCTGCTTCCTGGGTGTTTCAACCAAAGCTTGCACAACAGGGACCTGGTCAATGACTGAGACCTCTCATCACATAAAGAAATGTTCTTGTAGCTAAAAAAAGAGGAAGGAACCATCCCAAAGAGGTTGAGAACATTTCCAACAGCCTACAACATTCAACAGCTGTTTGTGTGGAAGTGTTACTGCTTTGCTTAGATACTGGTACCTTCTGAACCACTTGTGTAAGGACCACTGAAGAGATGATAACCTAGTAAAGAGACGTTGTTCTAGCGCTCATTGCTACAATAACAGCTGAACCTTCAATGTCTTCCAGAAAATGTTCTTTCTCCCTGTTGGTTTGTTATGAACATATCAAGCTAAGACTTCATGCTAACATAAGCATAAGTGTTGTGCTTCCACTTTTGGGGGTGTCTTTTACTCCATTCTGTTGCATTCTTGAGGCAGCTTTAATCATCTGTTCTCTCTGCCTTTCTCTTCTTTTTGTGTAATTGTTATCATTTAAGTAAATCAGTTACTGCAAGTAAATAAATTGCTCTCAAGGTCCTGAGCTGCAATTTTCTCATGTGTAGGGCAATGGGTTTCCATGTTACTCGTTCAAGGTGAGAGTACTTCTAATTCAAGTTTGTGATGCTGTATGTTCATTTTCCTTCAGCACCCATTGACTGAAACTTGTTGAAATTAATTGTGCTGCACCATCTTCATGTCACTGAAATATGAAGGAGAAATATTCATCAGTTTATTAAAAATCCAGCAAATGTCAGAGTATTACCAGCCCTAATTAATATGTGTTTAAATTCTCTGCCCTGGGCCCTCCAGTCTTTTATTTTGTTTAAACTGAAGCTTGACATTTTCAGTCAGCGCATTATTGTCTAACAGCAGGAGAGTGAAAGCTATACCCCTTTCCTTAAACACACCAGGCTGTGGAATGTGCTCCGTCTTGCTCCCATTCCCCTTCCATTTGCTACGTACTGGACATGAGACTCTGACTCCGTTTGAGAGACCGCTTTCCTTTGGACTCAAAGGAATCAAGCTTCAAACCTTTGCCATAGCCAGAGCCCAAAAGCTGTATTTCAGGGATTCAGGAACAGCGATGGGTAAAATGCTTTAGTGATGTCAGGAGCTATTTTTTTTTCTGTACCAAAACATCAATACCATCTATTTATTGGTTCTGAGTTTTTTAAACTTACCCCATAAACCGTAGCTATAGTGTCTGAACAAAAATCCCAGGTGGTAGCAACTGATAGTTCTGTCAATAAAAATAGACATAAGCTAGCAGGAGTATTTTCATGCCACCCACAAAATATTTTTGCTAGGAGCAATATGACATTCTCTAAAATTGTCCTAACTGCACTGTTGTGCAGATCTCACCTTGTGTCTCCATTATCATCTCCTTTCTCCTTCATTTCAGTTCTTTCAAGTAGTCTCAAAGCTATGGAGAAGTGGCCTCAGTTCTGGTATCTGGCACTAGTTCCGTATGAAGACATATGTTTTTGTCCTAAGCCTGCTCTCAAATGGTTTAGCTTAATCCTGCTTTGGAGATCGGTTAACCTAAACTACAATAGAGAACATCCTGCCTCGGGCACAGATGTGGAGCTCTTGCTGAGCCTGCACTCGTACCCTGACTTTGTGGCATGAACTTCTGGTGATTCCTCTGTGGAGATAGGTGTGTGTGTTTCATTTGCAAAGGTGAAATATAGGACATATATTGAATATAGGAAATATATTGAAAATAGGATACAGGCAAGGGCGTGCATTATGCCTGTTACTTAATATTCTCCTCATTTGGCCAGTCCTCATTTTCATCAGCTGTTTTATTTAGTCTCACTAGTTGGTCCAACTTTGTTTTCCCTTGGGGAACCATGGATTAATCCTGCCAGTCACTCCACAGCAACGTCCTATAGGTCACCCCGCCCCAATCCTGTTCTTCAGTGGTGCATTCAGACTTGTTCCAGCTGGAACAAACCATTGTAATGGTTGTACATGGGTAATTGATTGTGATTCTGGGTCTGTATATGGAAGTGGTTTGCTCCTTTCTGGTCAGATGGGCCGTGAGAATTACACCTGGGTCTCCAGGCATCATATGAACCTACTTCCCAACCTCCCTGCTGCCATTTATCTATTTTTTCTGCTGCAGCACCACACGGGTTTAGTTTGGCAACTGTCCTCTCCTTCTTCTCCTCAGCACCTGAGCATACTTAGCCCCAGAAGACCCTGTTTCCCTGACCTGTGCTGTTCTCCATCTACACCTTTCAACCCCAGTTCTCACTGGCTTCTCTTCCTGCACTGGGTGATGTTGAAAGAAGAGGTCTCCACTGCTTCCAGCTAGCTGGAGATGTTTCCCATAAGTAAAACATGTTCAAGCTCCTTCCCCTCGTGAGATGGGCACCTTTGATCTACTGCAGTTAAACCTCCCCAAGTGTTTTCCAGTGTTTCCCAAGTGTTTCTTTGCTGCAGCAGTCCATAATCCATCCCTTTTTGTCTAACCTGGCTCTAATACAGTGAGCTTTGATGAGATGGTTGCCCTTTCTCTGTCCATCTGCCCGTCTGACTCCCCACACATCGCACCTATATGGCTCCCACCAGCACAGCACTCAGCTGCCTCGTGGTCTCAGTGCTTTGCAGCCACATTAAAGGACTCGCTTCCGATAAAGCAAAAAATGTTATGGGGGAGACTGATTTTCTGTGCCGTGGGCGAACCACATAACCACAAAACCACCCTTCCTGACACTCTGTTGTGTCTCTGCTTATCATCACACAGACGAGCGTGGATCACATCCGCTGCAGCCCCGTGCGACTCTTCTGAGTGTGCTCCACCCCACATCAAGGACTCTGTGGTGTCAGGGGGTGGCAGCAAACAGAAAGGAAATCTGGACCATGTAGCATCAGCCTGTTCAGTGAGCAGCACAGCTTCAGGATTCACACGCTCTGCAGATTTGTGTCCTGTGGTTGCATTCCCTGTTGTCCAAGGTTGGGGCACTGTGGGCTTCTTCTGTGCCACAGTTTCTCTTGAGAATCTTGGTATTTTGGGGTATCACAGGTTAAAAACCTTACTCTGTCCGTTTGGTAATTTTCTATTTCTGGGCAACCTAGTAAATATGGTAGAGCGCAACACTTAACGATGCCCAGATAGCAATCGTCTAAAAGGTCCACTGATGTTTTAAAGAGTGGCAGATAGTTCCTTTATTACACTCAGACAACTTTGCAGATTTCTCATTTCAGAAGAAAGGAGTATTTTTCTTATGCTAATAGTCTCATCTACATAGTTTACTTGTACTCTGTGGTTCCTGGAAGCAACATGCATTATTATGTTTCCCTAGCAATGTAACGAACTGAATCAAAAAGCCCCGGAATTTGAAAACACTGAATTTTGGGGTCCTTCAAATCCAGATATGAATTTATCATCTGGTTCTTCTTTCTAGGGACAAATCACAACTGCTGAAATATTACCTGGACTGTTGAAGTTACCTCTCCATCAGTTCTGCCTTTGTGCGTTGCTTCCTTGGATGGCTGGCTTTTTGAGCATGACAAGAAATCAGCTCCTCTATTTACGCTCAGCTGTGATCAGCAGTACAAGGCTCCCAGTCTGAAGGCAGCCTCTATGCCCATCCGAAAAGTAAAATACAGTTTAAGTATTCCTCTTCTCTAGAGGGTTTGGTTCAGCCAGCTCTGAGGAAACCCAGCTTGTTCCCTTCTCTTTGCTGATGTTGTGTTGTGTTGTTTCCCTTCCTTCTCTCTTCTCTTGGATGAGGAATGACCTCCTTTCCCCCAGAACCTGAGATCTCCCAGATCTTGCTTTCACAATCAATGTGAGGCCCATGACACCAAGCAAGTGCTTCTTCTTGCACAGCTTTACTCAGGAGCAAAAAAGGAAAATACAAGTATCCAGTTGCCAACCCCACCTCTCTGGCAGCCTGTACGCAGGCTAATAAATGCTTTCAGGAGACACAGTGTCCTTGTTTAGATCTACTGCTACTCCAAGTACTTAAATCAGGGTTTGTAAGCAAACATCACCAATAATTTCACTGCAAAAGCCATCTTGAGAAACCCACTTTACATTTGGTTAACGTGGCAGAGAGAAACTCGCCCCCAAGCTTAGCAGAGAGATGAGTCATTTCCACCACTGCCCAGGACAGAAGGAGAGTTTACTTAGCACAGCCCCATTTGATGGTTTTTTTGCTTTGTGAGTCATCGGAGCTTTCTTTTCAGATGGTCACCAACAGAGAGTGGCTTTGCTGACAAGTGGGTTGTGGACAAGGGAAAGATGGTCCTTGCCATGAGCGGTCGGCTTTCTCCTCTGCCCCTTCGGAGCAGGGGAGCCTGAGATAGAAAGCCCTGTGCAATAGTCTTGTCACACATCTGGTGGTAGATGTGGGATTTATGGAGGGATGGCAACTTGCTTATTTAAGTTAACCATGGTTTTAAGACATGTAATCCCTCTGTGCTGTGATTGGTCTCCCTCCAGTTCCATCTGGTTCTACAGCATGCAGACCTGAATGGCACATGGGAATAGCCTGCAAACCAGATGCTTAACATTTATTTTTAGTGATGAATAAACTTTGTAAGCATCTCATTATATAGTTGCCTGGCCTAATTAGTAACATTCAGACAAGCATTAATCTGCAAAAATGCTTAGCGGTGCTGGGAGTACTCAGTGGAGCTCTGAGGAGACATCTTCTTTGTGGAGGGAGGGGGGACGTTAGTGGAAACAAATGAATGGCTGGGGGTTTGGTGGGGTCTAGTTAGGTGTTCCAGGAGTTTTCAGTGAAATTGGTCCTCATGAGTGATTTAAGGGCAACTCTTTGGTGATCTGTATGACGTTTCCAGTGAATTCACTTACAAAAGCAAATTTGATTTTGGCCTTATGGTTTGGGTCATCACCCTGAAATAAACAGGCCACCAAACAACGTGTATTAATCTACAGTAACATTTGTCCCTTCCTGTCCTGCCTTCATCCTGCTGCTTTGAAAGTGTGATCAGGGCGTAAAAGCATAGACTGAATTGCCAGGTCTTCTTGGTCCCATCCCAAGCTCACCAAGACGGTCTCTCACACCTTGGTCACCTCACCTCATATCTTGTGGCTGTGAATGAAACCTGGACCCTGTGAGGAGCTCCATTCTGACAAAGCCCTGGTGTCGCCACCATGAAACCACTCTTTCGGGATGGTGTCCTTCTTGAATATCCATCAAACCAGAAGTTTCCCATGCTGTTGGATAGAAGAGGAATACACTGTTATCTTTTGCTGGAGGAAAGCCTATATTACAGTAGATCCACAGTTCCGCAATGTACACAGCCAGAGTTATTCTGAGAGGTAGAGCAATAACTCTAATGCAAGACAGAAGACATAACAAGCAAGTGGAAATTTTTACATAAAAGAAAATATCTGAGGCTACAACAGATATTAATGAACTGAGAAAACAGACAGATGTACATTGGGGATTTGAGTGATACCTGGGAGCACATTTTATTTTATTTTGTTCATATTTTTACATCTGGCACTTTCACCATATTAATGATTTAAGGAATAATTATTGTAAGGTTGAGTTTCCTTTTAAAAACTTTCAGTGTTCCATCCTGGAATTCATTCCAGATGCTGGTAACTAAAACTGAAGAAACATGCTTCAAAATGATAGTCTTCTCCAAGTCAGGATGACAGCAAAATATGTAAACGACCAATGGCTCTGCTAGCCGCTTGGTTCTTTATGAGCTATCTGATTCCCCTCCAGTTTGTTTAAAATTTTTACCATGCAGATGTTCCTTCGGGTGACCAATTTTTATAGTTTTGAAAAGATTATATCAGTTTTCCATGGTATTGTGTTACTGTATTTCTTGGATTTTTTTATAGCACTTGAAAGGCTAATTTCTTAATCAGACATTACTAGTGGAATGTAGAAAGAGAGGTTAAAAAGCCAAACTGGCACTGAGAATTAAACACAGGTTCGTAATAATATGAAAGGAAAACAAAAAGCATCAAGTTGAGGATGTTGTTATTGAATGAAAGTTGAGAAAACTGCTAGGAACATGCATTTTTTATTATTATCAAAGGTGTTAAAATATATACATAGCATATGTTTGGCACTGAATTGTTGTTACGCAGTTCTGTAGTATTCAGCTGTCTTGGATAAAAACTATCACTTTGATACTGGAAAATTATTATGAAAATGTTAGTTTTGGGCCTACTAGTAAAAAGCAAAGATCGTCTTGCATGCCAGTAAGGTTTCAGTGGAGGGTTTGCACTGTTTCCAGAAACCATCTTTGGCAACCACTGAGTTTCACCTCCGTCAACAAGTCTGCATAACATTTTGTCCTTCTTTATCCTTGTCAGGAGAGCTGATGGGGAGACAAGAGATTCAAGTTGGCTTCACACCCTGAAATTCAGAGACAGATTTCAAACACCACTTGAGGATTATAAGTAGCGGCTGAAACAGGATTTAAGAAACGCTGGTACAAACATTAAGAAGTACTCAGAAAGAAAGGGAAAAAAATAAAAAAAGTCCCGCTATGGGATTATTCTGTTTTGTTTCAAGGTAAGCGTGAATGTTGTTATATTGACACACAGCTCGCGTAGATGCACAGCTTGGGTTCACTCCAGCGCTACCGTGATTTCAACAGTCAGACCAGAGGCAGATTGGGGTTGGTTTTGGTTTGTTTTTTTTTCACCTGTTCCCAAAATCCAGGTTTCTTCAGCTCTAGGTTTTGAGCTGGGCTCATCCCTCCAACAGGTATGCTGTTTCCAAACTCTTTTGAGTGGTATCTTATTTCTGGAAGCTTAAGATTCAAAATGTGCCACCTATTTCCCGCAGAGTAGTTTCCATTGAGTCATATCATGTTCATGGGAACAAAAAAACAAACCAGCGCTGTGTTAGTTTATAATATTGTGTAAATGTTACGTAACTTGGCTTCTGAGAGTTTTCTTCGCCTTTTTCTGGAGCACTGGAAATTGGCCACAGCTAGAGGCAGGACGCAGAGCTGGTTGTGTTGGCGCTCCGGCTGGTGTGAGCAATTCCTCTGGAGCCTAGTCAGGGAGTCCTGCTCACATGACTGGCCTTAAATCATGAAGCTGAGGGTCAGGCATAAGTTTTCCATCAGATGACAGAAGCTGGGACCTGTCACCTCTTCTTTGTCTTCGGTTGCAGCACAGAGCACAGCCCGCTGCTGAGGATCACCTGGGAATCAGCACCTAACAAATCCCCTTGCTGCTTGCAGGACCCCATGGCATCTCTGTGCCTATAATCTTTCCCGCTCTCCTCCTGTTTTATGTTGTAATTTGTGGCTTTTGGTCTTTTCTGCAGCTTGTTTTAAGCTTGTTACAAGTTTGGGGGAAATGTTTTGCAGCTTCCTCTGTGTGTATGAAAGGGGAAACGGGAGCAGAAGTGCTATATCCTACATCTCCATCATTTTAGCAATTGCAGGAGACTCGATCTCATTTAGCTCCTCCGTTCCGATGTAGAGATGTACTTGGCAGCAGGAAATGAATTGGTGTGTGGTACAGAAACACTGATCTTTGCAATGCTGGCAGCTTAGTGCCTGGTACTTGTGAAAACGCCTGTGAAAAACCAAGGGCACACTCCGCTCATTGGATTGGGGACGAGAACGAGTTCTCAGGCATGCTGTTTTTTCTGAACCAGTGGGAAATATCTCTACCAACTTATTTCTGTCCCCTGCTCTTCAAAACATTCCTTAGTTTTGAATAGTTGTGTTGTTGCCCAAAGATATCTGCCTGCAATCCCATGCAAAGGATTTTGGAGCAGAGGTGGTGTTTGGACCGAGGAGACGTGAGACTTCCTGGGGGAGGGTCTGCCCAGAGCGGGGCTAGCACTAGCCAAAGTTACTAACTGCCTCATTTCCACCGCTATGAAATCCATGCGCTGGATTTCAAAAATGCTCTAAGCCAAACCACAGGCTGCAAATTAGATTTTCCTCTAAAAAATCATCAGCAACCCAAGCTGGCATTTTGTTTTTGATGCATTTTCTTTTTCAGGCTCTCGGGGAGGTGACTATCTTAGCTTCAGCGTGGTAGCCCTGGGAGTCAGAGCAGCTGCCTGACCTCAGGTGAGCGTCCCAAAGGCTGCAGAGACCTGTGTACTGAGTGGGAGCGATGCTGAGGAGGCCATTAAGAGCTGAACTTTATCCAATACAATTAGGAATAAATCAAGCACTTCTGAGCCTTCCAACAAGCTTGATCAAAACATAATGCATCTCTTTCCTCAGCTGTTGTCTTCCACTCCTTTTCCTCCCCCTCAGCCGGAATTAAGTGAAGCCATCCATCGGTTCACATGAGGAGGAGGGCTGTGCAAGTTTCCATGCCAGACATATGGTCTCTCGCCAGATTGACCTGGAATTGGCTTGTTTGGTATGAAAAACTACTGTTAATATTATGATCAATATTAAGTAAAATAAATAGACTGTAAAGAACACAAAACCTGGGACCTCTGCCACTGAAGGAAGAGGATGCTCCAAGGAGACATGCTGTAGGAGAAGGGCAACAAGGGCATGTTTCCTCTGATCTCTTTGAATTTGAGGGGTGGTAGCTTGATAGATTAGGTCTAACTCTCTGAAAAGTATTTACAACTACCAGAACGGTATTTCTGGTTGCTGGGACTACATCTTAGACCTGACACTTCTTTTCCGTTCTCCGCTATTAAGATTCCCATGCGTTTACGCCGGGGTAGAATTGACCTTTTGCTGTGCTCATCTGTATTGCAAACATGATGCTCTCTGAGGGAAGAGAAATGGAGACACTTTAGGTGGCATTTTATTTCCTACACAACAGCCATTTAAGTGAGAAATCAAGGAGCTGGCGTAAGAAAAGGCAGTGAAAGAAAACACAGGTATTTATACAAATGTGAAGTATCTCGTAAGAAAAAAAATAATTGGAAATTAATGTATTTTTCTCAAAAATCCAAAATAATTTGTATTGAAAGGGTTATTAGGGTTGAGAAAATAAACATTTCCTGTTGTGGTTTCTGCAAAATATCTCCAGTGGCAGTTGGGTATTACCTTAGAGTCATCTATAATTTGTGTTCTCTAGGGAAATATTTCTATGATTACACATAGGTCTGGAAGTTACACTAAGTATGTCTCTCCTGGATCAATGTGCCCTGGAAATCTTTATCTTCATTACTTAGAGCCTCCATCATTCCAGTGTTCTTAAGAATACGTTTAAAGTATCAAGCGTAGTCATTATAATGCAATAGGAAATAGTCCAATAAATTATCTGTCCTGTTATTGTTTCTAGGACAAATATTGGATGTAGGAAAGATTTATTAGACAGATATATTTGTGAATTTATCTTATAAATTAAATTTTTTTGGAAACTGGGTCTATTCTTCACACCAAGACCCCACAAGGATTTAATTAAAGGCCTATTAGTCAAACTAATTCCTGACATGACATAGGTTTGTATTACACAAACATATTTGACTTTCCAAACATGCTTGCAAGATTTGGCATTTTGCTGAGAGATACCTATTGATAAACATAATTGGGAGAAATTACTGAAAATAAATGCTGGCTTTCACTGGTCATGTAAATTACCTCCTATTGCTGGTGCATGAGAAAAAACCAACATATTTTAGAATAATCTACCGCTATAAAATCACTTCTGCTAAGAGAGATGCAGAATATTGGAACTGACTCTTTATTTAGAGAGCAAAAAGATAAGGCCCACGCACACTTCCAAACCAGACCCAAATTTTGAAGATATAACGTGAAAAATAAGTCTGTGCTATAAAATAGCTAAAGCAAAATGGCAAGAGAAGTGTGGCACCGCCAGCTGCAGCACACACCTGGGATTTGGGATGTCGGAGCTCCCCTCCCATCTCTGTCACACGTTTCCACATGACATTGGGCTCTAAGCCAGGGTCCTATTTGGACCTTGCTTAGGACCTCATGATTGCGTTTTTCCTGGGCTGTAGAGAAACCAGGCTCGGTCCGAATCTCTCTCTCATCACTCTCTCAAATGCAGACAGCATTGGGCTCGTCTCCATGGGACAATTGCAGGGATAATTGTGCTTTTTCACACTCACCTGTAGAACAGGGATGACGGTATTTCCAGCTGCTTCTCTCTGCGTGGTTTTTAGAACAGAGGTTAGGTAAAGGTGAAGTCATAATGGGGTTTTGGTCTCAGCTTTGCTTCTGTACCAGTAACAGCATCAGTGGCTACAGCTGGGGATGGGTAGCTGTGGTCCTTGAATTAGCCCGCCACTGGAAGTCGGACCTGGCAGGAGTTAATAGGAATAAACGTAATCACAGCTCTTCTCCTTTCAGTCGGGGGGTTTGTATGGTGTGGCTGGACACTGCTGAGCCTGGTTTAGGTTTAGGCACAGCTGATATGCCTTGGGGCCTGCTCCAGCGCTGGTTTCTTTGACTCTATTAGATGTTTTCACACAGAGGTTTTACAGTGACTGCTGATATATCATATCTCAGCTAATTCAGCAGACACCTTGGTACAATTAGTAAGAAGATATTCCCATATCACATCTAGAATGAAGCTTATTTTACAGCTTCTTGGCACAGAAAGTATTTTGCTAACCTCTGGCTCAGGAGCCATAGAGGTAGAATTCATCAGATTAACATTTTAGCTTTGCGGCTTCATCAGAAGGGTCTTTTGCTGTCTGCGTCTCCTGAAAGGACAGCAATCCTCTTCTAACACCCCTGTATTAGCTAGTGAGCACATCAGTCAGATTTTAAGGGCAGCCTTGCTCTTACCAAGATAATAAATAAAGATGGAGTGCCGCATCGGTTCCCATCTACAACCCAAGACCATATCTGCAGGTTTAAATCACTCTGCTTTGGTTTTGGCAAGTACAACACAGGGAGAAGCAGCAAACCTTGCCCTCCCACAGATTGTGACGATGGTGGGCAAAGGTGCCACATGTCACCCGTGGTTTGGTTCAGGCCCGCCCTGGTAACAAATTGCTTGTGGAGGAGAGTGGCTCTGCGCCAAACACATTTGGCTGGGTGGTTTTCAATGAAAATTTAGTTAATGAAAAAGCTTTCTGCAACCATTCTCAGTAGTTAGTAAAAGTGTGTCTTGATTTTTTACAAGTTTATCTGAAACTATTAAAAAAAACCCAAACATTTTTATCCAAACTACTTTTTTTTACTTTACCAAAATCTGTATTTTTAAAAAATAAACATTGAAAATTTGAGATTTTTTTGGTGGACAAAGAAATAAAAGCCCTGCTCTTCGTCCTGTATCCCTAAAACCCTTATCTCAACATCTATGTAATTTTGTATTTCGTTTCAGTTTTTTCTGTTCACACCAGTCGGAACAGGGTTGACATTTGAAAAAAAGACCAAAATAAAGGCTCATCTCAGGCCTGGTCTGCTACAAAACCTGTTGGTGAGCCTTCAGTATGGAAAATATATGGGAAGCAGAGGGGACTGGGAAGAAGTATCATCACCTTAGAGAGCTACAGGGATGAATAAAGTAATTTACCACAGTCTTAACCCTTCCCTGGACAAATGAATTCCAATTAACTCCCCCTGTCAGTCAAAGAGGTTAGCCTCATGTCCTTCAGTAGGGCCAAGTATACAGAGGCAACTCCATATACTTTGAAAAAAGTGAGGGCTGTAATATGACTATCAAGAGTAGCCTGGTTAGATAAGAAGAAAGAGAATTAATGGCACATCTGTGCCTAGAAATGGGAATTCAGTGTATTTTTCAGGCCTGATTTAAGGCAGAAAAGAGAAGCAGAAGATGTTGGCTCTTGTCTTGGCAGTGGTGGTGAAAGTGGAGGCTATTTCAAGCCCTGCAGTCCTCGGTGAGAAACTAAAGGAAATTTCTCTGCAGATTCTGATGGAAAATGTTCTCTGCTTTTCAGTCTCATTCTTGCTGAAAGTGGAAAATCGTTCTAGAAATTAAACTTCAATGGAAAACAGGATTTTTGAAACTTTGAACTCATCTGTTTTCCAGGAAACCCTTCATTAATAGCCAAACATTATTAGAGAGGATGGATGAGTCATGAAAACCTCAAGACATTTTGAGCATGAACTAGCAAAAACTGAGAAAGAAACAAATTGTCTAAGAAATTGATAGAACTCTTTTTCTCTTTTTTTTTTTTTAATTTTGTTTTTTTTACTCTACTCTCTAAATGGCAATATTATGGAAGATTTGAGCCAATATCAATCACCTTTTCTAAACCAGAATATGAGACTAAATTCTCCTCCCAGCCCACTGGGTGACACTCTTTTGCAGTCACCTGTGCTGAGCCAGTTCACACCAACCTGTCATTTAGCCCTAAATCTCGTGCTAACGTGGCATTTGACCTTAATGTCTCGCTGCACCCTGGCCAGTTTAAGAGCAGGACCTCAGGAGATTATAGTGATCACAAAATCAAGGCAGAATTCAAACTATGTGGTTGCAGTGCAACTTGACCTACAGTGTACTGGAAAGAAAATTATACCTTAGTAAAGCTAAAAAAGGCAAAACAGCTTATCCATTTCTTTATTTTCACCTGGCTTCTGCTCAGGGACTAGAATTCATTTGTGGCAAAGGCGTGTAAGTCTCAAACTTAACTGCAATTCATCCCCCTAATCTCCTTTCTGAAAAGTTATGAAATCCTCAACAAAAGTCCTCAGAAGAGCACTAAATATCATCACTATTGCAGTCCTAGGTGCTATGGTCATGTCCATCGATTGTCAGTTCTTCATCTTGAGACTTGTGGAGGTTAAGGTGCTGTTGCAAAATGTCTTCACACCAGCAGCCCTGGTGACTCAAAATGCTAGGGGAAGTACGCTGGTTTCAGAAGGCACTCGAGCATCCCTAAGATGACAGTCGTTTTTTAGCTTTAGTGTTCTTCATTCCTTCTTAGGGATTGATTTTTGGGATTAAAATATATTTTTTTCCTGTGCCAGTTAGTTGTGTCATAATTTTTTTTTTTTCCCTGTGAATAATCTGCTGAATCCACAAGTTATGTAGTGACTTCCACTTTTCCTCCTCATTTTTACTGTCATGAATACTGCCAGAGATATTGCGTTTTCCTGCCACAGCGCAGGGTCTTGAGGGCAGCCCTAGTACAAGTCTACATTGAAGACTGATCCGGATATCCCAGAGAAAGATTGTTGCTTCCAAACTCCTTTAGAAATACCAATCAATGTTGCCATCTGGAGGACACACGGCTTTACAGTAGACCCTGTTTCCATTTTATGCTGCTGCTGTGATACCCCCAGCCTGAAAGCCCAGCTCACCACAAACAGTTGTTACTCTGCTTTTCATGTCCCAGATTTTCTTCAGTTCCTTCTGCAACTGATTATATTTGTTAGTCTTTTTTTTGTATGTTCCATGAAGCCTATCATTATTGTATTACTTTTACATATGAGAAATTGTTAGTATTATCATTATTAAATAATAACAACCGTATCTGATAACTTGATTTGATAGAAACACAAAAAACCCAACCCAAACCCTGTGTTTCCTTTACCAAAGACTTCTGGTGTGTTGGAAACAGCATTTTCCCTCAAAGCAAGGACCGTGCAGTGCTGCAGACTCATAAGAGGCAGAGTTCTGGCTCACTCTCTTTAGGAAAATCAAATAGCAGATTTCTCATGAAACTGGATCACGGATATAAAGCACTGAGAGTTTTTACACTGATAAATTTAACCCATTCATTTGAAATACTCCTGGGAACAGGATGTCACCTCTCATCAGATGTATAGATACTAGATGTCTAATATCATCTAGACTTCTTTTATAACCTGCATGGTGAGCATGGTGTCTCCATGGGATGGTTCATCCAGCCTAGCTAGACATCTGCTGTAGGAAAGAATGAAGAGCTCTCCAGAGAGGTGAGCCTTTCTCCACTGGCTTTAGAGGAAGGGTCTAGAGAAGTAATTTCAAATAGATGTTTAATTTTCAGATAGCCAAAGGTAACTGAGGTGAACACGTATGACCACCAAAGCTGGGTTAAAACATTGAGATATCTTGAGACATTGACATCACTAACCTCAACCAAGGCAGGTCCTCTGTGCTCTGGGCTGAGATAGTGAATCCTTTGCCGTATAAAGATAATATTAAACATTATAATTCTAGAGCTTCTATAATTGGTTTTGTAATGATTTCATAAACAGCCTCAAATATGAAAGAGGTAATCCTGGCATGTCTGTGTTTCATACCAGGTACTCCAAAGAAATTTATGACTGTGGTTCACCAGCAATTATAATACTTTTATCACTGAAGTGATTCTGCAGCTGTCCCCCAACACGCACATGATATTCCGATTTACTCTGAAACCTAACACAATAACTAAAAATAACCCTCTGGATTTTCTGCTTCTGAACTGCTTTCTCTTCACTCAGGCTATTTCATGTCTGACATAAAGTCCATTGGTCCAAGAGGAACTTTCTTCTGACCTCCCCGAACCCTGAACATGCGCCTGTTTCCCTTTCTTGTGCTTTGGTTGAGACTGGGTAGACGAGGTGTGGTTGGTGTGACCATTGCAGTCCGTTGGATATGAAATAATTAGCTCTGGACAGCATTTTGAGTAAGCACCTTATAAGAAAGACACTCAACCTAGAGCACCACAGGTTACTTGAGCATTATTAGGAACAGATAATAGTGCTGGAAATGACCATGAGAGGTCATCTTTGTCCACTTCCTGCCCCAAGCATGGTCCAGCTCTGACTAAACCTTTTGGTCAGACATTTGTTTAACCTGTTCTTAATGGCCCTTACTTCCAGCAATCCCACCACCACCCCAGACAACCTCTTCCAGGCTTTCACAGTTCTTCCTGTTTGAAAGAGCTGTCCTTTTTCCTCAATATTTAATACAAACTCTTTTCCTGCAGTATCAGCCTATCACTCCTCTTCTTACCCTCTGCTGACACAAAGTTAGAAATTGCAGAGTCAAGAAAACAGAACAGTGATTTTTCTTTACCGGTTGAGACAGAGACATCAAACACAGTTGTCAACATCAATTTGGGCAGCACAGATGGCCCCTCTTCAAGCATCAGTCAGCCCAGAAAGTGATTTCTGGTTCTCAGTGGAAACAACATCCCCAAGTTGTTGTATCCTGTGAGCTCCCTGGGATAATAGCTTCCAGGAACCTCCACCACCATGCGCATGCTTCAGTGTGCCAAAGCTCCCATGACCTGAGGGTAATAACTCGAGTAGACAGTGGCAGAGGATGGATATTGCAAGGTTCAGCGGGAGCGGTCCTTGTAAAAATTAATTGATTTTAGAACAGATTGCATCCCTGAAGATCTTGACAGTAGGATCCCAGGAGGAAATGGGCAACCATCCATTCTGTAACCTCCACAGCTTTTGTCAGCTTGCAAGTTAGGTTCCCCGCTCCATAGGGTGTTTATAAATCGTATGCAGGAGTCTGTATGGACACATATAGAGACATATGGAGACCTTGTGTTCCTTGGCCCAGGCTCTCCTATACTCACTCTAATTTAAAGGAATACCTCTGTTCCTAGATGGCCTTTTAGTGATTCATGGCATATTCCCTCACTATCCTTGTTTTAGAATTGGAATGCAAGTTTAGCAAGGACAGTTTTGTAAGCAGAGTGACATTAATTTCACAGAGCTGAAGAATCTGTTTTAAAGACAACCGAATTTCTTACTTGATATCCTTTCAACTGTTCTTTTAAATAATTTTACTCTCTACTTGTTATAGTGGGGTTGAGCACAGTTCTAATTAAGTGCTTCCATTTTCGCTTTTATCTATTAGCAGCCTCCACAGTAGTACTGGTTTGCAAACAGTGTGGAGTCAGAAACCGTGGCGGGCTCTCGTGCATTCAGCTGCGTTGTGACACAATGTCACCTGCACATCTCGAAACATGCTTTAAAAGGTTTTACCCGTAGCTTGCCTCAGAGCACTGATGGAAACTGAGGCACAGTGCAGTGATGTGATTTGGTCCAACAGGACTCTTCAAGCCATTCCCATGCAGCCACGAAGCCCCCTCAGAGCACTCCTGCGCCCCTCTCTGCTGCTGTCCTTGCCCATGGTGCTCAGGGATTTAGTGATGCTTGTACCCATTTTGTGCCTTTATTTCTGCCACTAAATCTTGAATTAAATTCATTTGAAATTTTCCAGTAGCCTTGAAGGGCATGGAGAAGGCCCTTTTCTACATCTCCAGATAGAGGTTTGGATAGACTGGCCACTCTGCAACTGCATTAACAAAACCCTTGGTGGAACCACTTTCTGCTGCTTTGGAAACTGCAATGTTTAAGGGAATAATTTTGCTGTCACCACTGTTTTCTTTTGCATCCCTCCCCCAAAACAGTGCAATATTTCCCCCCAAATGAAATGCGGTGTCGTTTTCAGAACAGCACATTTGACTTCTCTGTGTGACTTTGCCATTTTAGTCCTGTTGAATACTCCGTGTCGGAGGATGATGAATGATTGCAGACCAAAGTAAAAAAAATAGGCTGAAATCAAAATGTTTTAGCTTTGCTGAAAAAACACATTCCAATTGAGCCAAAGTGGGTTTTTCAAGGAAGTTTCCTAATGGGGAAATTGTAATTGTGAGCAGGGGGAATTGTAAGCTGCTCTAGAGATTTAGTAAAAATATTTATTTTTGCAAAGGATCTTGCTGGAACCTTTTCCATAAACGACCCCCAACAGAGATGCACTAACCTCTCTCGTCATTCCTATGAGGATCAGAACATTTCTTGAGACTTTTGGGATTGGGGTAGGGTTCGGGAGACTTTGGAGAGGAGTGTGCAGTTCTCACTGTGCTCTACCACAATATATTGCATTTATCCCACTTCAATGTGGAAAGTGTGTCTTTAATTTCCAGTGAACAAAGATTTGGTTTCCAGTTCTGCCTTGTTTTCACCATATATTTTTCAAACACACTTTTTTTTTCCATTAATGTTCACCTTTAACCTATTGATTTGCTATAAAAACAAGCCCTTTTATAAAGGAAAGGTAAAAGGAAATGAGGGAAAACATAAACACATTGCAAAAGTAAGGATTTCCCAGAATAAACCCACATATAACACAAATATATGATGTAGCTTCTTTTATTAGCACTGTAAAAAAGAAGGCAGGGAAAAATGTGAAAATACATTAGGGATTTTAAAGCCAAGCAAATCAATTAGTCATTACTGACATAAATTTCCCTTTCTAGGGGACGTTCAACCTTCTCATATCCCGTGGATGAACTCTAAAGCACCTGTAGTAGATCTGTTTTCAGTAAAGAGATTTAAACTACTGTAGATGTTTTTCCAAGGAAAATACAATGTTGACAGAATAATGCGTGGAAGAAGAGGCTACTAAGGCAGCTGCTATAAATTGCCAGCGTTGTAATCCCTCTTGCAACACGCCCAACTTCACAGGATGTGCATTTGTTGATGCTCTACATATGGTTTTGAGCAAAAGCAATTTCCCCCCTGCAACATGATGAAAACTAAGCATGCCCTGCAATTGAAAAGGGAGGGTCCCCCCCTCGCTTCCCTCCACTCCCCGAGCACTGGAACAATGATGCTCATTTTGAAAAGCAGCCTCACGTTTTCACGAGTATCTCCATAACCTGGACAGATGGCGGCAGCGCTGGCATGGCTTTGGACGTGAGTGTTCCCAGCTGCCCTGGCAGATCCTGGCCATGTGCTAGGGGCTCAGGTGGTCCCCCCAAGAATGCCCAGCTTTGCCTGTGCTGCCAGTGGAGGTGGGTGTCTGGTGGTGGTCCCCCACCATATGGTGCTTTCTGTGGTCCCTCATGTCTGCCAGGGCAGGGGAATAACCTGGGTGAGATGGTGGGAACCTGTTCCACCATCCCAAAGCTGTTGAGCCTTTCCACTGTGACACCCTTTGCAGCAAAGCAATTTTAGCGTCTTAACCTTGGATACAGTAAGGTATGTAGTAAAATTCTGTGCTGTTATGGTGGTGGTTTGTTTTTTTTTTTAAGCAAAGATGCTAATTTAAGCATTCCCAGCCCTTCCTCCTGGTGGACGCACCCCTAAACCCCGGTCTTTGTAGCTTGATTCATTTTCTGCCGGATCAGCTCCCCATCTGCTCCACCACATGACTGCAGAGATAGCTGCCCGTGGCTGGTTCAGCCTGACTGCTGCTGCTTGGGAAATCACTGCCCAAGGCTTCCTGAGGCGGGATGGGTTTTGGACCCCTCCGGGGTGATCTGTGCGTGCTGATCCCCAGCTGAGTCCCTGAGTTCACAGACATATGCCTGGAGCAGAAGTGCAAAACAGGCAGGGGAAAGGATTTTGTGGCGGGCTCTATTTGTTGGGTGTGGAGTGTGTGCACCACACAAGTACCTGTTGCTGGGAGAGCAACAGTGGGAGCATGAGGAGGCAGCACCACACTCTCCTTTCCCAACTGTTGTCCCTTGCAGGAGCATTGCTCTGGCTCCTCCTCAGCTATTCTGTTCTCGGCTCTAAGGATTGTTTCTACTGTGGCTTGCAATCCAGGAACTTTTCCATGTAAAATGCTTCAGAAATCGCAGCAATAATCAGCACCCAGGACTGTTCTCCAGCACCCTTGGGCAGATGCAACCAAGAAAAACTCCCTCGTTCGATACCTTATCCCAGCAGGTCTTGTGATGCCTCCTATGTGACCCACCCTACATGATGCTCCCACCTTGTCCCTGCTGGTGTGCCACTGGGGGATGCAGGTTTGAGCCTCTCCGAGACAAGGTGGGAGCTGAAACCCCGATCTTCCTCATGTGGGGTTGAGTGTCCAAACCATGAAGCCGGTGTGAGAGATCTGGGCTGTGTGATTTGTGGGAGCAGTTCGGAAGCAGCTCCCACACTGGTGCTGCCTCGTGCGGCGAGCTCAATCCTGGCCACGGCAGCAAGCGAGCAGCCGGGATTCTGCAGCGGGCGATGCCCCAGGAGAGGACTGGGAATAGGGGGGATAAATAAACTGCCACTGGCATCAGGCGTCAAGAGGGTTTCACTGCTTGGCAAGGGAATTTGCTTTTTTTAGCCAGGTAACCATTTATTTTTCTGTTCGTGGGTTTAGGGGTTTGTTGTGGTTGTTGTTGGGTTTTTCTATTATTATTATTACTCCCCCTAAATAAATAAGAATTATTTCCTGTAGAAAATAATTTCCGTAGGGAAAAAAAAAAATAGACATGTTTCACACACACAGACAGACACACACACAAACCATGCAATTAGTGGAAATCCCAATTGTTTGTGTAAAAACAATGTAGATGGATGTTTCTGGCTGTTTGCAATGTGGCCCCAAGCCAACGGCTCTGATCTGGCCCTCCCCAGCATGAAAGTCTCAGGAGGAAAAGGCCTGCCCATATTGTTCCCTTTTGGGGGTGCAGCTACCTCCATGGATGCCTTTCTGCGGACTGTGGGATGCCAACGGGAAGGGACAAAAAGCTGGCAGGACCTGGGCATGGGAACTGGTGAATCAAATACCCTTTAGGTTGACGAACTGTGCGTGGCTGGGCTGCGTACGGCCGTAAGGCTCCTGTGCGATGCTGCTTGGCCCAAGGTTTCATATTTACCGGTTCGCACTTGCTGCACGGGTCTGTGACCTCTTTTTGAAACTTCTTCTTTACGAGTTTATTTTGGCTGGGCTCAGGCATTCATAAAATTCCTTGGGAACGGGAGGTTTGAAGCACGGCTTGTAAAAGGAGGAGAGGGGAGGTGGGAGAAGGGATTGAGGAGGAGAGTTTTCCATTACCCTGTCATAGCCTCCCTAACGCGGGTCTTACGCCTTCTGAGCTCCTCTCCAAAACTGCGAGCTTCTGAAACGAGAGAGGGAGGAGGGAGGGGGGAATGCTTGCAGCGCCCTTCCTTCCCTGTTTGGGAGGCAGGATCCATCCCTAAGTAGATAGGTCTTTCTCCAGTTTCCCTTGTCAGTCATCCTTCTGCAGCTTTTGGTCTTCGCAGCAGGTCAGCAGAGTTGGTGAATAGCTCGGCAAGCACAAGGCATCTGAAACAAATTAGATCTCTTATAGCCACCCAGAGACTGATGATGGATGGAGGTCTGTATTTACAGCAAAACTAATTGGCAACATACACAGACATCCAAAAAAGTATATTATTTTGCCAGACTTTGGAGTCGCTAGGCCCTTTATTTTTTATTGTAGAACATTATACAGCTAGAGATAAAAAAGAACAGTGAAAGTTTTAAATCTAATAAAAGCATTTGACTGCAGAGTAAAAATAACATACACAGAGAAGTTTGATTTGGAATCGAATTTTATTAATGGTCTTTTCTCCACAAAATGTTTCCAATTAAAAAACAATTCTGAAGTGATGCATTAATAAACTGCGTTCCCCCCCCCCTTCCTTTGGAGGGACTAAGACTTTTAAAGGCTGAGGTGGATAAAAAAAAAGCCATTGGATGTTATTAAAACATAATTTAATATAACCTAAATATAGTGCTTGCATACCACGGAGAGAGAGCCGGCTGTATAATTGAATTCGAAACAATGATAGTATGTTGACTTTTCAAAGAGAAATATTATCAGATTGTGAGCTGCTGTTCAAAAGACGGGTCTTCTTTAAACACTGAGGTATGTAAGAAGCAATAAAGAGCAAAATCAGCCAGGTTTCCCTGGACAGCATGTGGCAGATTTAGATTTCTCAAGGGCACGAATACATGTGAAATTGGGAGCATGCGGTAGATGAACCGCCTGGATTCCAACAAGTCATTTGTTTGATTTTTAGATGAATGGCATCTTTGCTCAAAAAAAAAAAAAAAAAAAAAAA